>VZSG01000039.1:2546094-2671137 GCA_013398315.1 Nothoprocta pentlandii | reverse complement strand
GAGAAAATAAAAACACCTACAGAAAGATGTTTAAAATGGATTTTGTACACACTTCTGTCCTGCTTCCCACCCCATCTCAAGGGTGGGAAGGCCTTGGAGGAAAGGAGAGAGGAAAAACCCTCTCCTTAGGCCGTGGCATCCCACAGGCTTAGCAGGGCTTAGCAGGGCTGGGAGCTACGTGGCCTTTCCCCCCCGCTCCTGCGGCTGTTCAGAGCGCGGCGCCGCGTCTGCCAACATCGTCACGCTGGGATCCTCTGACGGCGCCGCAGCTCCCGTTTTAGCATCGGGGATATTCCAGTAGCGCCGCTGCCAAATTTAACACGTCCGATTATCTTCCCTGCTCCCCTCCGTGTCACCATTTTACAGCACAACCTTGTGTATTATGCATACGGCATCCGGGGTCACGGAGCTAACAGAAAGCAGATAGCCACAGGAGCAGCTTAAAAATTTACTGTGCTAATGCAGACAAATTCCCTAAGTGCAAATAGACTGTGCAGTGGCATTCAATGCTGTGTATGGGAACTGAAGGAGTGTGATAAACACGAAGAGAAAGAGGAAACAAAATGCACGCACGGCTGATAGATGCTAAAAAGCAGCACATGTCCAACCCAAAACATGGAGAAGAATGAGGGTAAGAATAATGACAGTCTGTCAGGGCTCAGCAGGTGGATTTCTCTTCCGTCGGTGCATACGCTCCTGCAAACACATGGTCATTTATCCCGTGTGCAACGCCTGCAAAAACTGCCAGAGATGTCACAGGGAGTAATGTCCCACAGAAGACAAAGCAATGAAGAGAAAGCTTTGTGTAACAGTCCAAAGCACAAAGCAGGTCCCCTACAACGCAAGGTTTGGGAACGGCTGCAATTGCTTTGTGTAGCGTGGGTCTAAGCAGTGCTCCGCGTGAGCTGAGGCTGCGCTGCTGTCCAGCTCGGAAGCGACATATGGCCACAGAGTCACACTTGAGAACTTGGCCGTGCCCAACCCTTGCTCCTCACCTTTGAAAACAAGTCATTTTCACAGGCTACAGCAGCCCCCAAGACCTCTGTCCTGGCGCTTTGCACCTTCCTGCCCCGTCCCTGCCGCTGTGTGCGCTTTGTGCTACCTCCACCCGCAGCTCCCTGTGGTGGGGAGAGAGAGGTCCCTTCGCTGCTCCCGTGGAGGCCCTGGGCAGAGGGCGACCTTCACTCCGGGATTATTGCAGCTCCCAAACTCAGCCCTCAGTGCAGATCAAAGCATAACCGTGCACTCGTCCTAAGCAGCAGTCTTATTTTCCACTGTACTTGCTTTGTTTTCCATCATTCTTTTGCACTAAGGATAATGGCTAAACATGTCTAAATCCATACACTGCTGAGAAATGCTCGTGTCTAAGCTGGTTAAATGGGAGCAATGTTAGATTGCTGCAGACATGCTCCACAGCCTGCTTGCTTCACAAGGCTGCTCTGCTAGGGAAGCTCAGAACTTGCTGCATTTCAAGCCTCTTGTCTTCTGTTTCTTACTCCTTGAGCTTTCTGTAGTAAGTTTTGCTCATTAGCCTTCTTGGCTGGAGTTAACACTGCTAAAAATACCGAGCTTCAAAAGCTGCTCATGCTCTCTCATTAAAGCTCTGCTCCTGCCTTCCCATCTGAGTCACCTGTTGCTTCAGATGAGAGGCAAAGCACCTGTTAACCCTCCTCTGTCTTTCTGCCCTTGCAAAGGGGCCTCAGTCTCCCAGGGCGTTTCCGTTTCCTTGTTCTGCCGTGGCCCCAGCTCAGCCCCACGCGCGGCCAAGGGGCTGCTCTGCTCCATGGTTCGGGAGCCCCAGGAGCGCCGGGCTCGTCTCTGCCCCGGCTGCGGCAGGAAGGAGCTGGTCAGAGCCAGGCGACATCGGCTCATGGACACCGGGTCACTCGGACCTCATGGCAGCTCATGGTGATGGGCACGTGAGGAGCCACCAAGCAGCACCCAGGAGAGGAGGTAAATGCCAGAAGCTCTCGCTTCTGTACCCCTCTCTCCTGCTGAAGGCACCTATCCGAGTGGGCAAACCCTGCTGGCCATGGCACCAGCGACACAGACAGCAACACATTCAATTCTGCTTTGATGGCAATCCAGAATCTCTATCAGGAAATTAATTCACACTAAAGAAAAAGAAATAAATCTACTCTTTTTAAGAGGCTGCTTTGTAATTAATTATACTCTAGCTTTTAAAGCATTTTACAGAGCGCAGTTCTCTCCCTCTCACTAACACAATTATCTCGCAAGCTGCATTTTATGGCAAGCCGGAATTGAGAAGCCCAGCCTGGCATGCCGATAGCAGCAGCGTTTTCCTAGGAAGCTCCAGGAGGTGTTTGTAACAAATACTGGCAAAAGCAGGTAATAAAATACTACACAGCCTCGAGACAAAAATTAATGAGACAATAAACAGTAAGAAATTAAGCAGTGAGCACTCGCCCTGTTCAGCATCTCCTCGCACTCCCAGCTCCCGGGCCCAGTTCCGTAGGGCTCTGATGGCCCAGGCACTGCTGATCCACCTTGTACACGTCTCACCAAGGAGTAAATTGGTACTGGGCTTTTTCTCAAAGGCACAACAAGACATTTCAGCTAGAGTTTAAGTTAAACCTTTCAGAAAGTCAAGGCAAACAACCTTTAAACTGAGCTCTGTCCCTCTACCCGATCTTCCAAAGCCTTTCAAAGCTCTGCAGTTTCAAACAAATTAGAAATAATGACACTGAAAATAATTTTTTTCATTCTACAGGAAGTTCTGACATCTCAGATTTGTTCTGCTCTAAAAGAAACAAGACTAAAGCTAAGACTACTAAATCATGTTCATTTGTATTATTAGAGTCATGTAAAACAGTAAACCAAAACCTCAAACATGAAATATTATCTAGATTAGTTTTAAAATGTACATGTAATAAGAACAATAAAAGTGAAACAAAACAGTCTGACATTAATCAAAGCAATTGGATACAACCCAGACACAAATGAAAACACTTTGTCATCAAAACAGAGAGACTCTTGCAATGGATTTTACCAAAACTGCATTTCCCCAAAGGAAAACCCTGGGGTGGGCTTTGTTTTTGATTTTCTCTCCAGGCAGCCTATTGGGCAGACTGAAGGACATTGCCTAGCGTTTTTGCCCGACTCCACAAGAAAGCCTCAGAGGTGCAACAAGGCCCTGCTGCCCTTGCTCTGCCGACAAGGGCCACCAAGTAGTTTTGAAGAGCCTTGACCTAACATGCAGGTTTCAGGGCACTACTCCACACCCTTAACAAATGAGAGTTACTGCATTTCAAATGAGTGACGCTCGTCAATCTGACAAGCGACACCTACTAGAGCTCTGCACATGCAAACCCTGAGGCCAGCCCTGCTGCCATGTCCAGACATTCCTCTTTGGGGACACAAACAGCTTCTGAGCAAATGCACCACAGCAATAAACACCAAATCCGCAACTCCCCATCTGCACCCTCCCCTCGCCAGCTGCCCACTTGACCAGTAAGGTACGGCAGAAATTTGTGGGCACCTTCTCCTGTCCCCCGCCTTAAACAATTAAAATCAACATAAAGTACTCCAATAGACATTTATTCTATGTGAGAAATTACTGCATTGCAGAAGTCAACTTTTATACTGCTTCTCAGACATATCAAATTGTGCCCCTCTGAGAACATCCTCAATGCAAAATAAAATTTAAGGCTCTATAGAGATTTTAAGGCCTTAAGAGGTTTTATTCTTTAATGGCAGTACCAGCTACATCCAAGTGTGAGATCCATCAAACTGGAGAGCCCTTTCCTTCAAACAGCCCAGAGGCCAAGGAGAGGCTTCCTCCAAGTTCCCCTGGTTACGCAGCCACCCTTTCCAAGATGCTCTCATGAAGTTCCTCTGCAAGGATGATTTTATTGCCTGGCCTGCAACTGCCCTTGGATTAGGAACAGGAAAGCTGCTGGGCAAACTAACTCACTACGCGACTCACCGAGCAGGCCCTGGCTTCCTTCTTGCTGACTAACACTATCACCATCCTCACCCTCACCAGCCAAGGGGAAGAGTAACTAGGCTCAAAACAAGGCTCTGATAGAAACAAGACAGTCACACAGGTTTCTATTTAAGGAAAGAAGTTGAGAAGGTTTCAGGACCTTGTCTGTCTCATGGTATTTTAATTAAACTCCTCTTGTGGTCTGAACTCAGGTCAAGCTGATGTTGGGTTTTGCACTTTTTGGTACAATAAGTAGAATTCAATCATTCCTGCAAAGATGAAGGGATGTGGCCTTGGCTGGAATAGGGATTTTATACCTTAAGAAGGCTTTTTCTTTTTATTTTTAAATCTTTTGCTTGCAATGATCATTAAAAATTTCTCAGTGAAGAGTGCAAGCCAGTAAACTTTGTTTCCTATAAAGAGATAAGGATGCTGAGGGTTGCAGCAATACACACACCAAGGTGTTGGTAGTGGGGAAACCCTGTACATCAAGCTGTCCATTCTGTACTCATTTATACCAAAGTAGGGGCACCTGAATGTCACAATAGAAGAACTAGTGTATGTGTGACATTTTATAAAACTGCAGACACTGAACTTTGGGATGTCTAGCTCTCCTTGGCCAGGCCAAAACTCTCATCCCACGAGCTGGCCTTTGGGCAGTAATTCTCAGCCAGGGAACACATGGGCTACACACGCCACCAGTTCACAGCTACTGGATTAAACTCCAGAATTCTTTATGAAGAACATGGCACACGCACATATGTGGCTATTTAAGTGGCACAAAGAAATGGCAGACAGATTTTAAGGAGAAGATTAAAGTAGAAAAAAGAAAAATATTTAGAAAAATAGATCACATAAATCTCACCGATTTTAAGACAGAATATTAGCACAAAAGCTATGGCTTCAAAATACAATTTCAGGAAAACATTTAGCCAATCTACATCTAATTTTATTTTCTGTATTCAAATCGTCAAATATATGCTCTTAGTATTGTCTATTAAAAAAATCCCATATAACAATTTTCTAAAAATCTCATTTGCAATTTTGCTCTGTAGTTGAAAAATTCTAGCACTGCAGCTGCCAAGGCTTCTAAAGCTGCCTTGTTTTCTGACCATATATCCCCAGTTAAACAGAAAAATATTTGAGTTGCTGATTTCTTCCAGGCCCTATTTATGTTGGCTGACAGACACTGCTGCTCAGCCCCCATCCCTTTGCCCACTGGGGGGGCTTTAGGTTACAAAATAGGATGTGATTTAACTTAGTGATATGTAATAAGCAGATGCAACAGGAAAAAGTCTTACTATAGGTATAAAGCACTGCAAAGGATATTCTCCAGCTGCTGTTTATTCTGTCATCACAAACCAATGGATATACTCTGACAAAAACGTAAAGAGACTTTTTTAAAAGATGCTTCACTAACACGACTATAATCTCTTCTGTTCTCCTTCTTTAATCTCTCAAGATCTTTTTTAATAAGCCTCTCCCACAGAAACTGATTAAAATCTACATCTTTCATATCTTTTGATTACATGAAATGGCACAAATAGTACTTCATGTAAAGTGTTAGTAATTACACTGAAACTCTTTTAACAGGCTGTTTCCTTAGGTATATTTATTCCTGGATGCCCATGAGTGAGCACAGTAGGCCATTACATTACAGTATTTCAGCACCAACAGCTAATCGGAGGGTCGTACACTGCTCACTGCAAGATAATTTTGGTATAAAAACTAATAAACGACCTGTATCAGTGTTATTAATTACCAACAAATTAAATTACCCTGAGAATCTGAAAGTTACTTCAGAACATGAAGATTTGCTTACAGACAGAACCACGGCTCTGCCTGCTGATAACCTGGGGCAAAACCAACTGGGAGGCAGCTGAAAGCCAACAGCAGCAGGAGTCACCTGCACCTTGGGGCCCACCACGGCTCTCCAGGCCGGGGGGTTCTCCCCTTCTGGTGCAGAACCTTGGAGGCCGCTGGGGCTCTCTGCAGAAGTGCCCCTTCCTCCGGCACGCTATAAACTCCAACTCCACACACTAACAACTCATGTAGATGGTTGACTGACCCACCAACCACATCTGTCTCTGGAGGAGCAGCTCCGTGGCCAGCTGGCCAAGCCAAGGTAACCACTGGTTATAGCACAGCAAGGGCAGAGGTCAAAGCAACCCCACATTGCTCACCCCGGCCAACACTAAGAGAAGGGAAAACTCAACCACGCTCCAGGTAACCCTGTACAGAAGCCAAGCGCATCAACTCTCACAGAGTCCGTCACTTTATACATATGTAAAAGAAAACTAGCACAACTTTTCATGCTTAATCAAAGCTGACAAGTACTGTGAATTAATTCATATGCTAGCAGTTAAACAATTTATGATCTCGAAGAGGTAAGACTGTAATCCAGCACAACAGTATGGTCATATCTGTGCCATGCTATGAACTGTTTAAGAACTGTACAAAATATTTATGCAACTAGCCAGACTGTTTCTATTTCATGTTAGACTTTCTTCTAAGAGTACCAATAAAGTTGCCAGGGTCGCAAGGTTCATAGGGGTGCCCTGCAAAAGCCTACCAAGAACAAGTTTAAATGCCTCCCACGTTTCTTCCAGGCCAATGAACAGCTTTTCAGGTGGTTAAAATGTGACTGATGTGATGAGATGCAAAGCCAGCGCCTCATGCGAGGAAGGCTCTCTCATTAGCAGGCCCCTGAAGCAGCTCCTGGTGGGGAAGTTTGCTTAGCGCCTCGTTCCTCTGATAATTTTGTCACTGAACAGGGAATTTCCATCAACATTATGTGAGGATGAAATGACAACCCAGTGAGGGAGAAACCCAAAATAAACAGGCTAAACTCAATGGGCCCTACAAAACGGCCTGTACACACATGATGAATAAAAATCCGTACTAATGAATTTCCAAGTCTTCATAAACCCCAGTATTTGGCAAGGAGCAGTCCGGCTCTCATTTTAACAGCCCCTGGCATCAACTGCCATCCTTTAATTAAGCACAGGATGCAGATGCCACCGCCAGGAGATGCCGCCTCCAGCTGCTGCTCTGCCAGCGGGCCGGGCCCAGGACAGGTTCCTCCTGCATTCCCCTCTCTGCCTTCAGCGCCAGCGGCCACCCTCTTCCTCCGAGGCCCTTTCCCACTGCAGTTTCCCACAGTGCAGCCCCACCAACTGCATCACACAATGGGAGCTGGTGGCACAGGGCAAACTGCAGCAGGCGACACTGTGTCCTGTTCAAAACTCAGCAGATAACGCTGTTTAAGAACTGCATTTCCATGCAAAAACATCTTATCTAGTGACTGACTGCCTCCCTACTGGGAAATACAGAAAAACATGGGAAATATGAAAATCAAAGTTACACTGGTTGAGAAAGAGGGCGGACTTCCTTGTGCTATATGAAGATATGTAGTACATCAGCCCTCTCTCAAGTCTCCCAGCTCAGGAAAGAGAGAGATGTTTTCACAGCAATTGATGCCCAAGCATGGGAATGGAACCAAAATCTGGGATTTGGGTCTATATCTAAAATTAGTAATTTTTCAACTTTCAATTTGTGTTCCCTTAGCAGTATCCAAAGATGATGCAAACCCACATATTTGCAATGCAAGTCTGCTTTCAAGAGGCTTGTAATCTTACAAGCTTTTCTTCTTATAGGAAGAAAGAGAATAAAAATGCAAAAATGTTCAAATTGGGGGTCAAAGAAGGAAATTACTACTCGCTTAATTGTACATTTAGTTTGTTGCACATGGACCAAGAAGAATTCTTCTAATATTGCTAAAAACAATACAG
The DNA here is from genome assembly GCA_013398315.1 of Nothoprocta pentlandii. Classification (NCBI taxonomy): domain Eukaryota; kingdom Metazoa; phylum Chordata; class Aves; order Tinamiformes; family Tinamidae; genus Nothoprocta; species Nothoprocta pentlandii. The sequence continues at coordinate 2,663,400 of VZSG01000039.1, read as the reverse complement.
CTACTACCCAGGAGAGATGTTGTGTGTCTTCGGAAAGGATCTCCTCCGACAAAGCTAATTCAAGTCCCATATCCCAAGTGCACAATGCGCAGTGCAGGGAATCTGCTGAAGAGTCCCACCGACTTCACTGGCGATTTCTGGGGCTGGGGAACCTTACAAAAGTAGGGAAAAGTCCTCAAAGAAAAGAATTGGCCTTCCAGTGAAATGAAATGAAAAGAGCTTGCCCAAGAGACCAGGAGAGAGGTGAAAGGTATAGTTCTTCCCACAGTCCATATCATGAACAATGGATCTACAAAAAGAGGGTATAAATCTGAAATACTGAGTTCCAGTGTGCATCAACTCTTTGTATTAAAAGATAAAGGTAAACCGACTGAATATCCCCTATGTGCATCCTTCCAGACAAACACTGCTTTTCAGAAACAGTGCTTTTCATCCTAAAGATACCAAGTGTTTGTTTAATTCCCCTCCCACCATCAGGATTCTTTTCTAATGATTTTTTTAACTCAAGCCTCTTTGTATTTAGAGGCCCTGCCAGGAGTGCCTGAACGCGCAAGCTCGTGTTTGTTCTCTGCATGCAACATTCCCTCACATCTCTCAGCATCCTCAGCGCCATAAGGTAACACAGCGTAGGACTCCCTGCAGCCATTCTTCAGACGTGGTTAGAGCTGCTCTCTAGCTTGTTCCTCCCAGCAAAACATCGCACTGATGCTATCAGCATCTCCTCGGCCGACAGAGACATGCACCACCGTAGCTGCTAAATGAGGAGCGAAGGGAAGACAGGCTTTAGAGGAAGCATCTGTTTGACAGGGAAAACATAATATTTTTTTTATAGCCAAAATAAATACCAATGAAGAGCTAGCTGTCTTTAAGTCTTGGGTGGTAGGAACAAAGAGTTATTCAATTAAATATTGCATGGGGTTCAAAAGCTGAAGAAATCATGTATCACAAGTTCAGCCTCTAATTAAAAAAACGAACACTTTTCAGAACGTATCATTCATAATAAATATCGTGATCTAAAATTCCTAACAGATAGGGACTTCTCAAAGAGATTTTCTTTTTTTTTTTCCACAGGGCAAAAAGAATATCATTTCACTCAGACATCTGTAACTGTGTGCTTGCCTTCTCACTAGGGAAAAGATTATACAGTTTAAGTAAAATACAGAAGAAAGACTCTATGTTTAGACAAGCGTGTCTATGAATGCTAAATAAGGGGAGGATGCTCTGAGCCTGGTGAAGTTCTTGGAATTTCCACGCTGGCCATACAGCATACATAACATCAGCCCAATATTAATGAGCCAGAATAAGGAGACTGGAGCGCCTACGTATCAGAGCCTTCTTTAATGGCTTGATAAAAGAACTATGCATTCAGGCTCTTCATGGTTTTATTTCTTTGGGTTTCTTTTTTCAGGCAAAAGTTAGGAAAAAATACAAAATCTGAACCTCCAAACATCCTCGCGTGTGTTTATTTCATGGCCCAATTCAAAACCTGCCAGTTGCTACATGGCAATATATTTCTCTGGGCTTTGGATTGCCTCAACTCCTAGCAAAACTTTGCACTGTAAATCACAGTGCAGTTAGCAGCACTGCAAATATTATGCAAAGTTACTCTTCTGAACTGCTGCTCTCATCATTGATAGTTTTTGTCAACGCTGAACCTAAAGCTCTCGGGGAACGCAGCCAAAGTGCAGCTTCTTTGTACCTAAGCACAGAGGATGGGAGGGAAATGGGACAGGAGACAAAATAGCAACCTCATCTACAGGTAAAAAATTTCAGATCCTCTTCGATTCCTTCAGCCTTAAAACATCACCAATAAAAATGGATATTGACACTTTTCAGTTCAAAGTTGTTTTGCTTTTCCTCCTTTTGTCTTCATTGTTTGGGGCTTTGTTTCCCTAGAAAGGAAGATTACTTCAAATCGCCTGCAAAGAGCAGTATTTGCTAAAAACCAGCAACATCCTGGCACTCACTCTGCTAACAGTAACCAGCATAGGTCCCTCCAAGCGCTCCCAAATCCTGCTTGGGTGATGAACCCCACTCCACTCTAGTGAGCTGTGAGAAGAGACCAGTTTTGTCTGTGAAACACAAACGCTGGTCCCAGAAGCTGTGACTGCCCCGACACCAACGCTGCTCTGCACCCTGCAGGGCAGCAACTGCTGCCCAGGAGCCAAGGGGCTGCGAGAAGCCTCTTCTCATACAGTCTGGCTGCAACAGGGCTCACCAAACCCACCCCCACAGCCTCCTGCACGGCAGCCATGCACCTCTACAAGCCTCTTAAATCACTTTTATCGATCATCATTTGACTGAAACAGATTACCCCACTTTAGTCTGATAAAATATTTATATACATCGAGAGAAAACTAGAAGATAGTTAATGCTAATTCAGTTCTTAAGACTTTTGTTTTAATGCAATCCCCAAGCACAATCCAAGAGAAAAAGGACCACTGTGCTGCTAATTAAAGCCACTTCTAGTTCAGTTTACTTCTAAGTGTAAGCATCTCTTCACATTGTGCAGCCACCTTATGGAGATCTCTTTGAAGATGAACTTATGCAAGTCCCTGAAGTCAAAGATGATGGGTTTTACTTAACAGGTTCACACACTTATCCCCAACCTACCCCCACTCTTCCCCCCCCTCAAAAAAAGAATCTTGAAGAAAAGTTATTTTCCTCCCTTTTGAGATGGCTCTTTTCCTACCTATTTGCTATTTTGAAATACTTAGCTTCTAATCAAAATAATGAAAGCAGAGCTTCTGTGCTCTGAAGTTTTCACTTTACTAAGTAAGGCAATTTCCATTTAAAATGCATGTTCTGTCATGCTTCCATAAAACAAAGGAACATCACTTCCCTTTCAGTGCACATGCTGAATTACCCAGGTTCAGACCCCTTCACAGCGCCGGGCCAAGCTCCCGGGCTCTCTGCTCCCCTCGGTGCCTTCCCCACCAGCCTGAGGCGCAGTGCAAAGCTGGCCCAGCTCCTGGCTTCTACTCTCCTGCAGCCTGAGCTGGCATGCGAGTTTTCAGAGGTTCCTGCGTCTCCATTTCTCCTTCCATATTACTTACCTCACAAAAACATATTTATGACCTTGAAGTTCGTAGAAGAAACAAACAAGTCAGTCCCCTTTGGTACATTCAGAGGAAAGAGGAGGACAAGTGGGGCTATGCAACAATCCACTTTGACAGTTGTGTAAAGTTGTCTCCACTGCGTCTATTAAAAAAATATAATGCAGATACTGAAACAAAGCTATAGATTAAATTTTAATGTCGCATTTCATAGACAATATCTTCTTAGAAACCTGCTCTTTAAAAACAGCATAAGCAACTTGGCAAGAAGGATTGATAAGCCGGTTTGTTTCACGGTGTAAAACTTTAATTTCATTTGCTGCCCTTGTTACTCTCACCCTAGCAATATTCCATAAATATTTAGGTAGCTTTCCACCAGCATGCTTTCAGCTTTCGAATACTAATGCTAGCTGTAGTGAAGAAAAGAAGGAATTGCTGTAATGGACCAAGGGAACTAGTTGTGAATACCCAACCTGCTGTTTGTCAGGCACCCTGTTTGCTGGAATTAAAGCAGTCATTACTGGCACACGAGAACACATCACCTCCTTAATGAAATGTGAGGTTGTGCTGGAAAAATAATACATATCTTTACCTGAATAAGCATTAAAGTTGTTACAACCAAACAAGAAACCAAACCTAAACAAAAATAAAACAAATAAAAATCAATAGCTGTATAAAGCCTAAGGCTGAAAACAGGAAAACAGGACTGGCATGCATACAGATAATCTTACCAGGGAAGAAATCAAAGAGTTCCTGGTTCACCCTGTATCCCATCATAGTGACTGACAGATTATCAACAACTATGAAAGGATCCTTTGATTTCACCCAAGTCCAGGCCTAGGGACTTGGCCTTTACAGCCCACACTCCCCCACGCCGCAGCACCCCAAGCTCATTAGAGTTCAAAGGCAGGTTTTACAACCCCACTCCTGGCGAAACAGCGGCCGCGGCAGCACGGGGAACCTGCCAGCACGCCACGCCAGCAGAAGCACGAGCCTGAGGAGAAGTCCCAAGAGGCCCTGGTGAGCGGCTGCGGCGCCCACACGCAGTGCCCAAGGGGACGGGGTCACGGAGCCCCTGGGGGGGACTCCCTGCCAGCTGGCCAGCTCTGTGCAGCACCAGGCACCATCATTCACCATTCCCAGCAATAGGAGAAGTGCTGAACATAACCATTAGTCCTGAAAGACAGCAGCAGGATGGATGCCAAAATCCACCTCTACCTTGCTCCCTGTTTCTGCTAGGATCCTTATCCGGGCTTTAATCACTTGGTCTCTCCACTACCGAATTGCCTTTAAAATTATCTTGTTTTATTGCTCTGCTTTCACAAGAGCAGAGAGGAATTGAGGACAGCACAGCATGGCTCTGCTCACGCCAGAAAGCTCAAATTAAAAGCCTTGAAAGTTAAAGATTCATTCCCAGTTTTAGAGACTACTTTACTTTAGAGGCTACTACATGTGGAAATTGCTCTTCAAGTAACTACACTGAGTTCATAGTCCAGTCTCTGCTTAAAACTGACTTGCTCCGGCTGACATCCTCTGCTACCCCAGCATAACGTTTCTTCAGTGCCAAAAGCAGAACAAACTTCTTTACAGCACATACACTGGAGACAAATACCTGTAAATTCACTAAGTCCTCCTCATCCAAGGAGAGCTGGCAGCTTTCCATGACATATGACACAGAACTGTAATCACCAGCAAGAATACAGTTGATGGTTCAGCTAGAATTGTTCTGAAAAATCAAGGCTTCTTCTCCCTTTAAACATTTTTTTTTCTTTTTAGGCAGAATTTTAAGTAACTGTGAAGCCACCACAAGACCACCCGTCAGGCCCACCATAGTGGGGTACCATTCTATCCTTGGCACTCCCTCGGGGAGCAGCACACACTGGAGCCCCAGCACGCTCCGGCTCACACCAGACAGAAGCTGGGTATCTTCACCAGAAATTTCAGGCACCACTGAGATACAAGTACCCAGTGACCAGGGCAAGGAGCATTAGGAGGTTGGAAACTTCCTTTTGCTATTCAAGCAGGAAAGCTTTGCTGCAAGTGAATTGCAAGCTCTTTTGTACGGGAAGCTCAGCTGTAAACGGAAACAGCTGCTATTTGCCATAGCACTGTTACCCGGGCTCTCTTTGTCAGAGGACGCTTTCTTATTAGGTGAAGTAGCTGGGCACTATTTCTCAGATTGCTGCTACATTGATCTAGATGAAAAGCACAGTTGCCAAATAAACCAGAGTTTCAGAACCTGAGCCTGCACACAAGAACCTAAGGCCTCGTATTGAGCACAAAATCACTTTCAGGTGACAGACCTTCCTCCCTGTATTTACACCTAAAAAAGTCAGGATCTTACACCCACTGCTGTCTGCAGAAAAAAATCTTTTCAACTTTAACACTGACTCAAGTCTTCAGGGTCTCTATAAACTGCCAATTATCTACTCAAGGTAACATGCTTACACACACAACCATGAAGAATTGATATCGTAATCAGTAATAACTGAATCACAAACCACTTTACTCAAACATTGCGTGTTCAACCAGTTATCAAAGAGATTTAATGACACATTGGGACTGTTAACTGAGATTTTTTTTTCACCTTGAACCACTCAGGAAGATAGCAGGCATCAATAGTCTCAAACTACAGTAGTTTCATCCTGATGAACCATTCCAAAGCTCCTTGCCCAGTATTTTCAAACCGCCTGGAGAAGTGACCCGACTGTCCTCAGGCCCCTGCCACGTTCCTAGCCAAGTATACATAAACAGAGGTCTCCTTTCAAACCAACGCAGCTCTGCTGATTTACCTGTCTCAATCCATCTCCCCAAACCTCCATAAACCATGAGCTCCTTTGAATCCATAAGCATGCAAAACATTTGGACACGTCATATCCCACAAGAGCAGTCTCTTTACTCTTTCATTAGTCGCAACTGCAGAATCGGAGTCAGAGCCCCCTCTGGAGCCACTGACTTGGCCCACACACAAACGCCTGAATTTAACCTTCCGTAACTCTCAAGTTTGGTACTTCAAATGCAGTTTGACCACCAGGGGCAGAATTACCTCAAGCCACTTGTGATGTCAATAAAGCAGCACTGCAATAAGAAAAGAGAATAAAGTATCTGGTAGCAGATTTTAGACCCATTATCTACCTTTTTGCCCAATAGAGAAGAGCAAAACAAACTGGACACAGATACAAATTTCATAAAATAATGATGCCTTCGAGATAAGTTACATTAATATCATACTCCTGGGATAGTATTTGACCTTTTTGATTATCTTCTGATTTTATTCCTGATTTTACATTATAGAGCTGAATTATTCCCTTGATAGTAGTGAGTGTCCTCTGCACTTTCAAACAGGTAAACAACATGGAACAGATGCTATGACCCGCACCCACATTCTGGTAGGTATATGAGAAGAAAGCAGTCAAGATTGTATTAAACTGCTTCTATCTACAAGTTTCAAATTATACGATGCTAGAAAATTCCATTTAAATTCAACACTTCAAGTTCCTTACGTCAGCACTTAAATTCTTTGAGGCACGAATGAGGCGTTAACTCCATTGCCGCAGCCGCACTGTTGTATATTACAGGAATACATTTTTGTTGAAGTAATTGAGTTTCATAATAGGCTAATTCTTGGAAAGGGGGAATTCAATGAGCCCAAAATGTGTGTCTGAATTACTGGGCTGCAAAGCAGCTGTACCCAAAACTAAACAAGGTCAAGGCAGTGGTGGCAGTTCGAGTGGATAAGCCTAAGTTTCAGACACAATACAAAAGAGACGAGCAAATTGCCACCGTACTTTACGGATTAAAAGCTGAAGAATATAGGGTAACTAGCTTGAGACCTCACAAAGCAGAAGCAACATTTCAACCCAGATCTTCAGGCAGCAATTTTCTTAGCTGCAAATGAATTAAAATGGAAGAGTAATTATTTTAAGTGTTTGTGTTACGGCAGCCAAGATTCAGGTAAACTTTTTTGTATCCATTCTTCTACTCTTAAAAAATTATTCTTAATAATATTCCTCTATTCTTCTTGTTTGATTTGTTCTATTAAGCACTGAATTCACTTGAAAACAAGTTTAATTATTTTGCCCTTAATTGGGTCAAATATCATTCTGTAAAACTTCTCATTACATACACACACACACACACACACACACCCCTATCATGTGCCCTACTTAAATGACTACAGACGCAAGAAGCAGTACCCAACTTTATAGATATACACTGTAGGCATATAACCTAATGAATATATACATCTGTAGGCATATAAGCTGAAGGCAGGCCACAAAAGCATACTAAAAACTAACAAATAGAGATATTCATGCTGCCTTTCACTAACATAGGAATTACACAGGACTCAAGTTGAACACATCATGTGATATAATCACATATCACATGAATAATATCATGTGGTATATCACTATGTTGAGCTTGAACACTACTGCTAAGAACTTCAAAAATTAAAATTATAAATATTTTAAGTAATTTACTTTTCACCTTTAGGCTGGCTCATTCAGCTTTGAGGCCTCTTCTACATGACCTTTAGTTCTAAACTCAGAACACAACATACCTGCAAAAGCTGGACAGGAATTCTGGTACACCAGTAACTTGAAAGCAATGTCTTCAGATCAGGAAAATATTCCAAACAATATTCAACTACATTTTTCAAGAGAGATCTGTAGCTATATCCATGTAAATCATTTTTGTACTCAGCCTTTCATACAAGCTTTTTTATAGACGCGAAATCCCTCTGTGCTGGATTTTATTATTTGCTCTTTGTTACATTAGCAGTGTTATGCCCTTGAAAATACCCATGGTGCTAGTTTCCAAATCTTTCTCATGACATCTACCTCAACAGGAGAAAACAACATTTTTCCTACAGCTTTTGAAAAGAACAGTACGGACACAGGAAGGCACACAGTGCGGCAGACAGGATATTCATAGAGAAGAACAAGGGAGAGGAGAGGGAACATCAGCCCCTGAAACGGGGTGTTCTGAGGGGGGACCTCACTCAACTACACGGTTCAAAGAAATACGCAGAGGAAGTTGAAAACTCTGAATTGGTTTCATAGAAGTAACAAATACAGCATGCTGAGCTGGCTGTGATGCTTCTCTCTACTACAGTTCAAAGCAAAGGTTAAGTTTTAGAGGGTCTAGGGGTCAATAGCTATTAGAGAACAGGCACAGGTTTACAGATCTCCCTTAATAACAGTAATAAAAAGAACATTCTTTTTTTTAGTCAGGTGATAAGTAAACAAAAGTGTAAGAGATGATGAATCCTGTGATTTCCATGGGAATATGAGGAAAGTTTACAAACTTACTATAAATTAGCAAAGTCACCGTTAATTTTTATTTAATATAGTTTTAATTTAATAGTTGGTCTGTAAAAAAGCCTGAAAACACCAACTACCAATCAAATGTCCCTTGTGGCACTCACCGTTCAATGGAAAAACCATTACAAAATTTAAAAAGCACAGCTCTGTATAATTAAAAAAAACACCTTCTATAAACACAGCTACCTGTGTTGCTGCAAACTTTTCCAGTTCCGCTACAACCTTTATGTCTTAGATTTAAATATCTTGGTTGATAACCATGGAAATGACTGTCCAATTTCAGAAAAAATGCTTCAGACAGGCACTTAATCTCACCCTTACACACAAAGAAGTCTTAATGGGTCAAACTTGACTGTTGTCGAGTTGATCACCCTCTTGGTACAGCAGAAGCATCATTCGTAGCATGCCAGACCGAGACCGTGTCGCTTTGCCTCTGTCTTCCCATTGAATGCATAACACTGAAATACAGGAGCAGCCTGAATCATCATTTTTACTGAAAGGTAGCATGAAAAAGTACAAAAGAGAGAGTCCGAGCAAGCTGCTTCCTTCACTCTTGTGTTAAGGAGAGTTGTCTAATGAACTTAAGGCTGCAAGAGTAACAGGCTAGCCCTTCAAGCCAGGATAAAAATCAACACACCTTACCCCACAACGCAACAAGCTAACCAGCAACAAGAAGACTGGCTTAAGTATTGACCAAGTGAGGTACAAACTGGGCAAAAAGAGTTCAAGAGGGAGAGACTCAAGCCTACACTTGGAACGTCAGTCACAGACTCCTTTCCCCAACTACAGTAACTGAGATGTTGGGGTTTCCTTCAGTTTCTTTATGACTCATTCCTCTTTACTTGACCATGCTGGTAGGTGCCTCAAAGCCAGCCCAGGAGGACGGCACCTGTTGAGAACTGCCCCAACCCTCTGCGATTACTGGAGACTCTCCCACTTCCTCCTTCTGAAAAAGAGGGCTTGTATTTAGGCAATGGTATTTTATTCAGGCAGATTGCAAGGCCAAAACCAGCCCTCGATGAGCATATTTTAAAGGCCGCTGCTGTTCATGACTTGGTCTATGGTTCACAACAGCCCTGCTGAAAATTCACTCCAGAAGCCTGTTTCCTTGTACCATGTTATCCCTAGAAGCTTAAGCTGAACTACTAGCTTTACTCACCACCCCAAACTGAGTGCAGCTTCCCTGAGCTGCAGAAAGGAAAACATTAGGGGAGAACTTGATCTAGTAAAGTTACCACTTAGAGCAAAGCCCAGCTAATTTTGTTTAGAGCATGACTAAACTACTGATAAGGAAGATTTAATTTTTAGAATTAAGTTCCGTGTTTTTATGTATGTAACAGCAAGTTGGTTTATTACAATAGCCACATCCCCAAACCACTTGGGATCAGTAACAATCTTTAAGAAGCCATTCATGTTTTTCATGAGTCATTGATATAGGCCAGAAGTACAAAAACCAAACCAAAATAACTCACTCTCTGGCAGAATTGCCAAAAATGCCTCACGCTTAAATACAATCTGCAACTCAAAAGTCCAGACAGTTATTTTAAATGGGACATGTGGCTATTTAACAGTCTAGAAGTGGCTTAAAAAGCAACAAACCGTATGTCAGAGGACATGAATCAGTAGAAGAGTAATTGTCTGTTAAGAGCAATAATGATTCAGACATTATATACATGACTTCTTTGATACAGATTAAACGGAATAGATACTATGAACACAAAATTGTACTTTCGGTAGCTTAAAATTCGCTTAGACACTTTGTTATTATACTAACCAAGACAATATTGCCATGGTCTAGTCAAACCTTGATCATAAATCTTCATCTCTGGCAGAACTTAAAGTAGATCAGAGTTAATATGCATGTCCTATCTAGAGGACAGGCAGATTTTTCAAGGACATGACTCAAAATGAATCATCTTTAGATTCTTTTCCTCTTATTGTACCAATGAAAATATTTGAAATTTGAACATACTTCAGTTTCAAACATTGCTAGTTGGTAACTAAACTGAGATAGTACTTATCATAGCTTTAAGTTACATGGACTGAGCTAACGGAACCTATACATGTAGATTTTACACTGGTTCCACAAGGTGTAATTAATTTCATTTACATTCAACAAATATACTTTCTACTTTGCAAACATGCAAACACTCCACTTCAGAAACATATTTAAATTTACAGATTAAAAAGGAGTAGCAGTGCTGAAAACTGCAAGCTTGATTCCTTGGAAAACAACTTGAGTTTAATTAGGTCCATCTCATTGATTCAGTCTCAAGATTAAACTGGCACATCTTTAAGTGGTTCCTAAAGACATTAATGGAAAAAGAAATTGCCCGACCCCCTCAATTCTCTTAACTCACTCCCCATATTTTAACACTAAGAAGCATTACATAAACACGAAGATCATATTCAGGAAAAAAAATACTTACATGCCTGCTTTCCAGCAACAAATGGCTTTAGAAGTGGTAAAAATGTTGTTACCACTGTTACTTGTAAGCGCAAACCGCAGTACACGGTCCTGCGTGCTGCAGGTCCTGCTCCTATCACACTACTGCTGTTTCTCGGGTAACCTGGTTGGGCCCAGTGTCTTCGGAGACCTCGAGCCTGCAGCTCGAACAGCTGAAGAGCTAACACACTGCAGACCAGGTCCAACTCCCCGAGCAGTGTTAACAAAAATCTCTAGGGCAACAACATCCTCTGCTCTCACAACCAATTATGCGGTGTTTAAGAACTTAACAAGGAAGAGGCAAAAAAACTTTGGCACTTGATTTTAATTTCCCTTCCCTCTCTGACCCCCTCGAAAGAGGGGCTAAATGCTTTGGCTGCTCAGGTGCCCAGAGGCTCTTCCTCACCGGGAGAGAAGGGTGAGTTGTAATGCAAGTCACTCGAGGGGAGCAATGAACGAACACCTACGTTAGATGCGCCTCACCTCAGTTCATGCTTCTGAGCAACAGTACATGGAAGAATTCATTCATTAGCTCCAACAGCCTGGTCCTACATGTGGCAGTAGATTGTTCAGTATGAGCCACAACTCTGACAAGGAAAACCCTGGAGTCGGAGATAACTCAAATGCCATCTTCTCCAAGCACCAAGCCATACTAGTTGCTATGGTCAACAAGTTCATGTCATTTCCCAAAGCAAAGATGAAACCAACTGTTTGACTTCAATGCAATGGCTCACAAAGGCCATGCTGGAGATGCAGCAACTTAACCAAACCTCTTCAGACTGATCAGAGTGAGCACAAGCATCATTTTAAGTACTGGAAATCAGTTAATGCAAAACCATCCTAGGAAACCTCTTACCTCACTGCCAAAGTGTAAAATGAAAGGGTGGCAGATTCCACCAAAGAGCCTTTCAGATAAACGGTGACGATGCCCACAAAACAGGGTTTCCAGAGACTGAGGCAAAGGAGAAGTGGATCGTTTCTCCCTGCACACAGCCAGAGCTTTGTAAAACACTGCTACATTCTTCAAAGCACTTGGCATATTTGGCAAACACTCTGGCTTTGCTTCCAAGGACATGCAAATGCGTATTAAAAACTAATAATTTATTTCAAATATATACACACACGTGTATATAGGTATGTACATATATGCACACATATGAATATATGTGTGTATATATATATGCACACACTCATGCATATAGGCACGTATCTCCTGACGGTCAAGCTAGAGGTTGCATACAAGTTAGAAGAACAGATCTATTGGTAATTATTTAGCACAGACTTAGTTACTATGGTGATGTGTTTCCTATAAGTACAATAGTCAGGCACACAGCAACGCATTTTAACAACATACTTTTATTTTTCAATTATGTTCAGATCTGTCCTCTTCTAATGAACTGCAGAACTATCTTTATCCTCCTCAAATGCTTTTAAAACAGACTAAAAAACTAAAAGGATTCAAACACACTTGACAGGTGGGAAGTGCAAAGCAGAAAGTAGCTGCAAAGAAAGAGTCACCATGATTATTCTCATGCTTCACTATATTAAACAAATCTGCTATTGAAAGAAATAACACAGATGTATTTATTTTGTTTTGATCTACGTTGACTTCATCAAACTAAGGTTAGTATGCTCTCTGCCTAAAGAGTCAGTTATTAAATGAGCACACAGTAAGTAGCCTGAAGGTTTTATTACAAATACTCCTTGTGACATGAACTTTAGGACAACACTGTTCTGAAGAGCAGCCCCATAAGCTGCAGTTTAATATCCGGGTGTGCACCCAAGGTAACTGCTGGACTAGATGAACGGTGCAAGTACTCGAAGGTGGCAGGTCTGAACCCCGGGGAGCTCGGAGGGCAGGGGACACCGGCACTACTGCGTGCAGAGCATCTCCAGGCTGCGTAGCAAGGACAGCAGTCAGCTCCAGGCAGCGACCGCCCAACTCACCCCTTGGACTCAGCAGCTCTGCAGCAGAGCTGCTTTTTTCAAGGGATGCAGGGGGAGACAGAGACCCACTGCCAGTTGTGACTCTGAACATCTCCCATTCAACTAACAAAGGAGACTGAGGTCTTGGAGATTATGTTTTTACCTCCCCAAATATTCCACTGCCAAGCCCTACTACTCATACATACACTATCACTTTCCAAAGTCCTCACCCTTTATTTTGGAGACCTGCTACGGTAGTAGCAGCGCTGGTGCTATGAGCCAGCGACGGCTACGGTGGCCCAGCAAACTGCAGCGACATTCACTGAAGCAAGTACAACCACGCAGTGGTTTTGCATTTCCACGACGAGTATTTTCTGAGGGGATTAGTCATCCTTTACTTACACTTCTCAAAGCCATGAAAATAAAGGAAATGATTAGGAGTGTTGAATGCTGCTCATATAGATCATGGAGATACTGAACACTCTCCGCTGCAATCACGATGGATAAAAATTCAGGACACACCAGCTCGTGGGATCCGACTGCAGTCTAATATTAGAATGGATTAAACTGGCTGCATCCATGCTCTGCTCTTACTCATCTCATTGAAAGACATTTGGCATGAAAAGCTACGTACGAGCTCAAGCATGCAAGCAGTGCTCCAACAAACTGCCATATGGCTATTTTGTGATGATCTAAGCTTGGCAACAGAGCTGAACAATTTCTCATGATTCACCTGATCTCCAGCACCTGAACAACAGAACTTTGTGTCTGAATCTGAAACAATTGCTTCAAATACTAACACAAACGAGATTTATCCTCTCCCACTTTCCTCCACAATTCTGCTGAATTCCAAAGCAGTATGTAAAAAGGCATGGTCCCATTCCCACTGCTTTCAGTTATCCATTCATCCTCCTGGGAGACAAAGCAGTCCCCACACAGACATTTTTCTAAAACAAAATGATTACTTATCTACCTGGTGCTAGGGACTGTTCATGAGCAAGCATGTTAATGCCCCTTTGCTTTGAGCTCACTCTGCTACAAAAGTGAAAGACTGATCTACAGCCAGAGGGTAGTTAAGATGCCTTCCCTGGCTGCTTTGGGGGGGGGCATTTCTTTGGCGAGGGCAGGCAAGGGCAGGCCCAAGTGTCCCTGCTGCGGCACCACAAGTGTTTGCCATCGCTCAGAGTGACAGGAAAACCAGCAGAGCCAGGTTCACCTCAAGCAACTTCTACCTCCTATACATCACAACCCCCCAGCATTTAAACACTGGTGACTCCCCACCTTCACCCCAATGACAAGTGGGCACCTTGAGCAGACACAACAGCCTGATCTTAGAGAAAGGCAGTAGCTGCTGCAGAGGTAGGGGTTGCCTTTTCTCCTGCTCTCCCATCTAGCGTGGGCTGCAAGGCAGACAGGGTCAGTCCCTTTAACGTGACATCCCTACGACATCTGCAGCCAGCCTTTACCCAGGCTGGTGAAAAGGCCACAGGCCTGGGCAGTCTGCCTTAAGTGACCCTGCTTGAGCAGAGAGGTTGGATTTGATCTCCAGAGGTCCCTGCCAACCTCAGCTATTGTGCAATTCTGCAATTATTACCCATTTCGCACCACTTGAGAGAAACCAAGAATTTCACGGAAGCAGCTTAGCTCCTATTAGACCTGTCTTTTCCAGACAGTCTTAATACCACTGGTACTGGAACATCTGTATCATTTCTGTTCCCCTGGCACATGGAGGATTACACTTACCAGGACTCATTTTCCCATTAGAGATGATCATATCTTTTTCCAGATATTGACATAATTCAGCTCAAGAAAAGAAAAAATTAATTTAGAGCTATGAAGACACCCAGAGTATCAGAGACCTTTCATTTTCCCCAGGCCAGCCACACTGCTGGGCATTAAACCTCCCATAGACAGCGGTTCGGTCAGACCAGGGGGCTGTGCTGGCGAGTGCAGGCGTTGGGCCTTTCTGGACACAAGCCCGAGTGCAGGAGGAGCAGAGAGCGCAGGAGCCGAGCGCAGCTCGGGCGGCAGAGCTGGGCGCCCAGCTCGGCAGCGGCCAGCGAGCGGAGCCAGCTTCGCTCAGCCGGCCAAACGCCTCCAGCACAGCCCAGAGACACACACAGGCTAGTCGGATATCAAGATGTAATCTTCCTTTTATCCTTTTACATAGCTGTTTTGCAACAAGTCACGCTTGATTTCTGCGGATACACTGCGGCTGGCTCACTTGACCTTTCTACGCTTTGCATTTCCAATGAATTTGATGGCAGACAGGTTACTGGCCACAGAAAACGCTGTCGTGCCTTCTGAAACTCTACCCTCACTGCACGCTGGCATTTTCTAAGCTACTTTTTTTGCTTATTAAATGCCTCTAATAACTCTACAAAAGCATTTCCTAATCATCGGTTGTCATTCGTCATTCCCACAACACAAAACTGACACACTGCGTAAAACAGTCTTTTGCCTGTCTCAGAAATCTGAAAGAACTTTGCCGTGATGGGTTTGCCCAAGATTTATCCTTCCATTTGACTGAGTCAAACAGCATTATTGTAAAGGCTGTTTGTCCGTTGAAAGGTTATTTTTCACAAGTTAAAAATCAAATCCTGTAATTCCAATCTAACTGCATCGCGTCGCTCCGATCAGCCTTCAAGGAAGTTCTACTCCGTCTAACACACACATGCATTCAAAAACAACCTTTTAAGGGTTGCACAGATATATTTTCCAGCTACAAAAAAGGGAGAGGAAAAAGAACATTGCACTGCTCGCCAGCAGTGCCAAGCAGCTCTGAGGGCAGCGCCTGGTAGTGGCCCTTCCTCTGCCATGCCCGCACGCGGGCGCCTTGGGGGATCTCTACCCACATCACTTCCACCTGAACACTAATGAGCAGCATAAAGTAGCAAGGAGGAAGGCAGAGCTACAGAATGAAATTGGGGGGATAGAGAGAAACATGGAAATGGAGGCAGGAAAAGTATGGCTAGCAGCAAAGGAGAAATGGGAAGAAAAACACGGAGAGGACAGGACTGAGCAAATACATCCATTCCAGCTCTGGCGAGAGAGAAGCCAGGCTGCAAAAGGTGACCTGAGCATTCCTGGAAATAGGAAACATGAAGACTTCAGCGATCGCTGCTTCTCTGCTGCTGCTACTCAAACTTTACCACTTTTACTTAACCCGATTACTACATCCCACATAATGCAGAATTGTATGAGAGCAAGATCAGGTCTCATGGGCTGGGATGGGAGGAAAGTTGTTCCAAGTTCATGTACGATTGTTATTTCAGCCTTCAGTTCATCCTTTATGCTCTTTATCCATGTTGCCAAGACATGCAGGTTGTGAGGAAGATGGCTGGGAAGCTGCTCATCTGCTTCATCTCAGACGAGCGCGGGAGCTGCCGGGCACGAGCGGAACTCCTGCTCTGCTCGCTGCCGCCGAGTCCCGCCGACACCAGCCGGGTTGCGCAGCACAACCGCGTCCAGTTTCAAACAGCAGTACAGGCAACACAGCACTTCTACACCTTGCTATATGCAAGACCAGCAACATTCTTCAACGTCTTAAAGAGTCTTTTTTCCAAGTACAACCCTAATACCATACACTCATTTCTCTTCCTGCATTACATCTTAACGTTGATCTAAAAATCTGAACCAGGGATTTGTTTTTGTCACGATTTATTGTCAAAAACAATTATCAGCTAGGCAACCATAAGATTAACCATCTGTGTAAAGGAAACTCAACTCACCTCTTTTCACATTTTATCTCCTGCAAGGGAAATATCATGAAAACAAAGCACCAAGTTAATACAGGTTAAGGCTTCAGTGACACCTGAAGCAAATCAACAGGTAATGGCAACACAGGAGTGAACACTGGAGAACAGTCTGGAGTGAGGCAAACAGCTTGTAAAGAAGTTCCACTGCATACAGTTAATACTGTATTACTAGGCATTTTTAGCATCTTGTGTTGTACTTTTATTTTTGTTTTACACTGCAAACAGCAATGAAATTGCAGCTAGCATAGAGAAGCTGCATTGTACACGATGCATAGCAACCATACACAAGTCAGTATTGCTAGATCCATCCACTGGCCTAGGACAGCCACATACACAGCTGGCAAGTCACAAGCAGACACTGGCACCCGGGGCAGACAGCCCCCCAAGCCAACTGCACCCACCTTCTGCTAGTCCAGCTTGGCTGTGCGCCCCTCAAACACCAAGCACCCGCAGGAAGGGAGAGCAACCGCCAGGCCTCGTGAGCAACCTCAGGGTTCCCGTGTGGCCCGAGGGTGCCCGGACCCGGGCTCGGTGCCACCCTGCAGTGAGGGCGGACGCCAGGAAGGCTGCGCACGGAGCAAGAGGCTGCCGTGCTTCCACCCTGCCTAACTGCGGGAGCATCACGCGAGGGACATTCCCTTTCTTGTCCCCAGACATTTATACAGACTGCAAAATCTCCTAGTGCGTGTGCACATGTGCAGGCAAGTCTGTTTTCTTGTCAAATCATTTTTTAAATTGTGCACTTGCTAAGCAAACCTGTGTAAACAATCAAGCACACAAGTGCCAGAAGAGGAAACACCACCCCTGTACCAAATGGAGGCAACTGGGATCCTGCCTAGAATAAGCCCAAACCTCCTCCTTTCATTTCTATTTTTATGCTGGGTGCTATATGTAAGAAAAAGAATTAACAATCTGTCATCCTCGTGCTATGCCTTTCGGTGCCCAAAATCTGCATACAAAAATGGAAGCAGCACCCTTGCCTGCTGAATGCCTCAACCCCAGAGTTTCCTTGTGCTTCCAAACACACAACACAGGAGCCTCCTCTTGGACATCCTTACTCAAGCTGGGGGAACTCACAAAAGCACTATCGGAACTTCACGGGCACAGTAGTCTTCAAGTTCACCAGCTGCCAGTTGTGGGGAAAAGCAAACTGGTAGGAAGGGCTGAGCAGCTTGCACCCAAGACTAGATCCACACAAAAGATCTAACCTGGAGGCCTGGCTGTCAGCTGCTGCCCATGAAGCCTCCTGCAACATTCTCTGCTTGCACAGGACGTGGTGCAAACTTCACGCACAATGCAGAGGAGCACACGGCTAGGAAACCTGGCCAGGGTCAGCCCACACAACTCCCTGTCCCCATTGTTTCACTTGTTTCAAACAGTCTAGACCATGCTGGCCTAGTGGGGCCGAGCCCCACGTGGGTCATGCTTCCAGACTTACCAACTGACAGATACAGCAAAACAGAAAATATTTGACAAGTATAAACACTGCTGGCTTGGGCTTCTGGGATAAAGGAACTCAAATACATGCATTTTAGCTGCTTATCAAGTCAGTCCCTCGTGTCCTTTATAGGCTCAAAGCACAAGCTGCCCTCATATACATATCCTCAAATTTCACGATTTAAAATAGTTGGTTCAGCTCGTCTTGTGCTCCACTGGAAGTGTAATTTTTCAAAACCCTCATGAAAAATTTTCCTTCTTGCCACAAAACAGTCGAAATTGTTACATGGAAAACAGGTTCTCATGGACAAAGAAAACAGCCTTCCTTACCTTTTTCCCCTTTTATTGTTAACAAAATTACACAGTCTTAACATAACTCTATGCCACACATCTATATTTACTTGCTTTGTATTTCCAGAGATAATGTTATGCTCTCCGAGGTGCCTCTGGTTTAATGCAAGAGATTGGAGAACAGTATGAATTATCGCTGCAGAGATTTCATGCTGAATTTGCAGCGTTCTGTAGCAAGCAGTAAGAGGGAAGAGCACGCTGCTTCTCTGGCCACGCACAGTACTTCATCCTTCAGCCAATAAATAAGGGGTAATAGTATCTGTAATATGCTTACAGACACATCATCGGGCTTTGTGGAGATACGTCTTATGACAAAGTACTTAAAAAGATGGAAAATGGTATTACCTGTGTTAAATTCAGAATTAGTGTCTTGTCCTAGAGTTAAAAATTGTCAGGAGGTCTCCAAAATTACTATGGCATCTGCAAAAAGTACTCTTCAGAAGTTACTTCTACAGTAGCTATAGAAAGAAGTTCAAATTATACCGCACTTCTGTGTAGATACAAAATAATATTGGAAAGGAAGTTATACTTAATATTTTAGAAACCTATTTTTCCTCAGTTATACTATTTTTCTGAAAACGAACTGAAAAGACATTTTTTCTCCTTTTCTTGTCTTATTCTCATCCCATTTGTTCTTTTCCTGTCCTGCTCCTGTTTTGAGGGATGAGGTACAGAAGATGACAAGAAGAATACATTCATAATGCCACAATACTTGTTGCAGTGTTTGCAGTATTTCATGTCTAGCGTAGATAAAGTTAATGCTCTCAGGCTCAGAAGTTATTTTCAGGATATCTCAAACTTGCCTTGGAAATTCTCTGAGCCAGGAGTGAAAGAAATAGCATACAATTCACCTCTAAATACCAGTTAAAAGGGACTGAGACTAAAAATATGAAAATATCAGAAGCAAAACTTAAGACCTAACTGCAGGAAGAGGCAGCACTGGGTAGAAGCCCTAAAGGTATCTTCTGTTTGTATTAATCTTTGAAGCGTCCCTTTACCCATAAACTTTGTTCCTGATGGTTTTGTACCTAACGCTGCTTCCCCTTAACATCAGTAATGCCAACAAGCAGGACATGGGGGGTACTCCATTTTGATATGCGAAAAGCCTTTGATAAGGCAAAAAGCCTTAGGATGATAAAAATACTAGTTAGCTGGCTAGTTACTAGTTTCTGCCCCATGCTTAACCTACAATGGATCACTATTTCATAAGGAATTTTCTTTATTGCCAAATACGAATACAGGTTTAGACTGTTGCCATTTCTGATGATCCAAAAATACTTTAGAGCTTCTTTAAACAGTTACAACTCTACTACTTAGGTAATACAGGGACTGTGCAAGTAGAGTTTCCAAGGCACAGGGCATGTCAAGACCACCAGCTCGAAGAGCCATGACTTCTTTCTGTCACTCCTTCAACATTTCAGCCACTTAAAAGGTAGTCAATCCACCTCTTACGTTACGAGATAACTTGTTAAGTGAGGAAGCTCATTAGTCCTGCTTTCCTACAGATTTTTCAAGGTGTGCTCAGTTGACTTCCATGTGTAAAAAACAAAGCCTAGCTACACAGCAGCTACTTACCACAGAACTGACAGTACCACAAGCCTTCCTGTTTTGTTGGATCCATCTTTCTCCTAATTACATTAAATTTAAGCTTTCAAAAACAAAAATAACTAAAGACAAACAAATACACACTTCTTCCATTTAGTTTGTTTGGGCAATAAAAGCCCCCAGCAGCTTCAACTTTGTTAATGAAGTACAGGCTATCAAGAGCAGGCAAGTCACAGAAATATATTGTGGCAGTGGAAAACACATAACATGACATCACGTGGAAAAAAAATACAAACAAAAATAAAAAGTTTTTCCATACTTTATACCTGTAGCATAAAATGCTGCATGGGGAAGAAATATGCAAAGAAAAACTGTGTTCTTGTTATTGAAGAGGCTTTTTGTTATTAAAAATACCAGGGCCTTTCCTGGCCGTTACGTAAGTGCTGTAAAAGCAAGATGTTCTTGGCAATCAGTGTAGCTCCGCTGTGCTTGCTACACTGGTTTCATTAACTATTACATCATGCTTAATTTCCATAATTGCCTTCAACTTCACTTTATAAGCTAGTCTAATTTAGTTTTTATGCATATTTCAATTTAATGCAGTGTGTTCTCCACTGTAAACCTTCATGGGCCACATATTCATCCTCCGCTACCTCATTTAGAGCTTTTCTTAAGAGCAAACCTAAAAGGACAAAGACAACAGTGTCCACGAAGTGACCTTTCCCTTCAGCTCTGACAGCCGAAACTCTCACCCTGGCCCTCGTCACACCAATTCTGCCAGCAAAGAAGCTCCTCAGCTCCTCTCGGGCACCTGAGGCACAAGGACACGCGCCTACAGTAGCCAGCTGCTAAAGACTATTTCCTGGAGATGATCCTTTCACAAATCTAAATCCCTCCAGTAATTCCCCTTTCTTCTTATAACAAAGCTCACATTTTTAGCCTTGACCTTCTTAGCCTCTCTATGAATTTTAAAGTACATTTTCTAACTTATACGGTTCAACATCATCGATAAAATATTCAGGAACGTCGGATCTGGCATCTGCTACTCTGTTCTTCTCCTCTCTACGGGAGCATTCACAGCCCAGACACCCATTTCTCCAGTGACAAACCCTGCCTGTTTTGCTAGCGCCTGCTCCGTGCTCCCGATTCACCTCTCCAAGAGCCCCTTCCACACGACAGCTGTACGGATGAGCTGGCAAAGGTCATTACCTCTTTTATGTCCTTCTCTTCCCGCCTGCTCCACTTTACTGGGCAAATTCACAATATTTACTGATGTAATATACCCAGTTCTCATCTTTCTTCCCATCTTTACTTCTGCTCTATCCCACTTCCAAAGGTCTAAAATTAGAGTGGTATCTCCTGGGGCAGAGAGCATACTCTGTTATGTGAAGCCTGACAACTTTTGCAACACAGCTTTAACAGATACAATACCATATACAACACTATAATGGGTATATGTAAGTGCAAGCACGAGGCGACCGCAGCGCGCAGCCATTTGGGCTGATTGCCTTGCGAGCAGCAGCGCGCTTCAGAGCGGAGCAGTGACCTAGAAAGGAGGCATTATTTGGATAGCTTTGTTATCCACTCTGCATTAGACCTCACTCACTTTAAAGACACAGATGCTGCCTGTGCTGGGGAAGTGTTTACATTGCTAACGTGATTAAGCTGGGTAGTTACTCGGAGCTACAGCCGCAGCGTGACGAGGCCTCCAGCTGCTCCTCGTGCTAAGGCACAGGGTACAGCCATGCTCGGGCGACCGCCCACCCAGAGCGCAGCAGAAGCACTGGGGAGCCTTTGCCAGGCACCCTCGCATGGGTAACACTCACCACAGCAGCAACAAATGTCTTGGGCTTCAGCAGGGTTTAGATTTTTATGCTCCCTTGGATCTTTTGCAGTTTTACAACTGATAAAAATTACTCACGCTTTATTGGCTGCTGCAGAGTCTCCCAACATAAGAAACAGAAAGCCTGTAATGACTAAGAACAAAATTACATTATGTATCAACTTCCAGAAGTGAAAAAAAAAAGTCTTTATTCTTCGACTTAATGTGATCCAGCCACAACTATTTAACATTCTTCACTAATCCCTTAAGACTATGATTTGTACATCATGCAACCCACGGCACTTCCCAACTCATTCTGATAATAAATAGGCCAGGAGTCACAGTTATCTACTAATATCATATTAGAAGGCTCAGATTAGGGCAGGCCCTTGGCACAGTGGTCAGAGTCCCTCTTGGCCATCCGCCAATAAGCTGGGATATGGCGAGCAGCGAGGCCTGGGGGCTGCACAGGAATACGAGCGCTGCGGAGGAACCGGTCAGGTCCATGGGCAGAAGCCCGAACAGGTGGGAAAGGCCAGGTGGTTTCCCCTGGTTGTCCCAAGGTCCAACACCTTTCAGAAAGAGGGAAGCTTGCACAGAGCTCTGGGGACTGCTGCTTAGACCTCGGAGCAGTTCCTTCTCCTTATGATTTTCCAGCCAAACTGCCCCAGGGCTAAAACCCTCTCTAGTGCAAATACCACAGGCTGCACTTGCCTCAAGGGCGCAGGCCCCAAAAGAGCACTGCAAATAAAAAGAATTAAATCACAGCAAAAAATTAGCAGAAAAGTGTCTTAGCTAGCACTAAGAGGCCAGCTAGAGGCCTAAAAAGGCACATCCTATCCCTTCTGCCCCAACACCAAAGCAGGGAGAGAGGAAGTAAAAGCCACTGAACCTGGTGACCAAAGATTCAAGCCACTTAGGGGCATCTTTGCCTGGATGCAGCTGAGCAGGGGCAACAATCACTTTTGTAGGAGTTGACATTCAGCCATTACAGTGCATGAGATACCAAACAGAACCTTCCTCAAGGAACTTAAAGGCTTGAAAATCTCCTTTGTGCACTGAGGTAAGCCCCTACATATCTAGTATGTGCTGTACTTCATTTTTATTGTAGTTATACTCCTGGCAATATTGGACTGACTTTTCCATCACTTCCAGATACACAGCCATACTTTGAATGCTATCTGTTTCTCGGACATAGTATATCACCCTGTCACGTTGTAAAATACCTTCAGAGGTATATGCACTAGGTCTCTGCAGCAATTTCTGCTTTTCTGGTGACAAGGGGAATGACAGCTCCAAAGCACAAGGAAGTGGCAGGGTGCCCATGCCAGGCTGGCTTGGCCCAGGCCTCCCCACACCACACGTTGCCCTTGATCCACTCCATAGGAGCCATCTGCAAAGCAGGGGATGGTAGCACTTCCATCAAACCCTCCTTCTGCAGTTTCTGCCCCGCCTGCAGCAGTCAGATGTAGCCAACAGCACACACTGAGCAAGTGAATTATGTGGCACCCAACCTCACAGCCCCTCATCCGTTCACCCATACTGATGGGCTAGCTGTCTACAGGCTTCATCGAGCTCCCTCAACATACAGCAAAGGACATGATGTTGTCCCCTTTGTGTGACTTGTGTCACCTTTTTGAAAAGGAGATATTCCTACCTTGAAGTTTCAGCTTTCCAAATGCTGAGTGTTGACCTCAAACACAGTTTTCATTATTTGCAAACACTTCCCATACTCTGCAGTTGTGCATGGTGGACCCCCAGCACAAGCACGAATCCAACAGGACACAAGCAGCCGGCTGGTAAATGGATTCGCTTGCACCACAGCAGTATTTGTACATGGCTATTGGTACACCATCCTGTTCTTTATTATCATAAAGAGTTCAAGAAGTTAAAACCGCACAGTTTCAGCCTACAAAACCAACGTTTGGAACTACGTAGTACAGTGTTCAAACCTACTTCCTACACGGAAACCTAATACAATAATCCTCACCTACAATAACAGGAGACAGGGCCTATAAGGTTTGCAACTTAGAATTATCACCCGGTATTAATGGCTATGGATGAGGAACTACAGGAGGTTTTCCATAATGTGCCTTGCCTTGCATCATTGAATGACCTTCGAAGAAAAAAAAAAAAAAATACAACTCTTTCCCAGTTATCACACAAGATCCAAATGCACCACATGGATTAATTAAGGTTTATAAACTATTCCCTGTTCTTTGCTTTGCATTTGAATTGCACACACCTCCACAAAACCCCATACAATAAAAAGTTAAAGTTACCCAGCACAGGTTGCCTAAGCAGGACTGATTCAGCCTCTTTCTGTTTGCATTATTGCACGATCTTTAATTATATGATCACACTTCTTTCTCCATAAGCCTCCCTATGCCATCCATGCAAAGCAGAACTTGCTTAATGTGGAGACTGAATAATAAAGAAACATAGTATCTGTGTCTACCACTTATTTTCCCTCACCATTTTAATTTGGAACATGAACCGCAAGAGGCCAGTAAGAAATGAACATTTAAGCTTCCAAGCGCTATTAAAACCCCCTATTACCCACTGCACCCATTCTAGGCAGGGGAAGGTAAAGTATCTAGAACAAAAATATTGATTACTCAACTCAACTATCAATAAAATTAGCCCTAGCCTGTGTTCTCAACATGAGCTGTTACATAATCTAGCTCAGCTCCCTACAGTATTCTTGACACCTGTTAATGCTCAGAAGTTTTACAAATCAAATACTAAGATATTATGATCATGTAAGATGAGTTGGTGAGCTACAGAAGTTTGGTGGGCAATTTGCCTAGCATCACATTGAAACTGTAGGAGAAACACCAGAGAGGCGTTAGGCTTGCTCTGCTTCTTCATGATCAAACTTTTTCAATAAGAATTTTAGAAACAAATAAAGATATTCTTCAACTTATTAGGGAGCCCCCAAGTTTCCATCCTGCTCAATAGATGAGCAGCAGACGGTGGGAAACTCTGCTCCCCGTTCCTCTCCCCAGGTTTGCAGCCAAAGTCTCCACTTAATCTTCATATTTAATAGAGCAGAATTCAGTTGTGCTCTCACAACCAGCAAATCAGCTCTGGCTGTAATAATCTGCTTGCCTCGCCTGGGTATAATACACATGACCCCTTCCCCACAATCCTCCCCTGGGAGCCCAGCCGCAGCTCTCATCCCCCAAGCCGCGCCAGCCCAGCCTTCCGAGCTTTGCTCCTCCATCGGGTGTGTGTGAAACCAGGCAAGTCTTGAGATCACACGGAGGGCAGCTGGTTTCCTGGCTCCACAGCTGCCACTACCTCTCCCTCAGTCCCGGTAGGACTGAGCACTTTTCAGAAGAGCAACAAAAAACAGTCCTCAGTCTCAGGTTTCGGTCAAAAAGCTTGCCTACACTCAGAGTGACAGGGCAACCAGTGCCTCCATAGCCAACATGCACTTTGCCATGAATACACCGAGTCCAGCCACTACCTGCTTACGGCATATCCGAGTAACCCACCTCATCTGACGTCACTGTAAGGCCACCAAGAGCGGCTCCTTCCTCAGCACCCTCAGCTGCTGCCCCGCTCAGCGGCTCCCGACACACAGACCAGGCTCTTTTTGATGAGCAGTCCCAATCTCCCTACACCACATTCCTCACAGAAGGAGATAAAGATACACAGGCAGAAGCCAATTACTTCAGATCAAAAAGGAGATTAACAGAAGCACAAATGCCACTTAGACGCTAGGAGTAGGTGAGAACTGGGCACCTAATTCCCATTTGGCATTTGGAAAGTCTCCCTGTCAGAGCTCAATCATCTGCCAGGGATTCTGAGAAAAATCTGTACTCTGCCGCTGGCAGTCTCCTTACAGGAACCACGTTTTCAACTAGAAAGAAAAAAAGAACATTCCAGCAAGTGTTCTTAGAAAATAGTTTTAAGACTCCTTGCACAGATTATAAGCTACAAATCATTGACACTCACAAGTACATGGCTTATGACACTTTCTTCAAAATGAGCACACACTTTTTAGCCAAGAGGAACTGGGACTGAACACATAATTCCACTTTCACTGTTTTTTTACTTTATGTTGTTCCTGATATTTAAAACAATTATTTAGGTAAGTCTTAAGAATTTTGTGATTGCCTACAAGTCACTTGCAGGCATTCATTCAGATGTGCTTAATTACTATAAAGACAATGTTAAATGATTACACTGCATTGTACTGTAGCCTTTGAGGGTGGTTAATGAGATACAATTTTTTCCCCGCCTTTGGGGAATTAAAACCAAGCCGTTCCTGTGTCCACATTCAAACCCCTTCTGCTTCCTGGCCGGTGCAGGCCAGCACCACTCCGCAAAGGGGCAGGTGCTGTAAGGGGATTCTCCCTTTTCAAGGGGGAAGCTGCCACCAAGGGCACTGCCCACAGAGGAGGCACCCTGCAATCAACACCCTTTCAGCCTGCACCACTTCTCTGACACACGGACAAAAGCCCCAGTCTTTAGTGTTCTCAACTAGGCAATGCATATTTTTAGCAAAGCTAGCACTCTAGTACAGTTTCACATGGCATTAATTTTCTTAGTTTGCCAAACTTTAGGTTTCTTTGTATTCCAGAAAAATCCCATTAGCGGCATCACACATGGATTATTCAAAATGCTCATGTGAGTTTCTATTCGGTTTAACCCTACTGCTTCTCCCCACGCCAGATCTCAGGTCAGCAGCTGCTTGGCTCCAACAGAAGAGCCAAGGAAGCCACAGGAACGGGCCGGGGTCAAGAAGCCCTGCCCAAGAGCAGTCCTGCGGATGCCGCCACAAGAAGGGCGGCCTCCCCTCCAAAGCAGCTGAGAGCCGAGCACCACCGCACTCTGCTCCTCTCAAAAAGCCAGCAGCAAGGCATTCTTCTCGTCTGCATAAGCTCCTGACTTGCCAAAATTGACCTCTGCTTTTAAACCATGTGTTCCCCTTCCAAATCCCATTTTCATTAAATTGAAATGCTGCTCAAAAACTTCAAAATTTGCATTCGGTAGACACAGCACATTGTCAAGTTGTACACAATTAACCCGAAGCTAGAATCAACGACAGAAAGGCAATTAAAGCAAACTAGCGTAAAAAGCAAATCTTTTTGGCAGGTCTTTCACAAACACTCTTTGGAACACACATCAACTTGCCACAGGTCTATTCAAGACAGGCCCTTGCCAGACCATGCCATTCCTTGTCATTCTAGAAGCTTCCTAGAGAAACATCTACCTTTTCAGATCCAATATTGCATGGATTTTTTTTTTTTTGCTGTTTTTTTTGTTTTTCACATGTGCTCACTGGCACCCATCATCACTAGAACTAGATGAAACTGTATTCTTGCCTTCAGCTGCCAGAATAGAAGTGGACACAACCAGAGAACACTCTGGGGCTTCTCCCTGGGGCTGGGGTCACTTCTGGGCAATGCAGAGGGTAAGCGTGGAACCAAGTGCTCAGGCCCTTTCCCAAGGGAGAGCCTGATGTGCACGGAAAAGCACCTCGGTTCCTCAGCACAACTTCTTACAAAGCATCAAGACACCATTATGTCCCTCCCAGTACTACAGTGGGCTTTGGAATAATTCAAGAGCATGAGAGTTTACTGGAGGGGAGGCTCATGTCATGATGCATTTCATGGAAAAAAAGCCTCTCCTCCCCGGCTCCCAAAGCACCCGGATACGTTCTCACTCAGTCACAGTCCTACAGCAGCTCCGTGCCTGCAGCCAAATGCAGATTCTTTTCACCTAACAACAAACACAGGTGGCCTCTCCCCAGGCAATCATATTGCCCCAACCCACACTTAAAACTTGAGTTAGCTGAGGCACAAACCTGCTCTTGGGTGTTAAACAGCACCACAGAGGGAGAAAACACAAGATGATGCCGTGACTTCTGCTTGCCCTACGTGAGCTCTCCCCTTCTGGTGTTTTGTTTAAGAGCCAAGCAAGCTCCGTGCTGCAGTTGCTCGCATTTCAGCTCTAATTCATTAGTTCCTTTTGCACGGTCTAATTTCCTTGCATAGTGTCACAGTCACACTTTGCCTTGCTTCTTTAACTTGAGCTAAGAGTTTTCTCAGGGGAAGCAACAGTCCCCTGTGCATCCTGCAAAAACGCTTTGGTTGAAGGTGAAATAAAAGCTGCACCTGAAGTGAATTGGATCATTGTGGCACTCAGAGGGCAGCAAGCAGGAAGAGAACCAAAACCTGTTGCTTTGCAAGAGCAGCCCAGTCACAGCGCTCCACATGCCTCCGGGTACATAACAAACTGAGCACGATGCATGGCATCTCTATAGCAACCAAGCTGCTTTTTTTCTTTTTTACCGACAAGAAAGACTCATTTTAAAATACAGATGCTGAAAAAGCAGTTCTGCAGGCTTCTTTTGGCAGTGCAGACAGAAATAATAAAAAAAAGCTTTACTTTGCCTTATTAAAGCAAGAACTCCATAGCAAAGCATCCCCACAACCCTGCATGGCCCTTAAGAAACACCCTCGCAATCCAGCATGCAGAAGCCCTGCCAATCTGAGCACCTAACCTTACATCATCTCTTACAAGAGAGTCCCAAAGGACTGGGATACAGGGAGGATATCCGCCAGAGCTTCAGCTAATTGTGCCGCTTTCATAAACAATCCAAAGGGTCACACCTCAAAGAAAGAGCAGTATGAGAATAAAAGCCAGCAATTAACAGGACAAAAAGTTAGTTCCTTCTCCCTAACCTTTAGTTATGTAATCCTGGGCTTTCTCCCCTCTATCAGCTGTTACCTCCCAAGACTCAAATAAGAAAGCAATGCACCCTTCGGCCGCCCAGCACCCCTGCAAGTCCTGGAATCTTCCAAGCAAACGTAGGAAAACTGTTCAAGCCTTTTTAAGTGAACACTGATCTAAGTGCTACCCTGCAATATCTCATCAACCCATCAACACTTCTCAGGAACAGAGAAGATTTGCACAGCACAGAGCAAAAGAGTCAGCTTCACTCCCACCTCTTTTGGCTTCACCTGAATCCCAGAGTTTCAATTTTTACTTATATTTTCTCCACTTACACATGATGATTAAGTCCACTGCTCTGCTGTGGTAGAAGCAACCCCAAGAAAGCTCCCAGATTCCTTATACAGCATCTCATCCAATTATTCAGCAGCTACACTGACCTCATTGCTTGTTGCTACGGGAAAACAAGTAGACACTTAGTTAAGCTAAGCCAGAAACATTTCCCTTATAATCCTTGTTCAAATCTCAAACTAAACCTATGCATTTTTGAAGGGGTTGGATGAACTATTTCTGCAACACACCATGCTAGAACTACTTCATTTGAGCAGGAACTGATCTTGGAAAAAAAAATGCTTTCCCAAGACACTGCTTACCAATGGCAGCAAGAAGGATGGAGCATTTTGTTTGCCCCTACAATACCTGTATTTCATCTCCAATTACTCTGACCTAAAGATTTTGAAGGCTTAGCTCCTCACACCACTTAAGTATGACATAACCCTTCCCTGTCAGCCTGACTTTGGGCTGCACTAGAACAGAAGTGCCAGGGTTCTGCAAGCAGCACTCGACGATTTCTGTGGACCTTGCAGCATTTCAAAAAGCCTCCATAATAATTACTGTAATTGCAGCTCTTGGGTGGGATCTGCAGCAATTTTCACAAAGGTTTATCATGCCAACTGCAATACAGTGAAACAACTGAGATGCAGCATTTGTATTTCATTTTCTTTTCAAATACTTTTAAGTAGCAATTTCCAAACCAAAGGATTCAACCTTTTCCAACACTGAGGGCGATTCACATGGGCCTTTGGAGCTAGATGGAGTTAAATTACTCCCCAGTCAACCCCAAGGGGCACTGGTTTAGTGTGCACAGCGAGCAGGTGGGAGGTAGGGTTTGCTTTTGGTTTTTAATTTCATAGCAGGGCTTTTTTCTCTTTAGCCTTCCCCAGTCTCTCCTGCGTCCCCTCCCAGAGGAGCAGCTGAGGAGAGCAACTGTAGCTCAAGTCTATATGTGAGCTACAAAGGTGTAGACAACATGAGAGGCTGTGCTTAAGAGACATAGCTGGCCTGTATTTTAGGATGCACACGTTCAGCATATGGTTATTTGAGCAGGGCCTGCAACCTCCAGAAGCAAAGAGGAAACCCCCTTCCCCACTAACCTCCAAGGGGAGGATTCAGCTCAATGGTTGGTACCTTAGCACTAACCACCATTTATGCTGCTGGCTGGCATCATCTCCTGTATTTTTGAGAATCTTAATTATAGCAGCCACTAACTAAGCATTTCTTTTTATACTTGGATTATAAGTCTATAATGGAAGGGGCAGAACCCACACTACTGCAGCACAAGGAACAACAATGATAGACCAGCAAATTAACACATGTAAACACAGACTATCTGCCAAGAGCTCTCAACCTCTCAAATTATTGAGTTGAAATTACAGTAACACAACAGATGAGGCAGGAAGGAAACCATTTTAATAATTACCAAATTATGAGAAAAGACTTCAAATCTGTGATTTTTTTTTTAAGTGCTGCAGACATGTAAGCAAAACCATTAGTTGCCATGGCCAAATAAAAGGGATGCGTATTCATAACTGCAGGCAGTGTTTAAGCAGGTTTCTTCCATGGACTATTTTGTGTAAGACTTAATAAAAATTAATTGAACCGCTCTGTATGAATGATGGCAAAATTAACATGCCTATTAAGAAAATATTTGCTAGTCCTTTGATCCAACACAGAAGAGCATTATGCATTTTCAAAATTTTCATGCATTTTATCTTGTAATTGTGCTGTAAAGCTTGTTTACATAGAGAATATTGCTTGTGGTGGCATACAAATCAGACACGGAAAGAAAATGCTTTCTAGTTAGCTACCCCACCAGCCGTTCCTCAGTACGAGCAACTAGGAGAGGGAGATCATCCCATCTACACAGATCACCGTGTGATCTAGGCACACGATGCCGCAGGTGCTGCCCGGGCTTCCCGGGGCAGGACGGCAGCGTTCTGGGCAGCCCAAGCACTGGGCTTCACCTGCTGGCTCCGTTCTGAGGGCTGCATGTGCACATGCCTGTCGAGTCTGCAGATCTACAGAGAAGACAGATTTACCTGTTCCCAGAAAGAGTCTCTATAGCCTAAGTTCCTCCAACACAGGAAGCCTGACCACAGTTTGGGGCAGAAGTTACATGGGAGAAGGCACACTGAGACTTAGCAGACAGGAGCAGGCCACGTGCAAGGAAAAGCCCTTCCCAGGGCATGCTGACGTTGCAACTACCCAGCAGGAGCTCCATCAGCGAGGCTACAAACTGCAATCACAGCTTGGCAAGCAAAGAGCCCTGCTACTGTTCAGCCCGGGAGGCCAGGCAGGTCAACCCTCCTGCTTGTTACTACACATCTCTATGTTATACACCACAAACACCTGCATAAAGGAAATAGTAAGCAATACTGTTTGGTAGCAGATAGGATTACTAATCACTTATTCTCCATTCAAATTAGGACTTTGAAAAATATAGCTAGTTTACACTGCTGGTTCTAGGGTTTCCCTTAGTTCTGTTGGTCACAAAAGCTACAGGCAAAGTACATTAACTAGAACAAGCCACCTAACCAAATCTGCAGAGCTCATAAGCCCTATATAAATCACACTTAGCAAAGCACATGTCAGCCAAGCCTCACTACCCTATTTGCAAACAGGTTTGTGGGTTTTCATGGCATTTGGCTCCTGGTGGCATTAGGCCACAGCTTAACTGCTCCAATGACAGGGGAGAAGTGAAAGATGGAGAACAGGTAAAGAGAACATATTTAATCCTTCCTCTCTACTCTGCCTCTATGTTCCCAGGTAGTAACAGCCATAGAAGAGTGTAAAACCCTTCTGCTAGAAAGGCTTTGTAGCTTTTCCCTTCGGGATACCACAACCACAGTACACCTGGGTCCAATAAGCATGTAAAACCACAGCTCCCCTACACTGTGGGCTGACCCAGCAAGCAAAAGGTTGAGCTGAGGCAACGTTTACACATCTCTGCAGTGACGAGGGTGGTTCGCTCACCACAGCTCATATAGTGCTCTCTCTCTCTCTCTCTCTCTTCCTCTCGACTTGGGCCCATTGCAGACAAGTTGTAGGTCTACGTAAAATGCATGGGGATGAAGCAAAAGACTGAATTCTTGCATTTTGCAACTGCACTTTTATGTCAAAAAACAATAACTCCACACCAAGAGTGTTTTTTTTTTAAGCAGCATTACAAAGCAGCATTACAAAAAAAAAGTTTTTATAGAAGTCTTACAGAAATAAAGATACACCTAGGAAGCAGCTTATATGTATTGGAAAATAGGCCATTTATCAGACTACATTTCCCAAATAAGAAAACTCTTTCAAGCCACTAAGCAGACTGCTACTTGAGAGAATAACTGGTAGTCCTAAACCAGCTGCACAGCTGGAGCAGCACAAATCCTCTATTTTAAATTGGACTTATCCCCTTGCTCGTCAGGGAATAATTCCAATTTTGTAATGCCACTGCCCAAGCAACACACTGGTTGGAAACCTAGTGTCACAAGAGGCAAATTCTCTTTCTCAAGTATTATTATGAGAGGAACATACTGGTCTCTAACTGAGCCCTTCAAAAGCAGGAGCCCAGCTCCAGAAAAGGAAACTAAAAGCTATATTGACATGAACTCAGTTACTAAATATTCAGTAAAAGGACCATTGTAGCTACTTCAAGGAGGCAGAGAAGTAGATCAGAGAAAGTTCAAGCAAGTGCAGCTAGCTACACTGATTCTGCCCGCCTCTGTTTGAAGGGGGGGCACTTCATGGCTAGGGAACCAACTCTACAAGAGGCTGATTAAACCCAGGGGTATCTGGGGAGTAAGGTGCAGTGGGTAGATGTAGCAGGTGCCTATTTTTCTTGGGAAGGAAGACCTTACAAGCCTGGTGCTTTCACATTATAAGCTAAAGAGGAGCCTGAATAAGAGCCACCATCTCGTTCCATTTTCTTTTAGCACAAGAGCAGAAAACAGGCCATTCATTACTAAGAAATTAGCGCTCTATTTGCTCCTTTTCCATAAAGGATAAAAAATTCCTGTTTTAAGATCACAATTAGCTACAGCTTCACCACCAGTTGTGATCTCGTGCAGGGCGGATTATATCTTTGTAGGGGAAATAAGCACTTAAAAGTATTTGCAAAACTTGCAGGGGGCGGGAGGGGAACCATGACAGTGAAGAAGAAAGGTGGAAGGGGAGGAAGCTTTAACAAGGAAATCAGTTGAAAATACCTAAAATATTTTCAGGTATTTAAGTAGCAGGCTCAATCCCTACCCAACACTGGAAATGTGTCCAAGATTTGCAGGACGTGCCTGAGGGTTCATGAACATAAACAAGAATGCTGGTATACGCTCTGTGTCTTGGACTCCTTAAAGGCACCATTTGTGATGAGCACGTGTATGTCTGTGCTGGGAGTTAGTTCAGCTGAAAGAGGCTGCATCAGCACATCAGGGAGACCAGGTGTATGTGCGTGCGCTCAACGCACGAGCGAGGCCCAGTTTCCATGCTGGATGTGCTAGAGGAAGGAAGTGCGCCATGTCAGCTATGTCCCGAATGATAAACAATCTGCCTGCTCACGCCCTCCGCGGGGGCTGCTGAATGAAACTAAGTTAATTTGGCATGTGGACTTAATTCATGACCTCTTTTTCTTGCCTGGGAAAGTCTTCATTACAGTGCATCCACAGGGCACGAGAACGGCATGCAGATTCAAATATGTTTCGTTCTTCCCCAGGAAAATTCCCAGAGGGCGCGTGGCACTGGAATGAACAGAGCAACGTGCCATCTGGAAGCTCACTGCGCCATCGCTGCAAATAATTAGAGTTCAGAGTTGCCATGGGACCTCCTCCTCCCCGCCTTTTCCTCCCAAGGGGGCTACACAGCTCTGTTCCGTCCAACTAATTCGGCGAGACATGCGAGGAGCTCGCGCACGAACGCAAGGAGCGAGGCCGCGAGAGGCAGCGGCAGCCCCAGGCACGGCAGGGCCACCAGGCACCCTCCGCTCTGCCCAGCCTTGGGGAGCCTCACAACCCGCCAGAGGCCTCTGCCCTCCCGCCCCTCAGCCTGCACCGGCTCCCAGGCGCCAGGCCAGGCCACGTTTTAGGGGACAAGGAGGACGTGGTAACAATCTCACCCTATACCGTGCTGTGGAGGAGCTCCATGCCAGAGTACCTGCATTTAAGCATTTCTCTTCTGGCCCTGTTAAAGGAATAAGCAGTGGAGGGAGAGGAGGGAATCACAATGACGCAGTATGCAAGGCCTCTGTGATGTAACACAGCCCCGAGGGGATGCGACATGCTGGTGGGGACACACACGCACACACACACACACACACACACACACACAGTCGAGTAGCCTGCTCCATTCACAGCTCCTCAATGATGACGCCTGTAATCGTTATGCAATTGTTCCATTTAGCTTGTGACCCAGTGACGAGCTAGGATGATGTGAATGAACGTCGCGCTGTCCATTCCCTTTTCCATAATTCTTTTGGGATTATCAAGTACAGCTTGGCAGGAGTTCAAAGCAGTGGAGCTGTCGGTTCAGTCCTGCTTTCTCAAGACTTACGAATCCTACTCCACAATGAGGTAGACAGAGAGAAGTGACAGGTCAAGGGAGCTGGATGAGAACCCGCTCATACAGAAAGCAGTTTCACCAAATCCTGCCCCCAAAGCTAAGACACGAAACGCCCAGAAAAATCACTTTGCCACCATTATACCTGGAAAAATGCGCAAACTGCATTTCTAATACGCATGACTCCACAGTTAATTAAAACTAAATAAGGTAATTATTGTGCATTAAACAGCAATTTAAAGCATACTGGTGCTGAATGGCTAACAATAAATAAGCACAGGTTCCTCTGTACATTAGCTTACATCTCAGCTCTAATAGGCTTGCCAGTGGAAATCTGGGTGTTTAAGTTCAGGAGGTTTTAAACTATCATTCTTTTTCAAAAAATTTTACTTGCAAGATTTGATGCAGGCCTCATCATTCCTTCGCCTAGTCACCTCCTCTCCCACTGACGGCGACTACACCCTGCGTGAGGCGAGTGCTCTCCTTGCTGCTTTTGCTGGGCTGCTCAGGAACACACAGCCGCTCCCCAACAGCTTCACCACATCCGACCAAGCTCCTGTCCAGGAAAGGACAGCTCCTCATGCTGAGGATCAGAATCCTGGAGAACAAAGTGCCCATTTTCAAAGCTGCACTTCTATTATAAAGTGAGCAGAACTATCCAAGGAGATATATATATATGTATATATATAAAGCTTTCTTTTGAAAGACAAGCACTCATCACAACTTGGTAAGAAGAAGCATTAATTCCTAACACTACTTATCCTCATTTCTTCTAGAACAAATTCAGAAATGGCCTGGTTGCAGAGGGAATGCAATCAAAGCAGCTGGAACAACTTCACATTTTTAATACACCAATAGGAGCAAAGTGCAATTTGGAGGGGGGAAAGAGAAGAGGGAGTGGGGGAAAACCGCATTCTATGCAAAATAATACTAGAGATGATATTTGGCATCTGTCATTCACTCACAAGAATGAAATGCAAGAGTAGGAAAGCAGTGAAGAAATGGAAAAAGGTAGTTTAAGAAGAAAATGACATCGATACTGTCCAATGGACCCAGTTTCAACAGTGGCATTTTAACGCAGCTTTACCTTATTACCTAACTTTTATGCAGCACTTTCCAAACATCACACAGTAGTTTAGAGCAGCGTTGACATCCCTTCTCCAAAGGGCGAGGAGCTAAGGAAAGCCACAGCAAACTGGGCATGCCCTGCAGAGCAAGAGAAGCAAAAAAATAGCAGAAGTGCCGATTCCACATGTAGTATTGGAGCTGCTAAACCACCCTAACCACTTCTGCCTGCTGTAAAATTAACTCTGAACAGTTTTTATGAATGCATAGCTGTAACAGAGGAAAAATACAGACACCAAGTTTTATAGGAGACCAAAGGGAACTGAAATCTTTTCTAACACTCTCAAGACAAAGATGAAGCACTCTTCCACGACAAAGCATGCAAAGCCTAGTAAAACTGTATTTGAAAACACCCAACCTCTTTTCCACATCATATTAGTCTCTAAAACGAATAGCTTTTCTACCTCACATTTCACAAAAGCCTTTCACCTGGCAGTATGCTGCTTATTTTAGAACTACAAAACCCACCTGTGCCCCATACAGCCAAGTTGGCAGCACACACTTCCTAAACAAAATGCAAAAGCCCAAAGCATATTCTCCAGAGTGTAAGCTATGCAGTCATACAGCACTTGCCCTAATTCAGAGAGAGGGCTTTCAATCTGATTTCCACATGAGAAGAGGAGACCACATTTTCCAGATACTTGCATTCTTGCCCCTCAGCCTTCTCTTTCCTCCTCCTCTTCCACAAGGGAGGAATCACTCCTTTTCAGCCAAAAAAACAGAATGTCAGAGAATAGATTTAGCAACAGGTCTACAAATCCATCAGAATCTGAGAGCTTCACAAAAATGTCTTTATATTTCACAAAAATACTCACAAATAATTGAGGGAAATTTAGTCCCCAATACAGAAATGGGAGACTTCATGGGCCATGGGAGGGCTGGCTGGGAGCTGCCCCACCTGTGGGGCACGGCAGGCGCTTCTGAGGGTCCTGCAGTTACTGCATTGGCTTCAGCAGCTTTATGTCCTGCACTTGCCGCTACTTACAGAAACCAGTTGCCCAGCACGTGCCTTTTATACCGTAAGTGTGCTGAAATAACTGTATGCATTTTCCTCAAAAAAGTGTCTGGTCCTTTCATCTTCAAGAAGAAATTTTAATCATGAAGCGCAACCCCATTGCTCCCCAATACCTACATGAAAGCCAGTGGTAGGCAATGCCGTACGAAAAGTCAACATGAAGAGCAACACACACACATCTTCATCCCATTCTATCACATTGCATAGACTGCTATATATCCCCATTGCTATAGACTGAAATACATCACCCAGGAGGTGAAGCCACACACGACACCCCAAGCACCTTCAGCAGCTCAGCATGAGACTGCACCATTACAAATGCACTTAAAATGGCCACTACTCCTATGACATAAAAATCATAACCAGAAATAGTTTGGCCATCCATGCACAGCCCAGAAGCACTTCCAGCTCCCAAGGCTGAGCATGTATCCAAGCTGCTCTTGCTTTGGGATAACCCTGAAAACAAGCCACAGCTCCTGTTTTTCACAAGGTCAGAGAGAAACACAGCAAGCTCTAATAGATTGCACGGCGGGGGAAGTGAGACCCATGGTCACATTTTTCATCTACTTTAAAGATCTAGTTAGTGAACATTACAGTACAGCTGCATTTGTAAAACACTAACTGACTAGTTGCACTCTCCTCTCAGATTTATTCATATTAGTTAGCCAAAAAGATCTTTAGGAGCATTCAGTAATTGTGGAGTTTCCTCCAGTGAACTTGGGATGAACTCTAAGATCACCAGTAGCTCCAATTACTGGTGCAGTGCAAAAGAAGAACGTTCAAAGAGGAGGTCAGAGGTCTCCTATTAAAACATAAGAGGAATTTTTAAAATATTTTAAATATTGATTGTTTCATGATCAAGCTCAGAGATCCCTCTGCATGAATCATTAGGTCTCCTTCTAAAATCCTTTACCTTTATCTACTAGACAGTGTTTCTAATGATTAAAGTCACTGGACCTCTGATTCTGCTTTCTGCACAAGAACTTCACGCTGACTTCGCTTTAACAAAAACCCCCTGAAATATCACAGAGTCTCTGCCAGGCAAGAGGCAACTCTGAAACTGCAAAAGTGAATACTGAGCATTATTCTGCTCTAGGAAGTTTGAGGAGTGTGAGAAGAAAGTGACAAATTACAATGGCTTACTGAAGAAGAAAATTAAAATATTTCAGAGAGAACTTTATCATACAGCAAACATGAAGTAATAGTGGTGAGCGCAGAATTCAGGGAGATGTGCTTTGTAACAAGTTTTCATTCGTATAAAAATACTTAAAAATGGCAGAAAACTCAACAGATAATGATAATTTTTAAAAGTGGCTTGCCTTATGCTTAAGAACACCATAGGAGAAACTCCAACATGGACTTATCCTATTTACGGGCAGTGCTAACCAAGCTGCGACCGGCAGGGCGCTCGCTCGGCGGCAGTGCGCGGCAAGGACGCCCGCGGCACTCGGGTCGCTCCGCGGCGCACGCTGCAAGCGCAGCCTCTGGGGCCAAGCTCCACTCCAAGCCTTTCCTCCAAATACACCTCACAGGGAAGGCAAGGACTGCTCTGAAGGAAGGTACCAGAGTTATGGTGATCAAATATCTTCCTCACCAACCTCACCGCAAGTCTTGGCTTTAGGCAGGGAGGGGGCAAGAGACAAGCAGCCCTTGGGAAAGAGCTTCTGAAAGCTAAATGGTTTCCTGTTCCTTTTGGGTATTCTTTCCAGAACAGAAACTTTTATAGCTTTATATAGAACAGCGAGACACACTGCAATCATTCCTTTGGTAGAAACAAAAGTACATAAGATTAATTGGCCACCTTCAGGCACTGAAAGGGAAGAGCATTTGAAATAAATGTAAGGGTAAGAAAATGTGAAGTAATTAACCTTTTTGGCTCACCCATCTCTCCACACTTGCAACTGAGTATGCAGCTTTGTCACATCAATGCAAACATAACTTTCATCCAGCTCAGTGTTCTCCCGTGTTCTCCAAGACGGGAGCAAAGCAGATTCCTGTTCTGAAACACCATCAGCATGAATGTGAGAACAGAGAGCCTATTTCCAAAAGGCAAAATCCATCAAAAAAAATGAAACCTTTATTACACAAAGTGCTTCAATGCCCCATTTCTGCAACTGGTAGAAATGCGCATCAGGGAATCATGTGCTACATTAGCCATTTTGGAGCCAGTTTTCTGGATGCAATATAATCAGGTGCTTGGACCTGGGGAGCTCAACTCTAACTGGTTCCCTGAAATTTACTGAAAATCTATCTCAGTCACAGCTACCTGAAGCAGTGCAGAAAGGGGTACTTAAGGGTAGGTAAATATGGTAAAGACTATCATTCAAAAACAGGCTTATAACTAACCTGAAAAAGATCACTGCTGTGATCTACAGAAAAAAAAGATAAAAGGGTTTCTATATTCTTCCAAGTATAATATTTTCCTTCTTTTCCTCAATCAAGTAGGAGTTTCCTTTCAATAGGAACTATTTTTCTTATATATGGCTAACTCCTGCTCTTAATGGAAAATAAAAAGCAAGAGGCTTATGTTTGGTCACACTGATGTGCAGGGAACACAGCCCACCCACAACCACAGGCCTGCGTGGAAGGACCCCCACAACCAGCAGCCAAAGAATTGCTCCAAGGCAGCTGCTCGGGGCTGATGCCTTCTGCAACCATCTCTGAAGTGCAGCCAAAGCAACAGGGCAGCGGAGTTGCTGGGAAAAATTAGCAGTAAGAATTTAAGGCCAAAAATCTGCTGGCACAGAAGCAGTTTTATTTGTACAAGAGCCAGTCTACAAGAGACCTTAGAAGTCTCCTTAGCCCTCCGGGCTCTCAACAAGCAAGGACAAAACAAAGAAACAAACAACAGAACCAAAAAAAAAAAAAAAAAAAAAAAAAAAAAAAAAAAAAAAAAAAAAAAAAAAAAAAAAAAAAAAAAAAAAAAAAAAAAAAAAAAAAAAAAAAAAAAAAAAAAAAAAAAAAAAAAAAAAGTCTTTCATCAGATGAATGGAAACTCCTTTGTCCAAGTTATCATAACTCCTGTCCCTATTGTGCTAAGGGGAAAATAAAAGCTCCTGTGGACAGGCCACAATGGAAAGGTTGTTTTTTTCTTCCGCATCCTGTCTCTTTGGATAAGAAGGATGCTTTGATCACATCTAGTGGCAATTCCTCACAGACTTCAGATATATTTGTATTCCTTTCCCCTCCTTGCCCCTGGGTGATCCTTCTGTGCAATTTATCATATGGAAGCTTGCCAAAGCATAGATTTCTGCTCCATCATCATCCAATCTCTACCGATTAACCAACAGAAATCCCTACCAAATTATATCGCCACAGGCTTTGACAAAACAAGTTCTTTGGGGAGCT
Source organism: Nothoprocta pentlandii (assembly GCA_013398315.1). NCBI lineage: Eukaryota > Metazoa > Chordata > Aves > Tinamiformes > Tinamidae > Nothoprocta > Nothoprocta pentlandii. Next base: position 2,623,689 of record VZSG01000039.1, on the reverse strand, counting down.
ACCAAAGACTCGACTGCCTCTCTATTGCTCGCACTCTCCAACCACCTCAAGCTTTAGCTTTACAGTCCCAGAGACAGCCGTGTTGTCTTGGAGAGCAGGGCCACTCATCTCGCACGCCTTGTTCCCTTCCTTCCTTGCACATGAGGGAAGATTGATGCTGGGCCTGCAGCGCAAAACAAACAGCGACAGCAGCACTGCCAAGCCTTGAAGGGAGAACCTTGGCAGCGCTAATTCGACAAAAACTGCTAACTGTTCTTCGCTGTAGGTCATTAGTTTGAACTTGGTCCAAGTTAACAGCATGCAGAGGTTATTAGCATTCAATGACTGATCCCACAAGGCACCAAATGACCACAAGCTATGAGGGACAACTGGGTCTGACTGAGCTCCATCCCTAAAGGCTGCTTTGCAGGGCATCCCAAATGGAGCCATGAACACATTTAAGCACTCAGGCACGAGTCCATAGAAAAGCACCCGTCACTGGAAGTCATCTCTTTGCTTACTTCTCCCAAGATTAGCCAAAAAATGGGTTGCTCTAGAAAATAAGTGATCTCTACTGTGACAATCAGCCTGCCTCAAGGAGGGATGCAGCTCCTTGATCAAACTTTGAAGTTATCCCCACATCCACCCTGCAGCTTGCAGATTTCCCTTCAGTTCAGTGCTTTCTACAGAAGGTAAGCACTAGTGTAATAAAAACTATTAACGCAAAAATAAAACAAGTAGCACCTTTTAAGTGACAGAGAGTAGGGCCAAGGGACATAATTATAGACAAAATATCAGAAAGACTGTAAGGTTGTAAGATGAAGACTTTCTATTAAGCCAAAGAGGAAGAGCAAAAAGGAGGATCCTAGATTTGAGAGAGTCAAAACATTTGAACTGTTAACCTCCACATTCCTTATTTGTGTCCGTACCTCAGCTCACCCACAGAAACAAAATTCACTCAAGCCATACATTGTGCCACTTTATGTTAGCCCAGAACTCTTTTCATACCTAACACTTTGGGTTTTTTTTTTTTTTTGGATTCCATTTACCCAAGTGTCTCATCCCCCAAGTTCGGGCAGGAGCCTCTGAAGTCGCCTCCTTTGTGGCTTCAGAAGGAGGACCCTCAGCCTTGCACCACCGGTGGCTTGAGGCTTCAGCAGCACAAACCCCGCAGCACTAGAAAGGGAAACTGCCCAGTAAAGAGCAGCACTTGTCTCTAATGCTCCAAGGGCCCCAAATACACAACTTAGATCTTCATGGATCGCAAGGCTGCTCTAGAAGGCTCTTAGAAAGCATTGTAAAATTTCAAGTTTCCATTTTCCCCACTCTCAGAGTCTATGTATTACAGAAAAGAGGCCATGGGGTGGTAGGGAAGGAGGATGGAGGAGGACGATGATGCCAATGAAACAAAAGCTACAGGTACACACAGAAATTTCCACACCTTTCTTGTACAAAACTGGCTCCCCCTGTGGCTTGCACTGGTGTCGTACAGCTCGGCCTGTAGCGCCCGTTGCTCCCCGCGTCTTCGGGCACGTTCGGGGAGCAGATCTGTGTGCAGCCTGTGTCACCTTCTATGACATCATTAGCATTAAAATTCCTTCTAAGCATATAACTCAACTGGGAAACTACTTTGGAACAAACATTCTGTTCTATGAATAACATTAAATTAGTAAGCAACAATTTCTAAAGGATTAAAGTAATAAAGTCACAATCTAAGAACAGCTCCTGAAGCTACAGGTAAATTTTAAGCTTTTCAATGCCACAAAATATTTCACATTACTCTTACCAGGTAGAAGAAAATTCATGTAATTTAAGTTACTGAGAATCAGTATTGTTTAAGCCAGCTCTAAAGTACGCTGACAGATTAACATCTTGGACTTGACATATTTCTTTTACAGAGGGTTTTGCAATTTAAGTATTTTACTGTTGTCTCCAGACCAATTCAAGATGCTTATCATCTTGAAATATTAATTTTTACTTGAAAATTATACTCAAAGTAGCTTAAGAGTTTGAAACCAATTATTATACTTGTGTACCAAGACATCTGTCCCGATTTCATCGCTTTTTCAGAGAACAGCTCAAAAGGATGAAAATATTTAAGAGATATGGGCGGGTGGGGGGGGAGGGAGAGAAAACCAAACTGAAAAGTTACCATTCTATTTATCTTTCAGAAATCTCCAGAATTTTTCTTCAGAACATTGCAGCCAGTTCTCAGAAGCTTTATTTAGCTTAGACCAAATAGCTTGACTAATACTATGCATTTCTAACCCACAAAGTATTTTTGAAGGGTAGACCTTCCAACAACAGAAAACATAGACTCAACACCTGCGAGCTACTACAATACATGCAATTACAATTGCATTTTTATGCCAAACAGATGAATAACATTGATACCAACGGAGCTCAAGAGTTATCAGTTTAGAAGGCTGAACCAGCTTCCCACCCTACCGCCACTCCCAGCCAGATCGTGCAGCAAAGTTCAGACATACATTTTATGATACAGATCCCCAACAGTACTTGTTTTTCTCCTTATCACGCTTCCATCTGTGGCTCCTTTCCTTTCCTCAGGAAAGCTTCCACTTGCAAGCATAATTAAACCACCAGTTAGCTTCATGCAAAACCACAACTCAGGCACCTGACAAGTCTCCCTGCAAAAATCCCGATCCCGCCCAGCAATGCCTGCCTGGAAGGTCTAAGCATGGTCTTAAGCACACAAAAGTGCATCATCAACTTGGCAACTGCCAAGTGACCACACAAACAGGAACCTGCAGCTGTTCCCCAACTCTTCTGCTTCTTTGAACCAAATCTTGGAGCAAAAGTTCATATTTAGTTAGTTTTTTCCATAATTTCTGGCTATATAATAATTATCTATTTCTCAATATTCACTTGCCAAGAACAGAAGAGTAGTGCAGCACATTATAGCTCAGCTTCCAATATTCTAACTGAAACTCACTGCGCTGCACATAAAACGCTAATTCTAACGGCAACTTGCTGGTTTGTGGTGCTCGGCACGCGCCAGCTCCCAGCACCTCACAGCAAGATGGTTTATGTTCAACTCGTGAGGACTTTATCTAACAGCTCAGCACCCAAGATGGTCCAGAAGCCTTAAACATTTGTAGTATGCCTCCTGCATGGTGCTGAAGAGCAAGAGAAAGCTCAACATCTCCCCCGCCACGCTACAAGAAGGTTTGCCTCTTTCAGGCTTGAATAGCACATCCGCACTGCAGATGGGGGTTGGACTAGATGACCTCTGAGGTCCCTTCCAACCTTAAGCATTCTATGATTCTAAGCGCTTACTCCTCAAATAGTTTCCGAAAAGCTAAAAATGTCATTCTCTTCCACCAGGCAGCACTGCATCGTTACTGCTAGTGACTATTTCTCCAGTTATATTTATCTTGCAAAGATAAAATTTACCTAATTAAACAAAACATTTAGCACTGTTTAGTTTCACTAATGCCACTCAATGCCTAATGCCACAAAAGTCTCCTACCTTCTCCATCAAGCCCTGGCACTGCCATACAGCTCAAAGGCAGAGTACATGCAATCTGTACTAGATTTCAGTACTACTACTTCAATACTAGAGGACACTGAAGCATCTTCAAAAAAATTTCTGAATTTGGGTAGCATCTAGCACATTTGCTTTTATTACTTAATTCTAGTGACATTATCTAGTTGTTCCAAAATTAAATAAGATCATCCAACAGGCTTAATTAACTAATGATATGCTGCCTGTACAGAGATGATGATCAGATGTCGCAACCCATTTATTGCCTTAACAGAACAAGCTCCAAAACTTCCTTTCCCAAGAGCAGCTGTGAATCACTGCTGCTTTTCTCCAAGGGTGGTCTCAAAAGCAGTATAACAAATAGTTCTGCAGGCAGCAGAACTATCCAAGTGTCATTTCCCTTCGATTTACGTCCCAATATTAACTGATTTTCAATCTAAAGCATGATCTGAACAAATGAAACTATTCCAGTGGCAGCGTGTACAAGAATACCTGCCTGTCTAGATTCTCTGGTGTATGAAAATGAAGGGAGCACATCCTTGTGCAGCATTAGCCCCCTGCACAGCAGTTTAGACACTGGAATCTTCTCAATCCAGACACTTTAACTTGAGTCAAGTTTGACAAAAAGGTAACATGAAAGACATGAGAAAGTGGAAATTACACAGTGAAGGAAACTACAGACACACAAGCAGATGAATTCCCGTCGCAAAACACAAACTAGTAATTTTAATATGAAAGGTTTCTCTAGTCAGTGTTTAGCAGAAAATGTTAGTATAATCCCAAACTATATAGCAACTAGCCTATACTAAATGGGCCAAAAGCTGTCATCAACATTGTCTTACCTTTTATGTACTAAACATAGGTTTAAATGTCTTTGAGTATAAGCACTTATAAAACACAATAGGAGGCATATGTTTCCTCCCTCTTTTGGCTATTCAGAATTATTTCACATGAGGAAAAACAGAAAGTCTGAAAACATTTCAAGTTGTCCAAGCCTACAGACGTCTCATGCAAAAAGCAGCAATAATCGGAAGTTACCAAATAAGCCATTCTACAGAACTGAGATCATATTGCTTTACCCAGAAGTTGGCTAGCCCATGTTTTACTTCCTTCGTATTATGGTAACATCCTATCTGATAGGACAGAGAAAGGTCTGTAACCAAAACGTAACCAAAATTCACGAACACATACTACTGTAACTTCTTGTGAAGAGACACAGGGCTCTCCATTTGGGCTGGCAGTAGGCTCATGAAGTAGTTTCCTCCCAGCTTTCACATCACTGTAAGATATAAAACTTCTTCTATAAGAGTTATAAAACATAGTAATAGCCTGGAATTCTGTGATTTTTCCAATATGCACGATTCTTGTTTTCCCTAGGAGAAGAATTTCTTAGCATTGTAGAAGAGATAGTCCAACCTCCTAGTGAAAGGGCACCAAACACGTGAAACTGCATTCAAACTTGACAACATTACAACAGTCCTCTGAATAAAATATCACCCAGCAGGCAAATCAAGAATAAGGCAGGCAAATCAAGAAGATGCTAAGAAGAAAATAGGAACCATAAAAAAGTGAGAGTTGAATTTATATGAATGCATTAGTTTTACTGAATTTGTATGTTATTTTCTCCCTAATATGCATTTGCTCAATTCTTGCGAAATTCCAACCATTTTTAAATAGTTACATGGGTTTTGAAATGGTTATAACTTATAACTCAGTCCTAAAACTGTCAATGAGATCATTACTCTTTGTTATTCACAAATCACAGCGCTCAAACCTGAAAAGCACTGCACCAAAGTAGCTGGAGCTCTTTTGCTGGAGGACAAGCAAACGCCAGACTCAGTCCCTGCTGCCGTCACAGGTGAATCGACATAAGCACCAGCCCATGTTATACCTGGCTTCTGAGAATAGCATCCATTTCTCTCCCAAGCACAGGCTTCCACTTGGGAATTTTCTAGAGTAAGACATTAACCAATCTGATTTGGAAATTCAGACAGACAGATAGAAAGCTTTTGAGCCAAAACAGCTAAAAAGTTGAGATTTGAATGTAAGAGTAAAGTTACTAAGTACACTGAGAATTAAACGCACTGTTATTGTTATTATGCGTAGATAGAAAAAAAGCTTTTATATACATATATGCACACATACCCATCTAAAAACCATATATATAGCACATACAATATAGATGAGCTATACTCACATGGAACATGTCTATTAGAAGAGGCCGATTTTCTTTCCCCAGGAAGCAAAAGGGAGCTCTATTAGTTCTGCCTCATGCGTAATAGAGTTACAAGAAAACCTTGAGGAACGATAGCTCTACGGCTAAAAATCAATCACTTTTTAAGTACGTGTCAGTTCAGAATACAGTTCATTACAGAATTCAATTTTTGACTGGATTTATTTCTTAAGCGTCAGGAAAAAGTCTTCAATAGATTTAATTAAAAATTATGATTTAACTTCAATTTTTGACTTTAAGAAATAGAATTCATTTCTAAATCATTTTGACATAGCATAAAGCTCTAGGAAAGGAAAAACAGTCTTTATACAACTATCCAAGCTTGTCATGCCACCTCTACTGGGCTGTATACATTTTCTGATAGCTCTTATGCTGGACTATATCCAGCAATCCTATGTTGATATATTGTCCTAGTTATATGTCTCAGTGATAGCTAATGTGTAGTCCCAGGATTTTTTTTTTTTTTTTTTAAACATATATCTGCTAGTGATGCTGTAAGCCAGAGAATTCAACGGGAAAGAGAGAAAGCCAAAGTCTCTAACACATCTTGTAACATTCAAATACGATTACATGTCCTCTTCACATTCTCACTTGAGGCAGTAAGAAGGAATCCCTGGCATATAAAGGTTTTAGGCCAAAATATTATTTTCTCCTTTTTTTCAGAGAAGAGCAGTTTATTTCAATTTTTACTTTTTACCAGAATCAATGAAGGATTCAGTTTATTGGGAGGTGGTAACTAAAGACCCCCAGCTGGGCTGGAGCCCTCGACAGCAGCCTGCAGGCACCACCATTTTCTTCTTCCCCTCCTAGGGCTGCTAGGGATGGCACTTGGTTGTCACCAAGTTTAGCTAATGAAACAGCAATACATAGTAGCATGTAACTAGAGGACAGCAGCCATCCTTGACAACTGGACACAAAACCTTGTCTAGCAGGAAGAGGCTAAAGACAACAAAAAGCTCCCCAACGTGAACCCCTGTATTTGCACACCAGAGGTGGTTACAAGGGTTCTCCACAGGTAGCTTGCAGGTGGCGAGAGGAGGCCGAGGCAACGTGCAGGTTCAGCGAGACGTAGCGCAACGGCGGCTTGCGGGAAGGCGCGTGCGCTGCCCAGCATGGCCTCGGTCGCTCCCAGCACGAGCCGGACGGGGAGGCCTCCCTGAAGGCGCTGTGGGATGGAATCGTCCCAGCGGGAAGCCCGCGCACCCTGGTGCTGGTGGGGCTCAGGGAGTGCAGCCACAGGGCTCATTTACACACTGGCAGTTTAGGAGCACAGAGCTCCTTCCCAGCCCATAGATTACTCACACTTTTTGTAGCCTTTGGGTAAATGCTTGTAACTCACCATGTGCCACTACGACTCACAAAAGGCAGGATAGTCCAACTGTTCTGCAGTACAGTTTGGCTACTCACCTGCATTAGCAATAAGCTGATACAATCCCCTCTGTTTACTGTATGTTAACAATTAAATCCCCCCAACATTCAGCTTGTTCAATTCCTGATTCCCATAACTTATGCAAGATATCCATCTAGCAGAAGAATAAAACCAAGTGTTCATTGAAGTACAAGAAAGGGAGGATTGTTAAGAAAAAGCCACGTCTACCAATGCATTGCCTTGCAGTTTGTGCAGTTCTTATGATAACATTCTTATGGTCATTAACATTAAAACTTTATTGCTTGTCTTTTACAGTCATTTTTCACAGGGTTTCACAGAACAAAGAGCAGAGGAGAATCAAACCACAGCGTGCAGGATTCAAGACCACTAGCTTGGTCACCAAACAGATAAGCAAATCCAAGGTAACTCCTGGTTTGTACCCTTCACAATCCAGACTGCCATTTCAATTTCATAACATAGCACAACAGTTATCACTAGCTCATTTCTGATTTTCTACAAATGAATATCTAATACAAAACCCAAACTCCAGGGAAACCATATGCAAGTCTCCCAGAAGACATACCCAAAAGCCCCATACTACATATGCTATAGCCCCTGAAGTTGCAACAAAGGCACCTCTACCTGTCTGCAACTGCTAGGGCCCAACACACTTGAAGCAAAGGAAACCGGAATCCAACAGCTACCAACCCAAAAGGCCTGCTAGGTCTGTTACATATACAAACACGTACATGTAAATAAAAAGCTCCCATTTTCCTGTTTATATTTAAATCCTTGTATCCCAGATACTTTCTCTGCATTAATCTTCTTGCTTCAGAGCAACACTGGAAAATGCCTCAGTTTTGCCATGCTCACAAACACAAAGCAAGCTTCCAAACATGTCTAAATGTTATGGCCACAAATAACAAAAGCGACCAAAGAAGCAAATAAATGAGCCTTATCTGTTACCTGTAGAGATAGCAGGCACATTGTCTCCTGACAAAATGCAGAAATGCTTCCCCAAAGACCCCTCCAGAGCAAGGCAGGCAGCAGAACAGCAGCTTCCAGGAGCATTTCCCCCTCTGCGTGCTCCCTACTAAGGCACCAAGCCCATGTGCTGCCAATTCCCTGCTGAGGGTCCCTAACGCTGACCCCCCTGTGGCTCATCTGGCCCATAGGCTGCTCACCTGCCCTGCATTTCTACGGCCCACGATACATACGGGGTTGAACAAGGCGGTGGTGGAGGCAAGGAACAGGCTAAAAGCCTTGGCCTGGCCCCCTTCTGCAGAGGTTTGGGTTGCGTTCCCCACTGATTCCACTTTCTTGCAGGACAGCTGAGATATTCCACAGGGCTCAGAGAGGTTTCCAGAGAAAAGACAGAGCATTTTTGTGCCCCCGCGACAGTCTCAGTCAGTCTTTCACTCTCAGAGACAGTTCAACTGGAAGAAGTGCTGCAGGTGCAAAATCTCAAACCAAGAAAAACCCTTTCCTGAGCACCAACACCTGAGTCCCCACATGTTTGAGACAGGCAGAACTGCAAAAGCATTGAAGTGTTGCTGCTGACCTGGCTAAAAGCGGGATCTGTTCCTGTGCCAGGGTCATACTCCGCTTCTCCTCTCCATTAAATCAAAAAAATAGCCAGGAAGGCATAACCTCTCATTTCCTCTAGAGCAACCTTGTGAAACTTCATAAAAAATGTCTTGCAGTCTTTCTAAGCATTTGTTTTATCCTCAGTGCTGATTTTTAAAAGAAAAAAGATATTTTTCAAGAAGAGATGGTAACTCAAGCTCTAATCATCTGCACAAGGGGAAAGTCTTGATAAATCTAAGACGCCAAACACATAAAGACACTTGTTTGCCTTCCACATCTGCAAATTCCATTTCTTCAGTTTGTCAGATTTAATAAACACGATCCATTAGATGATGGAGAAAATGAATCCTGCTGCATGAAAGTAATATAAAAAATTCATTTGGGATGCAGGGTTTCATATCAAAATCATTGCCTATTTCCAGGGGGAAGTAGTAAAAAGTAACACCATGCACTTTAGTGTAAGATATGCTTCATCTGAATAAGTTGTTCTTTATATGTAGCTAGATTTTACTTAATTCTTAAGATGAAAACTCACAGTGTACTATTGTCACCTCTGTGCAACCAAACATACCTTGAAGTATACAGTACTTCAATACAGTAATTGTGTCGAGAGATTCTGAAAATAATAGCAAGTAATAAATATTTTATTTAATAAATAATAAATACATGAGTAAATCGTGACTTCATGTGGAATAAGCTTGAGAAAAATCTGATGCATTGGCTGCATCCATCAGAAGTCCAGAGAGACACCAGAATTTCCACAGGTGAAGGGGGTATAAATTTGAGTTTCTTCTTCCTGGAGTGGAAATGTAGGCAAAATCATGGCTCTCTGTGTCACAGTTCTGCATCTTTGCACCAGGCAAGACAACTACACGCTGCGAAGACTTCCATTTCACAGAATAAAAAATGTATTATTGTTTTAAAAATTGCACATGACAAAATAACAGACTATTATCAGCGGTCATGAGGGACGTGTTTGGAAGAGGCCTGACTCGGAGCAAGGGGCTACAGCAGGGCGGGAAGGTTGCTCAGGGCTAGGAAGCCAGAAGTCCTCCCAGCTTGGACTCTGCAACAGACCTAGCAGTTATTTAGCATCCTCTATCTCCCAGTCCTTATTTGTAAAAGAGGTATTTGTCATCTGAAGGTATGATGAGGTTAATTCCTTTCTTTTTATAATGTAAATATTTAGATTGTACCATGTCAAAATGAGAAATATTACAGTAAATTTTGATGTAGTCTCTAGTCATGATTACTGTACTATTTCTAAGTAGCACATTTATCCAAAGTAAGGTAGAAATCCTTCTCTATGTAATTTTAAAACTTTCTCTAATCTTCAGAGTCCACAGCATAAAACCCCGATCCAACACAAATCCAGAACATGTATTCTACAGCCTTAGCTAACAGCCATGAAAGACAAGCAAGATATCTTATTTTTCTTCTTTCTGTGACCTTTCTCTTTCCCTTGCCTGAACTGCGGTAGAACCTACATCTTCTCAATTGTAACTCATAAACACAAATTCTGTTTGCTCAGATAGTAATAGAATCTTCACATAAATCATCCTAATTGTTTACCATAATAACAGACGTCATAGGGAATTCTTCATCCACACACACAATTATTTTTTAATATCAATTTATGCAAGCTATATAAAATGGCAAGGAAAACTATTTAAGAGACTTAAATTGCCTGCACATGGGCAAGCTGGGCTCTAGCAGCTTCATTCGTGCCCATTCCATCTGCTGCCCACTGGTTTCTCCATGGCCCACAGAGATCCCCGTGGGTGAACACGCTCCCTTTCAGGGGGAGAGGTGGAGGGGATGTCTAACAAAAAGAAAAACTCGAATTGGAATTTGTCCAGACACACCACTGCACCAAATGCTCTCCATCCACCCATGCTCTTTCCTCCATGCGTGAAGGAGCTCGTGCCAGAGCACCATTACCTTCCTCCTAGCACCATGTTGTCTCAACAACGTGGGTGGTGAGTCCCCTACTCAACTCTAATATATTGCTTATTTAATTCCCCTAGTGATTAAATACGCTTAAAAGGAAATGTTGTGGGTCAAAAATGCTCTTCCAAGAACCAGGAAAACCCACTTCAGTAATTTCAGGTCGCTTCTGTACTCCCTACTTTGATAGTTTATTTCACAGTTAGGGTGCTGAGGACTGACAGCATAATAATAATAACAATAAAAATAATAACAACTTCAACAATACTATCCACAAATAATAAACCTGTAAAATTCCGTTATTATCACTGCCACCAAAACCCCCAAATTTCCAGTGTATTTGAAAATGTATTCTCCATTCTGGCTGCAAATAGAAAATTCCTGATGTGGTTGCCAAGAAACCAGCACTTGCAATTCTCTGAGTTCACTTCTGAGAGATATTTGCACTTACAAACATTAGTGGAAGCAAATCTCAAAATGTAGCACAAATTCCTCTTATGACTTGTCAACATCATCCTATATCAAAGCAAACCTCCCAAATGTCCTATCCTCAGATTACTATGTCTTCCAAGAAATGTTTGTGGACCTTGGTTTCAATGGCTTTTCTGAAACACTCCATCCCTTACCTATGTACCCTGCCATACCCAAACTTCATGGTTTTCACTGACATTTCTTCAGGACCGATAACATCACCACTAGGGTCCTCACCAGCTCCGAGCTCTTCTAACTAATCGTCCCACTTTGTGGATTACTGCCGTAGCTCACTGATTAAATCCAGAGTTAATCATGGTTATTGTGCTGGAAAGCACCTTGGGAGACATGACATGAAAAGTACTAAAAAAATGCATTTGAGTTTGATTACTCTGTATCCTCTCAAACCCATTTGTATGTTAAAGACTCTCTTTTATTACATTCAATATTACGTTTCATACCAACTCCGGTCTCAATCCAATTTTCCTGTGCCATTTTTAATTATTAGTATTACCATTTGCAACTAGAGACTTTGACGAGACTTTGTGCTGAGCTCTGTACAGACATAAAATAAATAGCAATTCCCGGTGAAACAAATTTATAAGGTGTAACAGCAAGTAAAAGACAAGAAAGACAAGCTAAAACAGCTGTTTGAGACAAGCAAACAGAAAGGCATCATCATTAAGAGGCTCCTTCACTCAAACTAGTCTGTTTTGTAGCATTTGCTAGGTGATCTTCACCTAGCCTGACTTAACTCAAGCAGATACGCTTCATGGCTTTCATTTTTTTAACTTTTTCACTTTTGCAGAGCTTTTACATTTTGTGCAATAGAGGTACCACAGCAGAGGTATGAAGGTGAAGAAGAATGTCACCGTGTTACCCAGAATGGCAAAAAGGAGTGCTGAGTATGAGTGCTAAAACACTGTGAAGTGCTCTGCAAATCTGCCAGGAACAAATGGTACTTCAGGAAAAGGTGTGACAGCCCAAAGTTTTTCAAATGTGCTTTCCAACACATTTGCTAAAGGACAACATCAGACGACCTTTCTTCCTTCACACCAAAAGCCTCTCCCAGAGGAACAAACATCTGTGAAGACTGTCTGCTCCATGTGCAAGGTTATGTTTACTACATGACACTTACTCTCCAATGCAAGCAAAGCCCAAGTATTTGGTGCATCCAACCAAATAACGTAGGTATAGATTCAGAAACATTTCCAAATACATATTTACATTTGCACTTGAGGGAATGTTTATGCTGTTTCATAAAAATGACAACAAAAATAACAGATAGGAAAATGTTAAGGCAGTAGAACAATATTGGCTTGGTTTGGTTACATCATGTCTATCAGTTCTGGTATCTTGAATTTCAGCACCACAATACAGTTTTAAAAATAATTCAATTTCTATCAAAGAACAACTGTTCTTTGGTATCTCCAGCAGGTTATCTTTACCACAAAATAGGACTAACTATAACCTATATGCTTCAATTTTATGACAGCATAGAGACTTGTAGCATCAAAAATTACCAAAAGTTGCTGACAACTAAGTGGAAATTATAAATGCATAAAGAGAACAGTCTTACTTATCTGATTAGTTCTGCCAATCTTCACATATTAAGTCTGTACATTAACAGCATTATCCTATTTACAATCTTTAAACATACAAGGCTCTAGTACAAGGCCTCTCTAAATATCAGTGACATGCAAAATTCTGTTCTTATAAGGAAGAATTATTGCCTTTTTGTTTAAGAAAGCAAGTAAAGGGCAAAAAAAAAAGATATCAATTAACACTGTCTCTAGAAGTCACTGTGCTGACCCTTATTTCAATTTCTGTTGTTTTTATGGCCTTCAACTAAAGCAGCAGCAGATCACAAAAGGAATTTAGAATAATACCACAACACATTAATACCAGTGATGACTGATGACTCTGATGCATCATGTTTTAGTCAACAGACAAAGAAGGGGGAAAGGGAGGGGTGCTCATATTGCAGTAATTATCAGTCCAGGTTTACCAGTAAAAGATGGTTTTTAGGAGTCTAAAATTGCATTGTAAACCATAAGACAGGAAAAACAAGAAAGGATTTTCTCCTTCCATTTTCACACAGATGTCTGAAGTACAATAAGGCAATATAAGCAAACTTTACTCCTGATTTACCTATTCCAAAGCCATGCCACAGATAAATTTAGTTTATTAAGTACTGTCTCATAACAGAATATCCGCCAGATTTTCTTAGACTATGGAATGTATTAAATGATGTTTTATTGGATTAAGGTCACCCTCTAAATGTATTTTGTTTTCCGTTGTGTCTTTACCAGCCTTTAAGGCATTGAAAATGAGCAGCAACTTGATGCTGGGAGTTCCATAAAGACTGTCACATTCATCGCTATTCAGGGAGGAACAGGCACTTTCCAAAATGACTCAGCAGCCGGCCACTCGCTGGCTAAGGCAAGCTGAGTCATGGCTCCTAATCTAACCAAAATACCCTGCATCAGATTCAGAATACACATCAGGATGTTGTTTACCAACCTAGGAGGAAAATAAGTTATTGCTGTGAGTCACAGAGGGAAGGGAAAAACACAGAAATGAAGATGAATGCTGGGGGTACAGAACAACTAGGAACAATAAACAAAACTCTGACACACAGAGAAAGCAGGAATCGAGTGCTAGGGAAAGACAAATACCGCTATAGACTCGGATGTCTTTTTTTTTGATAACAACCACAAAGATTAGTGTCCGCTGCCAGCTAAATCACAAAGAAAAAAACTACTGTCCTGTTGTTTAGCCTTGATTATTAGGCTATATTGAACTGTGTGATTAGGCATCACTAAATTAAGCAGAGTATTAGTTCAAATTCATGTTATATAAATGTAAACATAGTAAATTAAAGTTTTTACTCATGGAAAATCAATAGAGATGTTTGTGAATAATCTCAGCATCTAACGTGACATATTCTCATTAAAAAATTTCAGTTTTGCCATGATTAAAGAAGGTCAAAGTCACAAAGATGAATCTTTCAGAGCCAGAAAGGAAGCATCAGTCGCAAAGTGCACCATGGAAGGAGGGCGTCTGCAGCACATCCACTGAAAAGTATAATCAAGAAGCAGATTTCAAACATACTTGTTCTGAATGATTCATGAAACATAATTTCTGCTCTTGTCCCAGTAATTAGAAGGCTTTTAATTCCAGTTCAGGTATCTGTTTGGGGTATTTTTCATTCTCAAACTTATTAAGCTAATAGATTTTTTTCTTTCTTTCGAACACTGACATTGAGGCAAGAGGTGTAGAAATGAAAATATGCATCCATCAGTCTTTAGAGTACAAGATTTTGAGTTTTCCAATACTATCCGAGAGGGAAAAAAATAAAAAAGCCAAACCACAGCAGGCTTCTGAGGAAGCAGCCTAGACTACATCCCTGTCATCTCTCCAGTGAGAACCATTGCAAAGGCAAACAACAGAGAAACTCACAGAGGCACTTGCTAGGGCAAAATATATTTCCACCCTCACCATTTCATGACTCTGGCCTTAGAAACTAAGGAAGAATAACAAAGCAAACAAGCCATGAGCAAAGCTCTGCTGCTGACTCAGCTTAATAAGATGCCTAGTTGCAAATTCATGACAATCCTCGGCACAGAAATCTCATATCACTGCCTATGCCAGTAGACTATTTACAGCCATTAGGCTTATACGACAGAGTGCAGTTATTTTACACTTAGTAATGGGCTAGTTTATTACATCATTTTAATCTGCATCCTGCAATATGTGTGAACGAATGTCTTGCATAGGACAATGCACAAATATTGTAATGAAAGATGATGGGCTTTCAGATGAAACGCTCTGCTCCTCAGTGGAGCTCAGAAAAACATAAAGTTGTTAACAAAAAGAGTGTCAAATCTGTTGATGAAGCATGAAAATGCTTCCTGAATAAACTAATTCAATCTCTTGCGAGGGCGAGAAACTAATTCCTCATACAACATCAGAAGGTTCATCTTACTTTCGACTCATTCCCAACTTCCTATCTTATTAAGTCTTGGTTATTAGAAACTGTGTAAGACACTTGCTTCCCACCCGGTATCCTCGTGGTTCCTTTCCCAGCTTGTACTGCTGAGTTCTGAAATCCCTTCCTTGAGAACGCTCTTCACTCACTGGTGTTATAGTCTCTATTTATAGTACTAAGTTACTCTAAAACACAAAGAGCACTGGCACATTTTACACAGACTGCTTGACAACTATCCGTGTAACCTTTTCTATCTATTCTCGATTAAAAAATGACAGAAACATGAAATACCCTACATTCTCATCAATAACTGCATCCATCCAGTCACAGATCATTTTTCTATCTCGTCTATATGGCCTTTGGACTCTCAATGGCTTATCTATAAGAACACTTAAAGGGAAAAAAATGTCCATTTTTCCACTCCTTTGAAATGATTGTTAAGTCTGTTCCAAAAGCAGGTGGTCCACAAATCCTGGTGCCTATATCTGACAGCTATCTGGTGTAGGGAGGAGGAGTTTCAAAAACCTGTTTCAGTTTTAAACTATATCAAGTCAGAGAGGGCCTAAGCATCACATGATCTCAACTCCTGGCTGCAGAGTATTCCTGGATTAACCTTGCAGTGCAGCTTGTCCATCAGGAGTCTTGATGTGACCTACACAGAGGAGAGGCAGAGGAAGCGGAACTGGCAGGGAGCGCCACAGCTAGGCCGTCAGCAGTGGCCAAGCAGGCTTACTTACACCAAACAACTCTGCATCCCAGTGCATTTGGGAGTAAGGAGGCCAGCCTGGGAAATGGGAACCTGAACTACTCTTTTCTGCTCTGCCTACATCTTCTCTCATCTTAGGAGAGTTACAGTCCATCTGTTTTCCAGTTCTCTATGTCTGAAATAAGGATAATGATACTTTTCTGCCTTAGAAGTTTATTCAGAGGCAAACTACAGAACAAAGATCATTAGAAGCTCAAGAAGTGTTGTGGTCTTTGCAAAAGGATATCTACAAGATTTATTTGCAGACACTCCTTTCTCTGGAAATCTCTCCAACCCACTATTTCTTGTTGAAGGAGAGCCTACCATTTTACACTGAACTTAAAAATTTAGTTGTTAATCTGTTGTATCCCAAATGGAAAAAATGTTCAGCCCACTAAGCTTGTGTTGGATCGCTCTTTGCACATAACTTCTCTCATTTATTTTTTTCATACAAACAAACCTAAATTTATTTCTTCCCTCAAGTTACTTATTTGGAGATGACACTTCCATATGCTGGATCAGCACAGTTACAAAGGTAGCAAGCTGCAGAAACTGCCAGCAACCTTGTATGTGAAATGAGGCAAAGCAAACACAAAGTGTAGCATCTATTATAGGAAAGACCCACAGGGTAGAAGAGCTCTCCTATAAAAAGGAAATAACTCGTACGAAACCTCATGGTGGTACCAAAGCGACATCCCTGGGAAATGCGAGGAGTCCCTCAGAGTGGGTCTCCCCATTCGCCACTCCGCTCTGGTGGGACGCGGCCGCTGTTGCCTCTGTTCCCTTCCAGCCAACGCTGGTGGCAGAGGCCCCGCGGCACCTCGGCAGCCGGCCGCTCGCCCTCCCTGGGGAGCCGCTGCTGTGCCGCACGGCGCTCCCGCGGGGCCACAACGCGGCTACCGACCCTCCGCTCACCCCCTCTCCTTCACCGGGGCAGCCACGCTCCTTACCCAGCACCGCTCCAACCTGGAAGGCAGTGCTGATGCACACGGACACGGCACCTTCCTCCTGCTGCATAAAGCCAGCAAGGAAGGCAGAGAGAGATGCTGGGGAGAGTGCCGGGGGCAGCAGCTGGCCGTCATGGCCCAGGGAATGTGTGTAAGACAGGAACAACAACAGCAGCAATAACAGTGCAGATACTCGGGGCAACAGCCAAGACCAAAGACCATCTTTTTTCAATCTACTCTACTGGGACTTGATCAGTTTACAATGGGACAAAAGCTTGAATACCACATTCAAACGCCCTCTACAGAATATCTTAGTGGCCTTACTATATCTTAGTTTCTCTTCATTTCAGCACTTACTTGCAAGCAAAGCAGAGAGAGGAACAAGTGGATTCTGGTAGTTGTAAATGAAGATTACAGATTGTTCAGAAACTGTACATGGTGAGGATTTTTTCATTTCCTGTTTTGAGGTGAATATTTTACTTTCTGCAACAAATCCTCACCGTCAGGATTATACATTTGCACAATATGTACAGGATTACTTTCACTTAGTGGAAACGAGAAGATCCCTTTTGTGCTGCCTATACCATATACAGTTTGTTATTCTTGATACTATCTTTTTTGACACCAGTTCAATCATGGAGAAAATTACAGCAATTATTCTCCTTCACAAATTATTTTTCCTACTTTACGATATGGTCAACCTTTTGAAGAAGTAAAGTTGCAGTCTACCTAGTGAGAAGTTTCTGCATCCAGAAAAGCCCAGCAACAACTCTGCACATTGTAGTAGGAAAGCTTCAACCTCTCCAGCTATAATTATTTTTGACGTTGATGAGCACAGCAGCTAAATAACCTGCTTAGATTTGCATGGCTGAGTGCAGTTCAGATCCACTGACTGTGGGTGTTCATTTTATAATGAACCCATGTAACCTCCTCTGCGGGGATTCCTAATCCTCAGGGAAGACACAACTAGCACCGCTGCACCTTCTGAAAAATGGTCAAAGAACACTGGCCTAAACAGTGACCATCTGCAATTTCAAATTCTCAGGGGGGAAAAGAGTCTCTCGTTTCATAGAGAGGAATCTGTATTATTTTAAACCAGAAAACACACAATGCCAAGATGCCCCTGTCATAAAACCTATGATGAATGAACCTCTGAGGAGAGTCAGTTCAAAACTACTCTGTCTCTATCCTGTGCTCAAAAATGTGCACTTCAGCCTCTAAAACTTACTTGAAGAGATGCTCTTCTGTGAGTCTGTATTATCTGATAAACATTTAAGGAGAAAACTCTCCATCAGCTCTGGTTGGGATATCTCAACAAAGGCAGCATGTAGATGCTCCTTCCCTGGATATGTGCTTAAAACCCTCCTGGACACAAGCCGGGGCAACGCAAGGTGACCCTGCTTGAGCAGAAGGCTGGATTAGCTGTTGAACAGAGGTCCCTGCCAACCTCACCCATTCAGTGATTCTGCAATACTCTGAAGCTGTTACAGGGGAAAAGAGCTGCCAGTAAATGTAAGAATATATACACATGTACGCAGACACACACACACTCACACACATATATGGTATAATTCAAATACAGTTTATATTGGTTTATATTTATACCTACACATAAATAAATGCTGTATGAACCTCTGCACAGAGATCACTGCTATTTTGACTGTACAGAAGAGCAAACGGTAATTTCACAGAATCATCTTATGCTGATGCATTCATTCAGGACGCAGGTTGATCCGACAGAGCAAAGATGGAGCACTGAAATAACAGCAGCTTCTAAACCCAGCTGAATCTGGCTCTTTTACAGCATGCGGCAAGTTGAATGCTGTTGGATGGAATAACTCTTTTTTTCTCTAGCTTAAATACATGTAGGTCTGCGTATTTAGTATTCAAGTATTGTGAGGCATTATTACTATGCAGCAAAGTCAAACTACTCTTTACTGAAAAACCTGGGATGTTCCCCTTGGACA
This sequence comes from Nothoprocta pentlandii, assembly GCA_013398315.1. Taxonomy (NCBI): domain Eukaryota; kingdom Metazoa; phylum Chordata; class Aves; order Tinamiformes; family Tinamidae; genus Nothoprocta; species Nothoprocta pentlandii. Next base: position 2,604,948 of record VZSG01000039.1, on the reverse strand, counting down.
AGATGAATGTAGGCAGATATAAATTATTCTGAAACCATTTTGAATGTATTTACAATTTTATATCCATTGTTATCTTTTTTTTTTTTAAACTCATCTGCCTTCAGAAAATCTTAAAAGTTGCTATCTCTCCGCTCTGCCATTTGTTTCGAAGCTTCCTATTTTCTTTAGAAAATAAGTACAGCATATTTAGGCCTTCATACAATTTTTCTCATCCTTTTAATCTAACGTTATGCATCAGTCAAAAAAAATTAAGCATTAAAAGCATTTTTAAGAGATTGCCCAGAGAAGTTGTAGAGTCTGTGCCCTTCCAAATACTCAGAACTCACCGGCTGAGGTTTTGAGAGGCCTGTTCTGCTCTGAGCATGGGCAGTGACAAGGGGACTGCTGCAAATTCCTTTCAATTCCTACAATTCCTTTCCTGCCTTTTAAAATTAACTCCTCACCAGGGTGTTCACCTCTTAACTAAAACATTCGGATTTAAGTTTCTACTTTAATACATACATACAGCCATTTGCTCTATTTCTCAAGCCTTCTGTTCTTACCTCTCCATTTCTTTTGAAATAACAGAGTGACCAGAGCTGAAGAGTTTCAAATTATCACTAGTCACTAACACAAGCAGAAAGCAATTTCTTAGGGCTAATTTAATGCACTTCTGAATCCTATAATTTATTCTCATTCTGTGTTCTCTCTTCTATTCTAGGCATTCTGCCAAAGAAGTTAAAGAGGGTTTTTCTGGCTAGAGTTCCAATATTCTTCTCCAGTTTGGTGTTTTGAAGTCTACAGACAGAGATGGATTCATGGCACAGAGCCAAACTGATGTCATTAGGAAGGATTAAGCCATGTGAGGCTGATATTAGAATATAGAAAGTAAACACCTCTTTTAGGTGTTTACTAGGCACAAGGCAAAGTATACTTTGAGAAAGAGGGGATAGACATCTTTTCTTCTAGCACAGATATAGGAAGGAGCATTTCCAGAGGAAGGAAGAAATGTTTGTTTGTTCAAGAAGGATTTTACGTAAGGAACTCTGCAAGAGCTCAGGAGGAGGCCTGGAGAGGCTCGTCTCACCGCTGCACTTGTACTTGACACCTGAAATGCACAAGGACCTAAACTTTAAGCAGTTTTGACAATGGCCAAAAAGATAATTGGGAGAATGGATAGGGATATTATAACATACAGTAACTCAACTAATAATATGTGGACCAATAAGCACTGGATTTAAATATTTTCTATGTTCTCTGCTAGACATATATGTGGTTAATGGAGCACCCTGACACTAGCTCCTTTTAAATAAATTGTTTTCTTGGTGGAGAGCAGAGTACTGTGAAGCGCAACTGAACAAACGCAACAGGAAGAGAACATCCTCTCCCTCTTCTCCCTCCCCAATCTTTCCTTCCAAAAAAGCCACTGGACACACTGGAGACTAAAATACTTCATCAGGTTTTCCATAACCATCAGGCAAAGCAGGGGCTCAGCCTTAACCTCCATCCACAGCCAAGTAGCAGCCGCTCCTGGACGGTCCCCTTGGCCCCTTCAGGGCTCAGGAGCCCAGGGCTGCACATTCACAAATGAATGCCCTGTGCTCCCCAGAAAATATACATATATCCATTTTGCTGCCATATGATACCAAATTACAGAAACAACATGAGTGCAATTTTCAAAATTTTCCCTGTACTGATTTCCCTGTACAGGGAACAGAAGGTTGTTTTTCAGAAAAAATATCCAGCAGCATTTCAATATTAACTACCCAGCCATGCTTGGGACTGGATCAGGTGCTGGTTACTAAGTTGTGAAACGTTGTTACTCCCTGATGTACCTTAAAGCAGAATGTGAGCTGAAATAAAGCCTCGCATTTCTGTGCACCTACGTAAAGCAAGAGATCAAGTCTAAGAGGACAGATCCTGACTGATCCATGCAAGGCTGCTCCTATTACACTGAAAAAAACAGAAGAGAAATAAAAGAGAAAAACAGAGCTGTTAAGTTCAGATTTAGCTCACAATACACCAAAACAAACTGAGGTCACATGTGTTACTTTTTCAAGAACAGAAGATTTGTGCTGATTTTAGACCACAGCAAGAGTAGATGCTCCTCAGTAAAAAAAAAAAAACCCAAACCAGGAAATATTCTACACAACACCCACACTTACTTCTATTCCTGAGTTTAACACTCTTACATAGTTTGTTTTAATACCTCGGTATTCTCTTGGTATCATGTGGTAACAAACACAAACATATTAAAAGCCTAGACCAGAAAACACAGCATAAGGGAAAAGGGCTGTTGGAATTAACAGGACCTAGTATGATCACTCTCTACATAAGTTATGTGAGGAATAGGTTTTTTGCATTGTCTGATCCTGAAAAGCTATTTTCACAGTTTTTTTCATCCTGAGGGGGTGTAGCAGAAGAGGGTGAAAGATCAGTTCAGTGCTGGCTCCTTTTGAATGGCACCAGCAGTGACGTAAGTGTGCTTAAAAATGAAGCCATTTAAAAACCATTTAAAGTAATAGTCAACACCAGGCTGGAATTAAAAACGAATGATCACTTTAAACAGTGAACTGTCAGTAGCATCCCGTATTAGTTCAATGCTCTTTTTTCAGCCCTTGGCATTGACTGCTATCTCACTTACACAAGGAGATAATTAAGCAGATCACTTCTTTCTGTAGTGCACTTGACACAACCAGAGAAGCTGACACGGAGCACCTCCCTGCTCCTCCAGCTGCCTGTCCCATCTAGTTTCTTTGCTTTGAAAGCCACAAGGGGAGCGTCTGAGAATTAAATAAAGGTATTGTGCAAAGTATCTGACAACAGGAAGGAGGTGCGTTTAAATTCTACGGGAGACACAGGAGGGATGACTGGCAAAAAGCAAAAAACAGATACTACATCCTTCGCTACCTCTGCAAACGCAGAGTTAAAGGTAGTAGAAAGTAATCTGATTTTGTAACATTTGCTTATTCATTATAGCTGCTAATAGAGAAAGACAATATTTCAACAAAATAGCATCTCCCTCACTAAAAGGCTGGTTTTTTTCTGAATACACAGCACACCCCCCGCTGCATTTCCACGTGCTGAGGGTGCCGGCGCGTACGTACATAATTCACACGACAGTAACGTCACCGCACATACATGACAGAGGCGGCACCAATACCACGGCCTTGCTCAGCCCCAGGTGAGATGCAGCCGCCCGGCCGCTCACAGGCTCAGCCCGCGAACCCATCTTTTATGTTGCTATTTAAGGTCGTGGCTGTCCGGCCGAGGTGCCTTGGTTTCCTGAAACCCTTGTGTGCTCAGCCAGGGACACCAGAGCAGCTGAGGGCAGGAGGGCCTGTGTGGGCACCTGCACCAGGCATCCGTAGGAAAGACAGCGAGGTGCTGGAGCAGGTCCAGGGAAGGGCAAAGAGGCTGGTGAAGGGGTTGGGGTGCAGAGCTGGCAAGGAGCAGCCGAGGTGGCTGGGGTTATTTAGTCTGGAGGAGATTCAGAAGAGACCTTATCCCTCTCTACAACTACTTAAAAGGAGGTTACAGGGAGGCAGGGGTTGATCTCCTCTCCAAAATAACTACTGTTAGGACAAGAGGAAATGGCCTCTAGTTGTAGCAGGGGAGGTTCAGGTTAGACACTGGGAAGAATTTCTACACAGAAAGAGTGGCAGTGTTCAAGCAATGTGTGGATGAGGCACTTTGGGACATCGTTTAACAGGCAGGGTGTTGGGAGGCTTATGGTTAGACTCAATGATCTCAAAGGTCTCTTCCAACCACAATGACTCTATGATTCTATGTCGTGTTCTAGCCTGGCCATCAAAAGTGCTCTTGTTGAGAACTGGTATAATCCCTTTCAACAAAAGACAGAGCATAACAAATGATACACAGTCAACAAACCACTATATTCTCAAATCTTCATAGGACAGTTTCCAAGATTGCCTGCAAAATCCCATAACAAGCATAAATGTTATTCTGTTTGCCTGACAGTCCAAGTGTCACCATGCTAGAGATATTTGACCATAAATAACAAGTTGCAACATTTTTTTCTTCTGCTCTCCTCAAATAATGCCCAATTGTTTTCTCCAAACTACAGAATCTCACATTTTTGTTTTTTCAGTTTTGTCAGAAATTCCTCCATTACTTTCTTTATCCTTTAGCCCATTTGCACAGGCTGTATGAGACAAACGTCACCAAACACCGAGTGGACATTATTGACTCCTCTAAATAACAGGTAAATGACATCCCTTTCAGTTTATTTTACTTGTTAATCATTTTCCAAACCTGCACTTGCATTTTTATTTCTTCTAAAAAGCATTCCCGTTGTGAAATGTACCATTAATTACACATCAGCCTGTGCAGAATTAGTCATGTTACCTGGCACCGCATTTCTGTTAGGTTATACTGTTTCAAAAGCCATCATGCTGCGATAAGCTGTACAATTAAAGGAGAGTGACACATCTTAGAAATGTGAAAGATATATAATAAAATGAATTTTCTTAGAAATCTTAATGTATATCCTGGATTAACATTCAGACACATCAGAAAGCTCACAGGAAAATCAAGAAAAATAAAAGAGGAAGGATTTGATATATTGCCTTTTTAATTCATTCTGTAAACTGAAAGAATATTTCACACAGTTCATATATTACACTTTAAATGCCTACTAAAACATTACATTCTGGATATAGCATTGCTTCTTGAGAAAACAGCCTTGAAAATGTGCTTTTAAAATACAGCTGAGGAAAACTGCGTGCTTTAAATTCTTCCAAATTGACAATTAGATCTTGGACTTAACAAAATGTGGCAGGTGTAGGCCAGGCAAACAGAGACTGTTTTTGGCATATTACCCTTCAAGGTGACACGACTTCAGATGCACAAGTGAGAGGGATGAGATTGCCAGAAACAAATATCCACTGGCCTTCAGCCATTCACACACGCCATCAGGACAGGACGGGAAACAGTGTCCTGTCTTCCTGTCTTCATTCAGACATCTGTTGGAAGAGGTTTCATGCACAGAGATGGGCTGGCAGCCAGGCCAAGGCAGCACCCGAATCCCTAAGAGATGAGCTTTATTCAGACCCATGCAAGCACTGGCTTCCCCTACCCCAGCACGTGCCCTTTCCAAGGGACCAACGGCCTCAGTGCAAGGGCTCAGTACCACACACACAGCTCTGTCTGCCACCACAAACAGCCCGACTTCAAACCGGGGCTCAGGAAAACAGCAGAATCGGTCTCTGCCTCAGGAAATCCTGCTAAGAACCTCAGCAACTATTCCTAATGGTAACAAATCAACCAATTGGTATCTGTCGAGTAAAGCCAAGTACTTCAGTCATGTTTTTAAGGGGCTCTAGAAACTTTTGCCTGCCTGGGTGTAAGATACACATTGCTCAAGCAGCTTTTGTTTCCCTGGTTTCCAGCAAGGTGTGAACACTTGTATGAAACCACCTCTTCTGTTTCTTCTGAAAAATAAGAGCCACAAGATTTCTTACAGGGGAATGAAGTGTCTTTGGAATCAGAAGCATGTATTGGTATTTAGCGATACCTGACAGCTAAGAGAACAGAAGGCCAAACACTACTTTTTGCAACCTATCTAACAAAGTGCTAATAGGTATGAATTATATGTTTTCATAGTAGCAAATACTGAAAATTTGAACTTATACAAATAATATTATTTTCTCCTAATTCAGCTTGCCTACACTCGGTTTCACTCGCGAGAAAGCACAAGTTTCACAGCTTCACTTTTTCTCTTGAGGTGTTTTGGGAACTTGAAAGGAAAGCTTGTGTTAGGGCTGTTTTTCCACAGCAGTGACCCTCACCTCTAAACAAGTTCAAGGAGAATGAAGTACATTTATATCAAAAGATACATTCCAGCCTCAGTGTGTATGTGATAATTCCCCTAACACTGGCAAAACACACTTAGGGATTCAGAAATAAGATGATGGAGAAAAGGCAAAGGAATTACCTGTATACAGCTTTTAAATCAGACTGTATGTTGCACCAATGTTATAGTGAAGATGCCTGCTCTGGGGACATCACTTGTAAACAGACATCCCTTGGTCCAGGGGAGGCCACAGCCCTGCGAGCAGCACCCCAACGCTTTGGGCTGTGCAAGAGGAGCTTTGGTACCAACAAGGGGAAATCAGAGAAGCTGTGCGCTGATACAGAGTACAAATATGAGCTAAATCCATGGAAGTTGCTCAGCAAGGTCAGACGGGAGGAAAGAACAGAGGTCAGGAACGATCCCTTTCCACTCAATCGATCAGCGATCGCAGCAGGCCCCGGGGAGCGGGAAACCTGAGCTCAGTGGTTTGCTCCACACGGTGCAGAGGAACTGGCCTTTCACTAAAGGTCTCCTCCTCGCCAAGGTCGTGCCCTACACACGACCAGTGGCAGGAATATGAACGGGAAAGAACCACACTCACAAAAACTTCAACTCGCCTGGGGCTAGAAACCACTTCAGTAGAGGTCACGACAATCTTTGTTACCTAAATATTTAATTCACTTTCTATGTTTGGCCCTCAGAATGGTTGTAGAGACAACAGAGTTTTCTTTAATCTTGTATCAGGGCTTCATAGTGAAGTTCTCACATGTTTTGAACAACTTTGCCAGTCTCCTGACTGCTACATTTGAATAGGTGACATGATCCTGTGTCATGCACAGCAGGCATGTCGTCTCTACTTTGCTAGCTTACATTCCATTTAACATCTCTAGAAGACTATGAAAACATACTGAGGGACTTCATAGCATTTAATTTGCAAAGGATGAACTTTCTTAGTCAAGAAAAGGGGAGAGGAGCAAGCGTTGTGAGAGCAAGTGCAATACCAGTTGCGGAGCAAGTGCACCAAACACAGCCCAAACGCTGAGCCTGGCACGTCACAGAGTCTAGGTCAAGCACGGTCCTGCTACACACAGCGCCTTGGAAGAGCTGTCTGTGAGAAAATAAATAAGCAAATACAGGCAAACTCAGGTCTGCTGGGGCAAGCACAGCTAAAGGATATCAGACTACAGGTGGACAAGCTACCTGCTGCACGGCAGCTGCAGAATTTCACTGCAAGATACTGTGAACTTCTGAAGAGATACATTACTGCAAAAGTATTGTTATTTGGGAAGAATAAAGGAAAAGTTCTTTAATTTTTTCCCCTCAATAGCTACTACAATGGATAAAAAGCATGACGGTTTCAAAAATAAGATACTGTATTTTGAGGCCTATCTTTGGATTGCTCCACTATTCACTCTGGTGTTTCCCTTGGGCTTTATCTTCCTGTTTCACCCAATGTCACAAAATAACACCTTCCTTTTTCTTCCCCCCCCCCCCCACTTTGAGTGAAAGCTGCTTCCACCAGGGTCTTATGGGACTCTGGAACATGAACAGGGCCAGCCCACTGAAGACACCGATAAAAGTCAAATACTCCTTGAAAGTGGGGATTCAGAATATGAAAAAATACCTATATCCAGACAGTACTGCCTTGATCCTGTTTGTTTGTATATGTGAGAAGTAATGTGGTACTTGGTTCATGTCTCTCATTTTATGCCGGTCTATCAAGGCAATTACCATGAATACGTTAAACTACGTTCATGTTTAAAAAATCCTAAAATCCTCTATCAACACATCCTCTCTACTTACAAGAGTCCATCGAACAAATAGTGATCTGTAAAACAAAAGTCACCAATTTTATAAAAAAAAATCAACATTCCCTATTAATTTTAATAACTTAGAAGTTTGGCTAATGTTATATTGCCCTACTTTACTTGTTTGTGTATATATCTATGAAGGAATCGATCATAGCTTATATTTAATTCAAAATGTTTAGCTTTTCTTTAGGAAAGGCCAAAGAGACACTCCTAAGTACTAAGAACACTGCCTGCTATCAAAAACAAGAAGAACTATCACCTCCAGAGAGGACTATGGAGCATGTTTGATATCTACTTCAGTCTCCAGGTGGCTTATCTGCCTTGTGGATTTTTAATGCATCTGCTACCGCAGTCGATTTTAGGCAGCACTTTAACACGGTGTTGGAGTGTCAGAGACTATTTAAAACCTGCAAAAGCAGTGATGATTTCAGCTTGTTATTTTTTGTTTGGATATGCAGCACTCAGTCTCCACTGACTAAGGTGATAAAACTATAAAACATTGTGACAAACTGACTGAATCTTACAAGCTTTCCCAAAGTGCTTTTTCACATTGTTTAAAGCTTTCCAGGGAAAACATGCTGGCAATATTAGCTGGGCAAGGTACTGACATGCACAACATTAAAAAGAAGCTAATATGGTGTTCACTGTGCTCAGAAGCATTAAGCTACTAGCCTGTAAGCAATCTGCTTCCCTTTATGCATCTTGTATGGCTTCAAGTGAGGAGCAGGGAGAGGCGTGAGTGATGAACAGCTTCTCTTTAGAGCCTTCTTCCCTCTGGTGTATGAATTCCTTCCCATTTTTGCAAACAAGCACTCTGACAGGGTCCTATTCAGGACATGTGTTTTGTACTACCTGTTCTGGTTCTGCAGGACCTTGGGGTGTTTAATTACTTTCTGCACCAACAACTTAATTCTTTGAAGCAGAGTTCTTCTTGAGCACAGACAAATCCCCCAGAAGTTTCCCTAAGTTAAAAAAAGAAGGCCAAATTAAATTTAAAATGTGGACAAGCCAATACAGTTCTCCAGATGAAGCAACAACACAGGCAGAAGCAGCTGTGCTTGTGGAGAGCTGTATGAGGACAATGTACAGAGGGTTCTGAGAGCTACACCGGAATCTCAACTCTAAAACAACAAAAAAACCTACTGAGATAATAAAATAAGCCAAACCTGTTGCAATAACCATTACCATCTTCTGATTGCTTCGAACTTGCTGCCTTCTACTTTCACCTGAGGATTCCTACCGCTTGCAGAAGAGACAGTATGCAACTGATCCCTTGTCACATCTATCTGCAGCTCTCTCTTTTACTGAAATTCATTTCATAAAGAGCTGGAGCAGAAGCAGAAGACATCATCCTGTTTCACCAGCTGAGCACTAGAAAAACAGATAAATCACCAGACTGTTGTGGAAAAAGGAACAGTGCAGTACCCCTTACACAGCTGACTAGAATCCAGCTCACATTAGGCAAGAGGTCTTTATCCCGACACATGTTGATGATCCATGAGCAATGAGTTTTGTGATTCCATAAAGCTGGTATCAGGAATGGCCACTCCAGCAGGAAGATTCCCAAAGAGAATCCCAAAATGCCAGAGAAGGAATAAAGCTCCCATCCAGCAGCGACCTGTCTGGAAGGCGCTTGGCAAGGCTAGCACAATGACGTGGTGCATTTCTTTGAAGTTTCTGGGCACACAAGCCAAAGCCAGCTCTAGTTGCTGTATGCTTTTTTAATGCTTCCTGATAGAAGTGGGGTATAAATGTATGCGCTTATGTGCCTACACAAGCATAAATATATCTTCCAGCAGAAAGTAATCCCTGTTGAAAGGTTGCTTCAAGTGTCTCGTTTCTGATTTGAATTTGCTATTTACATCTTTCAACTGAATTCACTACAGGACCAGAGGTTCTTTGCTTCCTCCCACCACCATCAGAGCAGGAACATGTTTGAAAAAAAACTGCGAATGGGGATGCCTTTTAGAAAATGGAAATACTCTGTAGGTGGGATCACCTACTAGAACGAAAACTGATGTGTCTGAGAGAAAAAAGCACCTAATGCAAAACGTAATACATCAACTTAAATCTATAAAAAGTATACCTATATTTGATATCCGATGCTATTCCTTTTTAAGTTATCGCCAACATACTATGTATCCAGGCATGCAGATGGTTCTCTGAATGGCTTCAGACACCACCTGCTCTACCTGAGGATCTCCCTGGGGCCCTGTAGAACCACTTCACTCACTCTTAGATCTCAGAAGGCAAAAGTACAGCTGAATATCGCAAATGCCACGTAAAAAGGATTCACCCGACCTGAATTTCAACTAATGGCTAGAGCTAACTTGTCCTGTGTTCTTAAAGACTTCTCTTTTTTAATTCTCTAATGATTCTTATTTGCTATCAGTATGTCTTAAGTATAACCATAACCCACAACAGAAAAGGCTATGATCCTATCATAACGATTTTTTGAAAGTGTACTATCCTCAGATGATTTTTTTTCTTCTAAAATTGTCTCTTCCCAGTCAAGTACTTCTTTGTCAAATATCTGGGAAACTAAATGTCCTTTTAAAGAAAGAACAATACACATGCACAAAGGCTTGAAGGAACGGCCACATTCAACACAGGACTAGCTAAGTGCCCTATCTGAAGTCTCCTCTCTGCCATAAATAGCTTGCTGCAAGCTTCCATCTGCAAAAGTAGGGTAACACTCCCTCATCTCCCAGGTCCCAGCTCGCAGAGTTTAGAACTGCTATGTGTTACTATATATTGATTTCTTTCAAGGCCTCTTAGTGTCTTTAAAATACAATAATAAATAAAAATATTCACCTCTGTACTTGATGATAGTAACTGAACAAATGATGAATACTCTTCCCTGAATAGGACCCAAGAGGGGCAAATTCATCTCAGCTGTAGATCATTTAAGTATATGGAGTGATTCCAAGGATAAATTTGTCCCACTCTCCAGAAAGGTGTTTGCTTTATTGAATTAGTAGAACTGAGTGCACCCATCCTGTCCATAGACGCATTAGTCAGTAGTAATGACAGGACAAAAGCAAAATCTATTATTAGAACATTTACTGAAATGCAATTTTTCACTTTCAGAACCATTAGCCACTGTCTTGAGGCCATTAGTTCTCACTGAAAAACCAAAGACCCAATTTTAATTTAAACTTCAAAAGGCAGTGACCATGTAGAGTTAAAGAGGATGCTCTTGGAACATGCTAAAATTTAAGAAAATCTCTCTAAAAAGGTTCATTCCTTCAAAGCCATTTCCATATTTCAAGCTAATAAAAAGCAGATGCTTCCCTGCTGGATCTATGTAAAATCCTCTACGCTACTGTGCCAAGTGGTGGCCAGACACTAAAGCAGAATTAACCAATTAGCAAAGTTTCCCATCTGGTACAGGCTGGCCTTGCTGCGCCTCCACACCTCGCATTACCATGACGGAAACTTCTAAGTGACATCTTTAACAAGAAAGCATCTCCCTGTCTGAAACATCTTTCTTTTAATCTTTATTACACACAAAACTAAGCATGGTCACTTCAGAGACAGCCAAGGCATTCAGAGTCGGCACATTCTTAGCATGAAAAGGGGTTTTTATGCGGATGTTCCACTAGGTCAGTTCACAAATCCTTCAGCTGTGAGCAGAACTACAATATGAGGCAATGCACAACCCTTTGAGGAATGTAGTAGGTCATGACAAATGGCTTTAAATTATTAAAGAAAATAGAAAATAACAGACTTGAACATAAATATATGCAATTTCATTTAGCCGAGACTTCTCTAAGTATTTATAGCAAGGAACTAATGAAAGATTCCAACCTAACAACTCTGCATAATGAAGTCTTTTATTGTTACTGAATATATGCTCCGAAGGCAGTAGAAGCACAAGTTTCTTTCTCTTGCAATGCTAATTTTGCACTGCTGTCGACTTACAGGAGTAGCTTTATGTTTGAGAAAGGAGCTTCCATATTTATTTACCTGGACTTCTGTTGTTGCTCAGATTGCTAATCACAATGTTAATCATCACAGCGATGCAAGTCACGTGGACAAAAGTCAAGCAGAAAACTGGACTGAGGCAGCCCAACAGCAAGCAGCCCAGTGGCACGCTTCTTAATCAGACTAACAGAAACTTGAAATGGTTATCTGGGAATGAGAGGCTTTATTACCCAGTCTCTTAAGCCACCTATCTCCCTCAGAGCTTCCATAATCTAAATTCAGCCAAATGAAGCATTCGTGTCTCACTGTTGACAAAAACCCAAGCCAATAAATCAAAGTCTCCTTGCGATGTCGGCAACTTGTAACATTTCAGCAGCCTCTTCCATCTCTACAGATGTGGTATTTGAGCCCTGCACAGTTTGTTCTGTGGTGCTAGACAAGATCACTGCAATGCAGCTGACATAAAGTCAGGGAATGTGCTCCAGGAGCCAGGCACACAAAAGCACCTTGTCGTGCGCACTCGCTGCCCATGCGCCAGCCAGTGTAAAGCAGCGGCGTTAACCAGCCAGTCGCTGGGTACGAGCAGGAACACAAGGCTAATTTATCATTTAGATATTTATTACTTTTCTTATCATCATCATTATAGAACCCATTTTTCAACAGTAAATAAGCAAGGACAGAATGCACCATGGTCTGTTCTAAAACCCTACTCTAATTAGCATTAACTATTTTTCACGTAGCTTTTCATTAAGGAGAATTAAATGACAATGAAATTCCTATGAGCAGATCGCTCAGGGGTGCCAAGATACTGAATTATTTTCATTACAGCATCCCAAACTATATAACAAGGTTTGATTTACTTGCATAAAACTCTAAAGTTTTAAATTTAAGATACTGAAGCACCAGCAGATTTGATATTCGAAACTAGTAAGCATTCAGAGAGACACAGCTTAAAAGTTTTCAGATACATTCTATGGATTTTATTTCTTCTTTTGTTTGCTTGTTCCCCATCAACAAATCTGCAGGAGTAAGAAAAATAAAAAATCTGATAATCTGAATCTAAAATCTGATATCTGAAAATAAAGCTCACACTTCGGTGTGCCATGACAGACTCGCCACAACACAGATGAAGTCTAAAGAAAGGAGTAAATACTGATAAAAGTGGGCAGAGGAAATGACCAGGTTTAAATCCTTGCTAAGAAGTAGGTCAGCCACCACTTCACGTATGGAGGTATACAAAAGGACAAGAGATTCGCCGCTGTGTTCGCAGAGCAGGTGCTCCCACCCACGACCAGGCCTCTCCATGCGGGAACATGACAGGTCTCCCTGCCTCTTGGAGCCACATGTGTTCGGAGGCTGGTACAAGAGCAGCCTCCACCCCGGAGCAGGACCAGGCTGGGAAGCAGCAGCACTAGGAGCACAGGCCTCCTGCAGAGTGGAGAGCTGCCCGTGGAGCCAGAGCCACCAAGGAGCAGCTTGAGGGATGGGGAAGAAAACAGAGCCCTCAGAGGGCACAGGGGGCCCTGACACCCACAGGACACCTTCACTGTCAAGGGAAACTTGGGTTGCCGGTGGATTTCCCACCAAACGAAATTCTTGCTAGGCACATGGGAAAATATCACCCGTGCACAGTCCTAGGGGACGGGTGAATTCTCTCTAGTGGGGGAAGCTAGTGTTAATTTTTTTTGGAACTCTGCATAAATTTGCATTTTTATGGAGTACGCACAATGCTTCATTTTATAAGATACCAATGAAACACTTGAGGGAAAGGAGAAAAAAAAGGCATAGTATTCTTATGGAACAGTGAAATATTGTTAAAAACAAACAAAAAACCTCACACATTCCAAAGTGTTTCACTGTTAAGTTAAAATAAGACCTTAAATGCCTAATGCCTTAAAAAGCAATATCCAAAGATTTCAGGATTTTTACTTCAGGTCAAACAGAACCATCATACTACAAACATTCAAAAGGCAAATCCTTGGTTAGATATTTGATAGATCTAAAATGCTGAATATGTCTCAAATAATTTTAAAAAGGCTTTTGAGGGTCTTAGTCTGAGCAGAACCTCACTCTGCAAAAAGCTCCTGACAAGTTAGACTGCTCTTTCACTGCAGCTGTTTATTCTCTACGTGAAGGCACGCAGGAAAACATAGATGTCAATAGAAAGAAAACAGAGAGGGCAGAAAAATGGCCATCAAGAGGTAATTGGGACTACCTGGTCATACTGCTGACAACACAAACAATCTGTACCTTTAATCTTTCCATGACACAGCCAAAACAATAATATTCGGTAAACACACCGAGACTGCAGCGCTGCAAATTGCATGTGGCAGGGCTGCCCCAAGGTCTGCTCACCCACACTGCGACAGCTCTCAATGAGCCTTGACGTGGCCCTCAAGTTTCGGCCATCCTAAGAAATATTAAAATGAAAAGTGGAAGCAGAAAGCCAGCTGCAAAAAGCTGCTTTGAAAATATATTTGCCCAATACGCTGATGCTCAGAAAACAAGCCAGGCAGATGAAGGGGAGAGGACGGAAGCCGAAAACTCTCTGTTAAGAAAAAGCTCCTGAACTACACAAGATCTTTGATAAGAAATAACTCCAGTGCTTTGACAAGAAACAATTTCAAAGCTTTCTCCACCTCTGCTGGCTCAACACGGCACTCCAAGGAGCTGACATAGCGAAACCTTCTCTCCAAAATTTAAAAGCAAACTCCAAAAACCTGAAACCTCATCAATTCTCCCCCAAATTGTTATGGAAGAGAGGAAATGCTGCTTGTATTTCCTTCATATACCCCATTTTCTATTCCACTTTTTTAGGGGGAAAATAACCGTCAACATGAAGACAGACCGGAAGGTAATCCATGTACAGCTCTAATTTGGTCCTCCCAGCAGAAGACAAACTCCCAATTGCACCATTTTAGGTGCAGATAGATTTTTAGGCTAAGGGAACTACATAACACCACTGTCAGACCTACTGCTCTCTGCAACTGTATACGCACATGAGATTTGAAAAGGCACTGAGAGATCCCATTTTTGCGTAATTTTGCAATTTAAGGGAAGCAGAGTAAAATTACACTGCAAGTTTCCAATGAACTTAAGCTCTCACCTGTAAGATATACCTGAATACCTGAAAGCATTTACTGTCACTTTTGTTACATAATGAACCTAGGAGGCTTTCAATCCAAGTAAGTCTGTTTTCCATTTATAAAAGCTGGCATTGAATGTGACAACTGATTTCCAGAGGGAGGTTTTAAATACGCTTAATGTGGAGATGCACAAACAATTAATGTTTTTGTTTTGTAGCCAAACGTTTACTTTTCTTTTCTTGATGAACTAAAAAAAATGTCATTTGGTAACAAATGGAGGTCCTGAAGCTTGCTCTGTGTCTTGGAGGACAACCAGGTGTGCAGCCACAGCTCCTGCAATAGCCTAAATCAAATTTCCATTTTTTTAAATTAGGAAAAGGATATTAAAAAAAAACAGCATAAGGAAGAAAAGAAATAACCAAGCAGAGTGGAAAAAAAAGCGAGGAATCAAGCTATTTTCTTTCCCAATTTTCATTAAGCTTACAAGTCTTGGAATTCTCTTACATTATGAACTCTCTGAGTAGCTAGGAACACTACATGTTTGGTGTGGGGTTTCTTAGCTTTTCCCATTACACTAAGCTGCTTATTACAATGTTGTTCATAGATATTTTTAATCTATTGAAGTTCTTTGGAAAGAAAGCAGATTGAAATACACTGTCTTTCCATCAACCTAATTGCCTTTGGAATAATCCCTGGGCGACAGCATTTGAACGATGAGAGGAAACCGGGGCTCACCAGGAAGCCAGAGCCGCCCCGGCCGTGCCTTACGCTCCGCTTCGAGTCCGGGCTTGCTTTACTTCACCCCAATGCCCTGCTTCCCCTTCAGGAATCAATCCCCAGTCGAGCCACAAAGGGCTGCACTGAACTCAGTAGCTCAAGCTAGTGATATTTTACAGTTCTGAAAATTCCTTTGTTGCTTTTCAAGCCAGGATAAATATTACACACCCAAAATGTTCCAGCATGGCGGTATATGCTGGATTCCTTCTGGCAATCACACAGGTAACCCCAAGTTATCAAATCAATCTCTGTCTTCAAAAATCAAATGTGCAACAAGAGCACTTCAATAATACAGACTTAAAGCTGAAAAAATAAATTTCAGCAAAATGTAAGATGACAGTATGCACAGAGATATAATCATGCAATCCCTCCATTTTATGTCTTGTATTGAATTGTTAAAAAAATAGACTTCTATAGAACTCAAGTTTACAAAATTCTGATGTGTCAAAGAGAAGCTCTGACAAGTGGGAGCCCTGTTTGAAAATCTCCCCACTGCAATGACCACTGTGAAAGAAATTGGTAGCAGACACCTAAGTGTTAGATCCTTGTAATTACATTTTTAAGATCTATTAAAGGTGCTGCTATGTCAGAGAGCTGCCCTCATTCATACGGAAGAAAAGGTCACATTCCTGTCTTCTAATTTATTAACACTATACAAATAAATGTTTGAAAAGAGCATGAATATTTGATTGCCTATGCGACACTGGTGCCTTGGGCTTTTTACTATTGAATATATTAGGTCTGAATTTTAAAAATCACATAAAAGAATGAGGTGAAATGAGAAATAGCTTGGGAAGGCAAACAGAAAATAGAAGAAGGGAAGCAAGACAACAAGAGATCTAGAGGAAAGGAGAAAGATCTTTATTTTTGCCAGCTGGTGTATACTGCATACATGAGTATATAACAGTACTCGGAAATACCAGCTGAGGTTGCAGTCACCTCATTTTAAGCACTGTTTATAGCAGGAGAATGTCCTTGCACAGACAACTTAGTATCTCAGAAGGCAAAACAAATTATCTCCATTTATAGAACTTCATGTCAACTAGAGTCAGAAATAGCACTGCATTAACACACAACACGAGAAAGCAAGGGCAGAGTCACAGACTGGGTTAAACATATGGTGTGTGTATATATATTAGAGGCTTAAAATAATTAGTGGCTAGGATTTCTTTTAAATAACCAAAACAAAAACACACCCTTTAATGTAACTCCTCTTCCGGGTGCTCCACTAAGGCAGGCCCAGCAGAGGAGGTGGGCTCTGCAGAGCACGCTACCTACCAACTGCAGAGCTGCACGGCTTTTAGCAACGCCACCTTCCTGCTGTTCTCAACGTAACACCATGTTCACGACAACATGGACTGCTCTCTCTCCCAGACTTTCAGAGGGCTCTCTTCTCCATGCTGGGCCTGCTGAAGTCAGCTCTGCTCGCCCATGGGAAGGCCTGGGGTATTTTTTCTTTCTTTTTTAGAGGTAGGGGAAGGGGACAAGAGGAAGTGGGGAATCTTCTCAGGCCCTCAGACTACTGCATCTTATCTGTATTCTGGACTCCTCTTTAAAAATCAAATTATAAAACATTAGTATTCACATATGGCATGGCATTTACTGCAAGCTAAACTATTTCTTTAAAACAAGATAATTAAAATGAGTTGTGGTGTGCATGAAATGCCTTTCTATAAATGTTCACAGTGCTTGCCCTTGGACACAAGCTCCTGACTGTCAATGAGAGCATGCAGCCCATACAAAGCACTGCCACACTTCTGCAGTTTTCTGACAGTGGAGGCCCCTGAATTAAACAGCTCATTGTCAGCATTTACCCCTTTATTTCTGTTTGGTTTTGATATACTCCACACAGAAGAATGCCAGACTAGCCAGAGGCGAGGCTACAAAAAAACGTACTGCAAATCTCTTCCAAAACAGAGAGCACCTCACTATACAACTCTGGTCTGTCCGAAGCCTGAGTTGAAAGTGGTGATTTAGTTCGTAAGCGCAGCAAGAAGCTGAGCACTTCTCCCCTCCTAAGGAACAAGCCCGCACTCTGGCACGAGGCAGTGGACTGCACTCCACAAGGTGCTTGCCAGGCCTGACTCACAGGTCCTGCTGAGGACCTGGGCTCAGGCACAACAGCTGCAGGTGTGCAGGGAAGCCTCAGATACGTGACCCAAAGGTCAGGAGAAGCTTTCACAGAGAGTGTCCTCTGGAAGTTGCTCATATAGTGACCACCTAGTCCAGGCCACCAGCCCCTAAGTAACAAATTCACTGATGAGTATTTGATGAAACGCAAGGCTTACCAGGCTACCCAACAGTAAGAAGGTCATAACATTCCCTTTAGGGATGCATCATTATGAAGGCATATTACACGAATTACATCGGGGAGAGAGCTAACCATAACCCTGAAGCCTTTCAGAAGTCACAGAAAAAAAAACACAGCCCCAATGTTGCTGCAAAAATACTCAGTGTGTTCTCTGTCAGTAACTATTATCACCAGTGGCTCAAGTGGCCCAGTTTGAACTGTGAGGAATTCAGACGCTGTAGCACTAAAGCAAGCAAACTTTGACATTTTCTTTAAAAAAACAAACAACAACAAAAAACTCAATTACTTTTCTGTGGTACTGAATTCCTGAAGCAAAGAGAAAATAGTGTTCCACGGTAACTGGTTAAGGATGCCTGTCACTAAAGCCCATTTCTTGGAAGACAGCCCTTTGCTTTCAAATACCAAGGTCATAATGTTTAGAGATAATGCTTTGATCATGAAATGTCTGGCCTTAAAGCACTGTTTATACAGCTGATTTCTATCTGATTTTTCTCACATAAAACACAAAATGTGATAGTCCCCTGTCTTAAAACCCTAAGTAGAGAAAATGGTTTAATATTAAGAGATTTAAAAGCTCTTGAAATAGAGAGCACCAATTATATATATTTCTTCAGTGCAAAGCACAAAACAAGCAGAGCTGCAGCACACATGGGGTGTCCAACAGTCTCTCCCAAGTCCCATGTCCTGCAAGCAGGGAGCGAGGAGCAGCACGTGCCCCCCTTCGTCCCAGCGCTGCAAGCGCCAAGCCCTACGTGTGCCCAGAAGGACCTCGGGTACACGCCGGCGCCGAGCAGGAGGGTCGGCAGCACAAGCGGGAGCCGCCTGCAACCCGAAAGCTCCCTGGGCCCAATGCATGCACAGGAATTTTTCCTGGAAAATAAAAGGGGATGGAGCTACTCAAGCATGAGCCCTATGCAGATGGGGCCCTTAAAATACTCAAATACTTCTGAATGGTCAATAAGTTTGAAGATTGCTGACAAGATTTAAATAACCATCAGAGCCACTGGGCATTACTCCATTAACCAGAAGAAGTCGACAACAAGATGAGAATTTGAATAACATCTAGCATGTGGACGGAGACTTAAACTAGCCAGAAAAGGGTGAAGTGAATCCAGGGACTCCAGGTACCATCAGAGCAGAACTACCTTAGTTACCAAAAAATTCAGTAAAGGAGAAAAGTATTTGAGATAGACCAGCATATACTTAGGCGTAACAAGAGATTTCTGAGCTTTCACTTAACCCTCACTCATAAAAAAGTTAACTTTTCCCAAAGACTCTTCTGACCAATAACTGCTGCCTTTTCCAAAACTGCGGAAAACCCACGAGAGGTGTGAGCAGAACAGTAATGCTGCCCTCTCTGGAGCTCAGCCACAGAGATGTGTATTTACTACATTAGTCAAAAAACTCCAAAAGTAAGGAGGTATTTGATTAACAACTAAATTCAGAAGAGATCGATTTTTAGGAAGTTCACGTCACTATTTGAGAGCCAAAATCTTTGTTACTGCTTTGCCCTCTGTCTAACATGATAATACTGTCAAGAATGAAGTCTGACTACCAGCCACCACAGACATATTTATTGGATCAGATTTATTAAGCACTTATCATTTTAAGTGAGTCACATCCCTATATAAAACCACATTAAAAGCTGCAGCAGATAGAAAGCACACTTCCGAATGGGCAATGTATTACAAAGTCAATATAAGCTAGTTCTTATGACAAACTTGACAGCTACGGTCCTCTCCAATTCTAAAACGACAGAAGTGATGGGGCTGTTATGACCATTGGGAGCCACTGCACTGTGGAAAACTCTCCGGCCTTTTATCATTTTGTATTTCCCTTTGCCAGATTCTTTCTTCAAATGGCATTTGTGGTTTTGACTGCTTGCACAAAACAAACTTCCAGCCTGTACACTGTCAACTTTTTCCCCAAAAAACTTTCTTAAGTCATTCTTGATTCCTAGAGGACAGTATAAAGAAACTCCTATTATTTGTCAAGAGATTACAGGATAATGAGAAATGGAAATCTGTTGATCAGAAGCTCCATTAGAAGCACTGAACCAAATCAACCCTTCTTGTTACCTCATCAAAGCATATACAAAATTCACAATCCAACCTCATTTGCTCCTGCCCAATGCTGCCAATACTTCCAATACAAAGGAGGCAGCTTGGCATGTCATGTCCTGGCAGCAATGTGAGGATCTCACTGAAACAAAAAGTAATTAAATCTTGGTGGTAAAAATTAAGTCCTTCAAGGTTTAGCCCTGGTTTCATAGCCAAAACCCCCACTGATTTCAACAACAGAACGACAGGCCCGTACTCAAGTGGGAGGAGGGAAGGACCTATCTAGGCCAGTCACCTAGAACTTGCTCGAGCGAGGGGGGTATTCACAGCCATTCCCACCCTGTCCCGGCACAGGTGCCCGCTCCGCACGGTGCGGTGAGAGCAGCTGCCTGGCAGGCTGCATCAAAACCACTGGCTGCTGTGAACAGCACAAGGGCTGCTGCAGAGGGCAGGCAGCCCGTCTGCCCCGGATCGGAAGCGAGCCTTGGTCCCTGCAAACCCACAGAGACGTCGCCCTGTCCCAAGCACGTAATGCTAACGACAGCCAGTGTGCAACGGCTCTGAGACAAGGCCTCCAGCCCCAGACACCGTGGGCATCTGCCTGCAGGTTCCTTCTTGGGTTACTGCTGCTGTTGGTGGCTTTCTTAAAAGAGTGTTGTGGGGGGTTTAGTTTTTAAATTGTTCAGGAGATTAATGCAATGCTCTTAGCGTCTCAACTAAGCACAGTTCAGTTAAGCTATTATTTTGCACAGAAGGATAAAGTGCTTCTCCTTCCAATCAAATTGCACTGAGGCCTGGGCATTTCTAGTTGTCTTTCTTAGTAAGAGATTTTATTACCTTCGCTCATCAGCAAATCTCTAAGACACGACAGACTCCTTGCCTTAGGTTTCAAAGCTTCTACACTCTAAAAGAAGGTATCAGCCAGTGCTTTGACACTCACTCAAATGAAGTAACATTCCTCACCACAATCGGGGAAGAAAAATGGGGGTGTGGAGAGAAGAAAACCCTGACAAATGCTATATCTTAGCTGAATGAAAACCGCTGAGCAGTCTTCAAAAATATTTTCACAACACCATCCAAGAATCAAAGCACCTTTTCTTCCTGTATCAAAAGGTATTTCAAATGCAAATCGGGATAAAGTGTGTTCAGACTTGCAGTGTAAATGTACTGTCTTTACATGTCTTTCTGGAAGGAATTCTCTCAATTTGATCAGCACCTGCTTGGTCTGATCCATATTTGGAACATCTCTGAGAACAAGACAGAGTTGTTTGTTCAGTCACAACCCTGCCTCTTGCTGCAACTGCGCTGAGGGGCCCGAGTGCAGCACGGTCAAAACAGGAACAATCCCGACTGTGCTCTGGAGAAAGTCACTACAGCTCTTCCCAAATATTAAGCTAGGATTCCCAACTCAGACACGAGCTGCCTAATGAAATCCCTCAGTTCAAGCTGACAATCTGGTCCAAGACTACATTGGTATTTTCTACTCCCAAGCACTTCACAAGCAGAGAACCACGCAGCTGTTACCAGTCATGCACGGATCCTCCTAGCACTAGTAGCCAGAAAATTTATGCAAGTAGTTGCACAGATGCATCCAAAAGATGTTAACTCATCTGCTAACACATATTACATGATTATTAATATATTCTAAAAAGTAAACATTTTCTGTATAAAGCACTGGTGCTGTGAAAGTCAAAGTTCTTGTCTTTTCATCGTCCAAATATTTAAGATTATTTTTAAGTTACTGTTACTATTTTACTAATTTAAAAACACAAATAAGTTTTTTTTATTATCTGAACTCTTCAGAGATTTCAAAATAATCTCAAGTACCTTATTACATAGAAATTAAAGAAGCAAATAACATAGCCAAATTAGTAGCCTGTCCAAGCATACAGTATGATATTAAATCAAGTCAGTGACATTTAAATAAGTGCACCTGTATTCATACAAAGATAATTTCCTGATTAATTAGTTCTGCAGCTCTTGATCCCCTAATACGCAAAAACTGCAGTAATTCTATCAAAATTCATAAAAATCCTTTACAGACAGACAACAAATGATTGACTTTATCTTAGCACTTCTGATTCCTACACTTCATGTTTAGTGGATAAGATCAGATATGCACTTCCTCACATTCCTCGGGTGCAGGAAGCATCACTCAAAGCAGTACACTCTATTCTTATTAAGTGCATTTACACAGATGTCACTGTAGAGACACCCAAGATGACACGGTCCTGGTCCGAGGCAGCCGCACAGCTCTGCGTTTTGGAGAGCAGCGTATCGAAACGGGAAGAGGGAGCATGAGCTGTGAGCCCAGAGCTGGAAGGGAAACGGGGAGGGAGAGCCTGGAAAGCAGGCGAGATCTGAGGAGGGTTTGATAAACACAGAGAGCTGCAGACATGGTAATAAAACCCTCAATTAGCAACTAAAAGAAAGAAAAAAAAAAAAAAAGCACCAACCGCTTAGCAGAGAGAATGCTAAATGTTAATGAAGCACAGGGACAGGCTTGCACTGTAGCACTCCAGCAGCGCATCTCTGCCGAGCATGCACATTTGATTACTTTAAAAATTATTTTAAAACTGTATTTAAAAAACAGGAAAATAAGTCAAAAAAATTTGGGATGACTTGAAATCTGAAAGCCAGCTTTGGTCTGAATTATACGGTAGGGATACAGAGTCATGCAAAACATATATTTGATCATACTGCTGTCTTCCTCCAACAAAAATCTTCTTCTTTGACTTATATCACAAGTTTCAACTGAAAACTGAATTTCCCTGGAATGTCTCTGTGATTTAATAAAGTGAAAGTGGCAGCAAAGCTGTGTAGAATTAGAACATCTGTGCGCCTAAACTAACAGCTAGAAATGAAAATCCAATATCCTGACAATCTGTGCCCTACCAAGAAGCTTAGGAAAAGTTGCAGCCTGGATAGCAAACTCCTAATATGAATGCAACTTACAGGAGCATCTGACTTGGGCTCTAAACCTTTCTGTATCTTCCTACAACATTTAATCTCTCCACTGCAAAGATGAGACACGTGACGCTGCGAAAAGCACACACTTCTTATCTCTGGGAGGGAAATGAAAAAGGACGAAGAGCACAGAACTAGAAGAACTGATGAGTATCTCTCAACAGAAATAACTATACAACAACAGAGAGCTCTAAGTGCAATTAGCTTCTCTGTTAATATATTGGTTAGTAGGACTTCAGGTAGTTAAAACATATGCTGCTCTTTATTTACAATCAAGCATGTTCTCCAAAGCAATTCTCGGCAGGTCACTTCTGTCACTGACTGAGGCAGCCTGAATACTCTGCATTTTCTGTTACATGGATTTTAGCCTCTTAGTAACTTACAGGAATGGTGGTGGTTTTCAGACTACGAGGACATGGTATTCCCAAGACTATGCAAGAAAACTGATTGCCATTTAAGTGACAAAATAGACATTGACTAGATAACATAAAATGCCACTAAGTATTTTAAAATTTACTGCTTAGTTGCATATGCAAACTAACCTTTCAATTAAAGAAATCCTATAGTTTAACTACAATTTTACTACATTTTCCTTTAACAGGTTGTTCTTTCATGCCAGACACAAGGTGAACCAAAATTACTTAAGCAACGCAACAAGGCTGAGCTGCTGACTTCATGCAGTTCAGCCTTGGCTGGGGGGTTTTCTGGAATGAGCAGGAATAGAGTCAGCCACCCACACCGAGCAGCAACCTGCTCACTCACCGGCTCTTCTCCGTTCAAGCTAACTTCATCACACAGATTTTTCGTTCATGGATGCAAAGGTTTCTTGAAAATGACCTACAAAGACTGAAGAGACACACAAAACAGCAGAAAATTCATGGACAGATTCTAACAAGCCAGTCCTCTCCATTTACATCTTTGAAAAATTTTAGGTGCTAAGAGCAATGAAAAGCAGCGCAAAAAGAAATATAGCTACATAACATAAAAAGCAAGACCAGACAAGGTTGATGCACCATCCAATCCAATTGAGATCCCTCTACTGAGAACAACTTTGGAGCTTTTCAGCTCCAGTGAGCTGTGTTCTTCAATATCCTTTGATATAAAGAAATCCATCCAGCATTTGACATTCGCTTTGGTCCTTTCACACTACAAACTGATCTATTTCTATTGCTTTATTAAAGTTTTCTCTTTGGGACTTTTCAGATATCAACCATACCAAGGCGGGGCCAAGTGTGACAGAAGTAATCGGACGAATGCTTCCAAAGATTAGTTTGCTTGAGATGAACACGACACGGACTTCACCTAGTATTATATTGTCTCAAGGTTGACTGCATGGTAATATCCTTCAGAATAAATAAA
This sequence comes from Nothoprocta pentlandii, assembly GCA_013398315.1. Lineage (NCBI taxonomy): Eukaryota > Metazoa > Chordata > Aves > Tinamiformes > Tinamidae > Nothoprocta > Nothoprocta pentlandii. The sequence goes on along the minus strand of VZSG01000039.1, from coordinate 2,580,856 downwards.
TCAAAATTAGACAACAAAGGGTTGTGAAATTCTTCCCATCAAACCATGTGTTTATTACATAGAATAATGTAATATAACTGATCAATCTCAAAGCAATGAGTTGAAGACAATCCCTGGAATTACAACTGCTTCAAACTATCTGCCTTCTTACTGAGGAGAACCATTAGCCAGTAAGCCAGACTGCTATGTAGTTTTCTATGAACGGATGAACTGACAGGATTAACAAAATATTTGCATACCACACTACTGATAAAGTGATTTTCATCATTATTTTAAGACACTGAGAAACAGCCACTAAGCAGCTTAGATTTTAATGAAGATTATTAGCCTTGACAGAATGATCATTTTATTCTTCTCTCTGGGCATTTTTAGTGGAAAGTGACACGGAAACACAACTGACTTAACAGAAGCCCATGTTGGAAATCTCTTCCATTAGAAATAGATTTCTGACCTTCAAGACTCTTGTATCTCAGGGCAGAGGGGAAAATGTAACAGCAAGGAGCTGAACTAATTGATGTTTCTTAGCAGAGAGTAAAATTTTCCTCCATCAGTGCATCCTGATGCACTCATGAGCATCCTCCATGAGCATCTATAGTTAAATGTGAAAATATAAAGATACCAGAAGCTCCATGTACTGTGACACTGCTGGCAACTAAAGAGGAGGATTGTATCAGCTGTTGCTGATTTTCAGCCAGTTCTGATGTGGAGAGAAGCTATTTAATTATAGCAATTTTAGGATAGGAAATGAGAAGGGCTATGGTAATCATTAGAACAGTCAAAAACCTCAGATAATTGTATTAGAACCTATTCCTGATAATAACGAAGGCTGAAAGATGATGAAATAGTCTTGGAAATGGGCAAATTCCACTAAAAATAAAACTGGCAATACCACTGTTCTCGCCAAGTGTGATGAGATTCTTAGTACCACCAAGTAGTTGGAGTATTTATTTTACTATGCAAAAAAAGGGGCACCCTGAGAAGAGCTGAAGGTGAACCAGCACAAAACAAGCTCAAGTAGAGGCGACTAATCATTGCGCTCCCGTAAGGTGCACAGGACATCCCTGCAAAGGTCTCCCAGCCCAGCATCACAGTGAAGAGCAACTGCGCTTAGTGACTGAAAGACACTAAGAAAAAAAAAAAAGAAAGAAAAAAAAAAAAGAAAGGAGAGCAAGTGCAAGAAAGAAACTATATCCAACTACAAATGCTTTGTCAAACACACATCACCTGCACTACTTGCCTGAGCAGTCACTGCGTCAGTAGGAACCCATCTCCTCCTTTCTTTTTGAACGAGTTAGTGCTTTTGCAGTCACGGAAGACAATCACACAGTGCAAATATGCCAAAGCCAACTTCGAGCCATGTTTCCCCGACTCCTGAGCCAGAGCGTTTGTAGTCTTGTCAGCTTTCACAACTGTCATTCCCGTGTAAGTTATGTAAATGTACAAAACATCAAAAAGCAATCAGCCAAAATAAAAATTTTCATGTCACACCATGGAGAGCTTTCATGTTAACTGAAAAGATACGCAGCATATTATGGGGCAAAATGTCTTTGTTACAACATTTTTCCACTATCACAGTTCAAAGCTTTAAGCTTCTCAACACTCAAGAAGAATAAAGAAAGAAAAGTCGAAGGAATACATCACATACTCTTTTTGCTTCCAGAACTCCATTTTCTCTGCAAAAACACTTTTATGTATAGTGTTAAACTAATGCCTATAATTTAGGCCAGAAGCAAGCAGCTGAGAAAGGAGGAAGAGGTGCAGTAGCCTAGGTATTGTTTAGCTTTCAAGGTGTTTTATAGATAAGTACAGCTATTCTCTTTGGAGACAATTACTGCCAAGCAAGACTTCAATATAGAATGGAATGAAAGGAAGGAATCTTGTTGTTTCAGTACAAATGCTTTTCAAATTATGAGTTAGACACAAAGTTTATTCACGATTCAGCTTTGTCTTCTGATGTTTGCAGCCCAAATTTAAACACGCTTTATACATACTTTTTATATCATAACTATGTGCCTTTACCAGAAGAAGAACCAGACTAGGATCCAGCATACTCAGCTGTAATAGGGCAGTACTACCGAACAGTCCTGCTGATCAATAAAGCAGCAAACAAGCACTTCTGCAGGGTTTTATTGCTCAGAACTCACCTCCCACACCTTGATGCTACCCACAAGAGCTACAACTAAGAGATCAACATCATTAGATTGTTACCCTTTTAGCAAATACAGCCAAAATATTTCTCCTTCCAATTCTCCCTCTTCATGTACTTCCAAACAAATGATGTGCAAGTCACCCTGCACCACAGCTCGGCCTGATATCATCACTTCACAGTTACCAAGCTGTGAGGAGCCACTCGGTGTCACGCAATGCCAACAGACCCACCAACACTGTAATCTCCACCAGCTACTTCCACTTAGCAGTTTACGACGTATTTTGTCAGGATAAGGCCACTGCAACTCCCCCTCGAGTGCATAAAGAGTACAATGCATTTTCCTGAGAAACGGATAACATAGTTAGGTTTCTGCCAAGCCTCCCAATTGCTTTTTTGATTATATGGGTTTAAAACACAAAACTATAGGGTTTTGCACTGTCACGCTGCTGTTCTAATGATACAACAGAGCTGATAAGCATGCTGGCATTTCGACATCGGAGTGGATTCAGCTGCAGTGCCCACACAGGAAGAGACAGACTGTAATCAATGCCACAGGTAGCAAGACACTGCTAGGTAGCCACCCTGACTGCAGAGATGCAAACAGAGCACTTCTGAAAGGGAAACATCACCCTTTTCCACAGTCCAGCAAATAACTGGCTGCATACAAGGAGTCTGAAGAAGAGAGGGAAGCCTAAAATTATTAAGAGTCCGTGACACTTTCCTGTAAAATGATCTTATACATCACCAAAGGTGATTCTGAGTTTAGTAAAGCTATCTCCTGTATCTACCCTCTCCCTCACATGCTTATGAATAAGGAGACTTATCCCAACTCTCTAAACATGGGGTTTGTTCTTCCCCTAACACTTATGTATAATTCTTATTAACATAAGTGGGAGTTTTGTGTGCACAAAAGGGGAAAATTAGACCCCTATAGCCATTATGTTGCATTTTCTTAAAGGACTAACTACTAATCACTCCCTTTCAGCAACATCTACTCCTTCCTATTAATTTGCTTTTGGCTGATGAATCTCCCACAGAAAGCACTGGCAGGGAGGCCCTCCTCACCGTCTCGGCACTCCCAAGGCCTCTTTGGGAGGACAACCAGCATGTCCCAGGAAAGCCTTAGCCAGTTCTCCTCGAGCACCGTTACATTTCCTGGGAATTAGCACAACCGAGCAAGCTAGAGAACAGCAAACAGAAAGCGAAGACACCTCCCCACCTGGCATAGTAAAATGCAACTAAGTTAAAAATAAAATATAATTAAAAAAAAGAATAAGTACATCTTCTAGATGCTGAAGATGGAACAAAGATCACTTCATTCTGAAGATGTCCTGACCCCTTCAGCTGTGACAAAATACAGCACAAACACTCTGTGAAAATGTTGTTTCTATTTTTTAAATGCAAATGTGCGTGGTTAAATTTCCAGGTAATTCCTGAGGGAATTAAATTGTTTCGAATAAGCACGTCCAAGTTGTGAGAAATTTTCTTTCTACATGAATAAAATGGAGCAAAAGCCAGATCAAAATTGGAATTAAAAAAATCTTTTGACATTTCAGTGGATAGGAACAAAACATAGATGACCTGAAATGATGAATAAAAAATACAAAGACAAACCAGCGAGAGCATTAAATTTAGTATTTTTACGTACGAGTTATAAATTTTAAAAATTGCAACAGTAATCAGAAAGAACTGAAGCTAATTTTGCTCTTCTAAAAGATTTTTTAGATTCCTTTTTAGAATTAATCCTAATGAATTTAATTAAAATCATATAATTTTGCCAAGATGGGATATTGTGTGTGTGTCCAACTGTATTTATTCTTATATTTGATGTTCAGATACCACAGTGACAGATGTATATGGAATAAAGTAGACATGAAATTGTCATCAGAGAAATAGCCTGGAGGAATAAAACAGTAAAGGCAGGAGAAAGATTTGAAGTGACATGAGAAAGGCCTAACAATAATGAACGTAAAGAATAGAAAAAAGCTGTTCACATTTTAATACGCGAGTGGTAGATATCAGTTTTATTCCCAACTTGTTTGACCAAATTATTTCCTGACTTTAGGCAAAGACTGTCATAACCCTGTCTCATGTTTATTCTAGCATCTATAAAATGGTATCATTCCTTCCTCTCTGGAAATGTTACCCCATCTGGATACTAAAAGGAATGACCTGACGATTCTGGCAAGAACTTATGTGAATACTTCATACATCACCTACATTTGCCTGCCTTAAAAGAATGTTTGTGTAAATAACTTGTCTCCAGATGAAGAATCATAGCTTTAGACAAATACAAAGCACAGTAACAGCTCAGGGTGGCCACCCAACTTTGGATGCACCCTTTAAGAAGGCATGTTGTTGGTCTTTAAGTCTGCAAATGTCATGTGTTACGTCCTTAGTTACTTGATGGTACCTACCATTGCAGCCTGAAAGCTCAGCAAATCCCCTGGAAAACAAAACTTCCCAGGACTCCACTGGAGAAAGTAACTATTATGATGTAATTGCCACAAGTGATAAAAAGTGGTGATGATAGGATATGGGGAAAAAAAAAAAAAAAAAGTGTTATTAACCAACTATGGTCGCCTAGAAGGGAAAAAAAAATGAAGAAAAAGGAAGGCAACAGCCTTCAACAATCTTGGGCTATCACCTCCCATAATCACACTGCAAACACCAAGGGGATACTGAAAAGAGGGCACAGTTTTTGCCTGTAATAACCTACCCGTCACTTATTCACAATAAACTCTGTTGATACAGAGTTTATTCTGTATTATTCAGAGTTCAATCTCTGCATTTTTTTTTCCTCAAGCAGCTGAGGAAAAAAGCTCACAAATCCAGCAGTTCACCAACAAGAACAGTTTTATGTATGGACAATCATATGGCTAGACTCACACTGAACCTAGAGATTAGCCAAATAGAGTTTGCTTTGTGTGGCCTGAGAACCTTTCTCACACAAGACTGATGGAGGCCAAGACCTTTACCAATACAGTAGTGATTTTAGTGATGACTAAAAAACTTAGTCTTTGCTTTATATAATCTTGTATTCTTTTATCTTTCAAAGTCAACAGATTCAAACTGTTTGCTCCTTTCAGTCATTTGTTTGCTAATTCTTTGCATGAGAAAACACAAGTTTCAATGTTGCAGACATATTTTACTCATGCTTTAGCTGTCTTCACTATTTTTAAGATTTTCTGAACAGTTTATCTCATTTAATTCATGTAATACTCTATTCATTCTCTTGAACCAGAAGGCTCAAGCTAGCTCTACTTTTCTTTTCATTAGCCACAGCAGATGCAGTCTGTCTTGAGTCGAATTTATTCATTATGCCATATGCCATTTCTGGTTGCAGGTCTTCTACTCTTGTTTTACTACAAAACCTGTACTGTGCTCTGAGACATACCGAAGTCCTATCATCTTTCTCCCCGTGCCCGAACCACATGAATTCTGTCAGTGTTCATAGTCCTGCACATACAAGTTACCATTTGTAAAAGACAACGGACACATTCACTTGTATAAATCAAAGAACAGGAGACAAGCTGTCAGCCAACTATTCCAAAAATGAAAGGGACAAGAGCAAAGCCAACTCCATGCTCAACTAAGAAAAGCCTCTTTGTGAGGTTAATTTTTCATATTAAATGTCTCCTGTTTAAAAAAAAAAAAAATAAGATCATTTCTCTGCTGTTAGTCAAGTTAAAAATAAGACCTTGATTTTCCTTTAGGCTTCACACACCTAAGATATAGGTATGATTTTACAATTCAAGTTTCATATTGAAAAGTCATGTTTGATTTTTATCAATTTTTAAATATGAATCATACCACTATTCTTTCAGTAAGACAAAAGAAAAAATACCAACTGTAAACAAGTATTTAATTTTACCTATCAAATTGTTAATGGAGAATTACATGCTTGTTCCATCCTTTTATCTATAGCACTGATAATAATTGTTAATTTTTCCTCCCCATCTAAAACAACCATTTGGGGGTTTCCCCATAAAACAGGAAAAATGGATTTTCCTGCAAAGGGCAAAAATAAAGGGAATCTGATAGAGCAGAAGGCTAGAATTTAGCTCGCCTTGACATAAGAATGAACTTTCCTCTCTTCAACTTTAATATAAGGGATAATACAGTTAACGTTACTTTGATACAAGAACAGTTCCCACTATTCTGTTAAAAAAACAAAAACAAAATAAGAGCAAAAAATCACCATGGAATATTTTGGAAATGTTTTAGCTAACTGGAAGGTTTTAAGTTGGAATGGAAAATAAAATAAAAAGCCTGGAATCGGTGACACAAATGGATAATAAGCAGTAGGAATAAACACAATGCAAGAGAATGAGCAGGAAGGAAGGAGAGAGAAGAAAGCTGAGAGATAGGGATGGAGTAGGGTTTGAGAGAGAGAGGAAGGAAAGAAGGAAGGAAGAGACTTATTGGAGCTAAAAGATGACAGAACGAAGAGTAGAGAACAGAAAAAAAATGCAGCTCAAGCAGCATTGACAGTAGAGAAACAAAATTGTCTGTCATTTTTTGGAGATAACAGGAAGAGAAAGCAAACCCATCAAATCCGTGCAAAGGCAGCGCGGAGTGCGACCATGGAAGGGACAAGCTGCACGCTGTCTATTTTGCAGCACTGGCCCCAAGCAGAGGCGCAGATGGAGCGACACGCAATGCCCCGTCACAGCATCCGTCTCCAGGACGCAGAACACCCACAGGAACGAGGAGTAGCCAGCCACTCCTTGCACTCTTCCTGGGAGGAAGCTTTCCATAACCTCCTCCTCACTCTCCAGTTTTCTAATTTACAGTTATTGGAGGCTTCATTTTCCATATTCCTGCTTAACTCCCAAGCTGCCATCTGGAGCGGGCTATTTCCTCAGTCTTTGCTCATCACTATCCTCCCATTCTCCCAAATATATCTCCTTAACCTTGGGTGTGATTTACAAACCAGCCACTATCTCCAGAGCAAACAGACCACACAGCTCTGGGGAAGGCCCCCGCCAGAACATCCTATCATATTTTCCCTGAGCCTAGATCAACCCAGCAGCTTTCACAGCCTCCTCAGCCACACAACATCCGGCAGGCAGCTGGCACTGCAGCCACCAGCAAAGCATATGGCATAGCCCCCGGGGCCACCGTCATCGCTGCTCGCAGAGCCTTCCCACTCATCTGCCACTTCCACTTCCAGGGTGTTCGTGGGAAGCACCAGCCGCAGAGGAGCAGATGTCCCCACTGACCCAGGGCCACCAGAGAAGACACAACTGGTGAGGTCTCCTGGTCTACCTGCCAGAGAGGCTGCAGGTGCTCAAAGCAGTGCAAGCCACATAGTTAGCAGGCAGTGGTAGGTAAGAGCCTGCCCATACACAAACCATGGCACGTGTTTGCAGAGCCAGGTTTCTATGGCACAGGCGTGCCTGCCTATAGGGAAGAATAGGGTCCCACAGAGCCAGACACAACACAGAGACACAGGCAACAGTTACAGCGCAAATAATCCACGGGAACCAGCTAGGGCAGAGCCTTGCAGGAACAGGGCAAGCAAAGGAGTGCACCGTAACTAATTGGATTTGGTATCCTTTAGGATTTAAGAGTGCTTTAACCACAGTTTATTAATTATACATCAATTAAATACTAAACACATTGTTTAAACAGTTATGTTCACTTTTCATGCAAAGGTTAATACATATGTTCCTTGTCAATTTATTTCTAAAGTGATAACTGTACTACTGAATTCTAATTAAACACCTAGTTCCGTGCATTATGTAATTTAATTTGGATAAACTACTACTTCTGGTTAGAGTTATTACTCTTAGCTAGAGTACTACTTATGGTTGGACTCAATGATCTTGAATGTCTTTTCCAGCCATAATGATTCTATGATCATATGATTCAGTGACAGCCACCTTGAGTGCATGTATTGTCATTACCACAAAGATAGCATTTACTAACAGTTAAGGTAATGTTTTAAAAAGTGCTTTTTTTCTTAAAAATATCTTCAGTTATTAAGATACTGTAAAGAACTTAAAAGTATGTTAAAACAGAAGCATTTAAATGTTTACTAACACAATAAAAATAACTAAAAGAAAGAAAGAAGTCAGGTAAAAGTCAAGAACTACAACTTGTGCAATTGCCATGACATGAATTCTGCCCTTCCATGTGTCCCACCTGTGCACAGAAAGGAGTACAGATCCCAGGGAGAAGTCAGTATGCAATCACGTAATTTAAAAGCACAATACACAGGCCGTCTATATACACAACCATCTAAATGAGTATCAGTTTAAAATAAATCTGGCAATATTTTAGTTCTGACTGCTGAATTTTACAGTAATTAATTCCCATGAAAAATTGTGGGTTTTTTTTTGTTTTGTTTTGGTTTTTGTTTTGTTTTTAGACAGGCTTTATTATGTACAGTAGTTTCTCATCTTCCTAGCAGGGATCAGGGACATGGGTTTGCATGAGGAGGAATACACTCTCACTGGCAGCAGATGCTAAAGGATGGACTCACCTCCAGAAACTGAAATTGGGGGGAGAGTCTAAAATGACTCATGTTTTTTTCCGTTTATGGAAGACATTCCTTATAGTATATCCTCTTTTACACAGAATCTCTTAGGTCTCCTGTTTGTTTTGACCAATACTCAGCATGTGACAGCAAAAACATCTATCTGGAAATAACACTGCCTTTCTGGTCTGAAAGGAGAGCCCCTGCACTTCTGCTGTACACTGGACGTGCTCCTTCCATGCACCAGAAGACACTGTGGCACCTTAAGGAGTGAAGGGACAGCAGATTTTATCTGCCCTGCGAACCATTCCCTAGGGATTCTGCCCAGTAACTCCTACTCCAGAGAGTACCTCCCTGTAACTCCTACTCCAGAGGAACAATGGAAGAGAAATGTAAAGATCACATGGAATTTTCTATTGCTGTGGAGGTCAAGTTCCCTGCTGAGACCATTTATGCTCATCTAATATCTTTTGAGCAACACAAGTCAGACTATAACCTTAGTTTACCTCCCATTAAAAATGAATTAAATAGACAAAAACATACTTGGCTCCCTTACAAGTTTTCTCTTTTTGAATCTCTGAGGCTGCTGAGAGGGAGATATTAGAGCTGGTGCAGAATTTGAGGGAGTTTGCTGCTGTGTTTTTTACGCAGCATTGCATGTAAAGCAGGATATATATATATATATATAGGATGCCACACTTCTTTTATCTTGCATTATCAATTACAAATATTTGCAATTAAATACTGTCGTTATACACAGTTTATCCAAGAGAAACCTAAGTACACAAAATTCATTAGTGTAATTTCTCACAAATGAATAGGTACAATACACTTCTCAACTTATTTCACAGAAAAACAAAGTGTCTCAAGATTATTTCTCTATATTCTCTATATTCTATTTCCCTACTATTCATGCAATTTCTCTCATGCATTCTAAGACTATTTCTCTACTCTCATGCAATGTGAAAAGACGAAAGAAAACAAAATCCAGAGGCAATCAGTGCTAGTACTTTACCTTATCAAGCTTTCATTTGTCATCAGATTTTGCAAGGCCTGTTTGGAGCCCTCTATTTTTTGCTGCATTACTCTTGATAATTTTTTGAAGTGAACCAGTGACCTTTACTTCAGAGTCAGTGGTCCTCCTCTTTCTGTCAAATCAATAACTTCTTCAGACTGTTAAAAGAACACTAACTTCTATTTTAAGAATTGTATGGTAAAAGTTTTAAAGGTAAATATGTATATATAAATATATGGGCTTTATTATACCTTTTACTGATCTGAAGACATCAAATATCTAAGGGCTTTCAAATAATTTTAGTCCTTGTTACACAGGAAGTATGTTCTGCACGGGCTGCTCTAAGACTTTCCAGGACCTCTGTAAAGAAGTTTTTTTCTTCCTTGGTGGCTGTGAACTCAAATAACCAACAGATGAACATACACAGACAGAATCTCAGAAGAAGAGCAAAGGCAAAAAGCAGCTGAAGAGTGAAACCAAAGGCAATATTTCCTGACAAATTACAGATTTCGGTAGGGGCACTATTAATGAAGGGTGCATGATTTCCAGTAAGACAGGAAATCACAGAGAAAAGCAATGCAAGTTCATATATGCATTATTTTTCATCTTCAAGAGCACAGTTCACAGTTACTGCACTTGACCACACGTTTAAGTCTGAGATAGTATTTGATGTACTTTTTTCCCAGCATGAGTCTTAATGCATGTTTAAAATGCAAGTGGAAAAAAACTGTATGATGTGCAATGATACTAGTGACTCCATAAATTTCAAGCCCTCACATTCAACTTGGTGTCCTGGGCATGCCACCATGCCCTAATATATGTCTCAACCTTACCACTACGTGCACTAAATACTATCACCTATTAGCAGTACAAGACCAAAATATTATTTTTTCAAACTTCTTCTAATATATTCAGATTTTTTCTATGCTTTTCAAAATGCATTTAGAGAGTCTACTTTTAATTAAAATGATATATTGCAGAAAGTAAAGAGTTGAAAACTTAGTAAGTTAAAACAGTAATTCCACTAGATATATTATCTCATTAACAGAAAGAAAATATTCAAATGAAAATAATCATGAGAGTACAAGCTTCAGAATACAAAAAGAAAACAACAACATTCATCAGGAACTTTACTAGACAACTGAAATAATGAATCCATTTGAGGATATTTTAGTTGTATGTTTTTATATAATCTAGAAACAGACCGTGAAGTGAAATTTATCCAGTAAATAGTCCCAAAAGATGGTCCTCAGTCAACGTGCAGGCACTGGGCTAGTGCACTTGGAAAATTTTTAAGTCCGCAGAAAGCTATTCTCATTCTTACTGACCTACATGCCCAAATGATAAGTCTGTTTAATTACACTGTTATCTATTTAGGCCTGCTGTTGATTATGCAAAATAGGTTACGGGAATCAGACTCACAGTCGGCAACCTCTGCAAAGACTTGAGCAGCATCTCCCATGAGCAGCTTCCTGAAGCTCACAGTCCTTCTTTGAGAAGCAGAGGAATGACAGGCAATCTAGGAGTCGCCTGACCTGGGACATCATCCCTTCTGCAACGTTCAGATCTTTACAAGTTACATGAGTAAGGAAGAGCAAGAGAGAGCGAGAAAAAGGAAAAGAAAGGGAAAGAATGAAATAGTGAAAGAGCAAAGGAAGGAAGGAAGGAAAAGAATAATTCACATCATAACTCGCTAGGAAAAATAAGACGTGGCTAATAATGGAGATGACCTTACAGAAGAGGAGGAGATTAAGTTTATTCTTGGGGTAAATCCATTAGCATCAGCAAAACACTGCACATGGATTTTGGAAAATCTTTCAATCTCGATTTTAAACACTGTTGCTTTAAGTATCTCTGAATTTTCAATTTAAAATTTGTGCTATGAAAATTTTTGAGGCCAGAGAGTAGATGGTGTCTTTTTAATGCAACTACTAGAGAAGTACTTAAAGCTAGAGTTAAGGTCAGATGTTTTAACGATGTTGGGAAACTCCACATAATCAGATTCTCCCAGCATTACAATATTTGCCAAAAATATATATGTGCATGATAAAGTAATTCCACCAGGGACTGTTTCCAGCTTTAACTCTGGAAATACTTGCGAGTAAGAAGCCTTTCTCCAAAGCACTAACGGAAGAGGAGGGAAGAAGAAAACAGATATTTCTAATTAGTTTTGTGCCCCATTCCAGTGAAAGATTCCGTGAAGTACTTCAAGCAAATCTAGACAGAAATGCACAGACTTAATATTCTTTCCCAAGCAGGGTCCTGAATGGGGAATTTGGCTCAAGATCCAAATTTTCCATTTGGGCTGAGTCATTCTGGCCCCACAAATTTCCAGCGTAACTATGTTATGGGCACTGGGCTCCTGTGCAACGTGGAACTAACACAGTAGGGAAACAAGACTGCTACAGATGGCCCATCAGAGCTGCAGACAAAATACATGAGGATGCTTGTAAAATTGCATCAAGAAAGAACTGACTGCATCTACAATAAGAGTAAAATAACTTTTGTCTATTGCAGTGCAGCAGCCTCACAATGAGCAGCTTCAATACGCAAATTGCAACTCAAGAGCCAGGTGTGTGCTTATGAGCTCGGGGCCCTTGAAAGATGATAAATTCACCATGGGAAATAAAGATAAAAGCAAACTTTCTGCAAAGCTAGTTGTCTAGCAGTGCTCACACATGGAAGCGCGGAGCACGCGCCTCTCCCGCCCTCCTCGGCTATTCAGCAGCCATGCCGGAGCATTCAGAGGCCTCCCCGCGTCGCGGCTGGGCTGGAGCCGAGCGAGGCTCCGCGCTGCGGGAACACCTGCCCCGTCAGCTGCTCTCCCGTACCACCACGCTAGCAAGATCCTTCAGCAGATAACAAGCACTGATGAAAATATTCCTCCTGTTCCCTCAGTGCCAGAAAGATGGGCTCCTGCTCCATTTACGACATGAATAAAGGCCTGGGCAAGAAGAAGTATCCGTTTTATGGCGTTTCCATGGTGACCAGTCCCTCTGGAAGGCCAAGTGATTCCAGTTTGTTGACAGCGTGATTTGTAACTGAGCTTTGGAGAAGTGTGCTGTTCATCATATTGTGACTGAAACAACTCTTTTTTAGTTTTTTCTTTTCCTCAACTTTGGATTGCAGGGCAATATGGCTAACACAAGAAAATCTGTTGACGTTACTGTTCTAAAATCTCTGGCACTAATGAACAAGGAACAATGTCACTCAGCACCAAAAAGGTCCATAGTGGTTAGCATTAAAATGTCCCCTCTTGGCTCCCTAGGACCAGTGAGAACTGCTTTTGGATGCACTGCACACTCTAGTCTGTCTGGATTCCACTTTTTATATTTGTGCAATGTGAATTATTTTTTCCAAGTTTTCTATTTACATGAGAGTTTCATAGTTCTTTCTTCTTTGACATTTTAATAATAGGAATGTTTTATTAATGCAATGCAAACACCAAGAAGCCCTGAGTTTGTGAAGAGCTGTTCCTAATGTTGGAAGCTGCCTGCCTGTTCCTCTCTGGGCTCCTGCAGGCACCATTCCAGACAGCATTACAGTGCCAGGGAAGCAGGACTCGCTTCCACACAGAATCTCATAGCAGGAGATGACACCTACCTGACTCAACAGGGGCTTGGCTGCCACCAAACCAGCTGAAATTGAAATCCTTTTAACCGTAAAAACAAAAAATCCCAAGCAAATGCTGGCAGGAATTCGCCAGTGCAGCTTTCTGGGATTTATTACTGCAGGAGTTGACTGGGTTTGTTTGCAGTGAGACTTCCCATGGGAGTTTAAAAGGTTCAAAGACTCTCTCATTGGAAAAGGACTGTTGGAGCCAGACTCAAACCCAGGGAAGGAGTACATCAAAGCAGTTACTACCTCATGGGGTCTATATAACCCCCATAGGAACACTGAAAGCCAATGTTCTGCAGTGTGAATGGATGCAAAAAAAATGCAGTTTTACAATGGAATGTCAAAGGTTTTGTTCTGTTACTCCTAGATTCAAGACAACAGCCCTTCCTACGTTGCTCAGAGTAGGCCTTCTCTCTCAGTCTCTTCTTTCAAGTAAAGCACTCACAAAGACCTCCTCTTGACCAAAAAAAAGGAAGCCTTCAAAGACATTTTAAGGGCCAAGTATAGCAACTAACTGAGAAGAACTTCAAGTTTTAGTTGACTCAATGGTGTCATAAAACACATTACTGTCTACAGAAGGGAGCAGGCACAGGCTGATCACAACTACACCACAGATTACAGAGCATCTCTCAGACAAGACAGAGGGAGATCAGAAGAGGATTCTGAAAATAAAGTACAAATCTGGGTTAAAGGTTTAGGGATCCTGGTACAAGCTCATTTGCAGTTAGGCTAGAACACACAAGCCCATGTCCTGCAGGTGCTCTGGCTGCATTCAGAGAGGCAATGTAACATCCACCTAGGAAGCCTGATGTTTTTTAAGAACGATCAAGAAATAGGAAAGACCCTTGATAAATTCAAGGTGTCCAGAGAAGGGCTCTGAAAACCACCATTTCACATAAGGGCTGCTTCTGACGACTCTGTCAATGCTCTAGCCTCACTGCACTTGAAAGTAAACCCTCCAAAAGTGTTAATTAGAAAAGTAGTTTGATATTTATCAGGGAGACGCCGTTCTGCAGCATGTTGAGTTGCGTTTACTCTACACTAATATCAAGCATAAATTTAATCTTTATTGATTTATAAATACTTCACACTATGTAAAATATTGTCAGATTATAATTCTCTCTCCATAAAATGGCAAGCAAACGTCCAGCCATCTGTTTGGCTAATGAGAACGATCACCCAGGCTACTTTTCAAGCATAACACATCCCAGTTTGAAACTGCTTTCAGTGTAAGCACCTGTTCATACATATCAATTAAAATGATAATTACGCTGTTAGCAAATATAATCAAAATAAAATAGTTACAGCTCTATTGTTTACCAATTAAGACTGCTGAGTTCGCTGATACTATATTTCTGTGCTAATTTCTTTTTCTTCCTGACCTATCGTAAGACCAGATCAATTTCAAAGTAGTTTAAGGCAGCGTATGCTTCAAAATTTGAGAACTTAGATTTAAAAAAAAAAAAAAAAAAAAAAAAAAAAAAAAAAAAAAAAAAAAAAAANAAAAAAAAAAAAAAAAAAAAAAAAAAAAAAAAAAAAAAAAAAAAAAAAACACCACACCAAGAACACCCACTGGAGGTAAAACTCTCTCCTAAAACACTTCTCTTAGAATGGCAGATCACGTTAGCATATCTTGTCACCAAGGAGAGGACACTTCTGTGAAAGACACGTGGAACTTTCAAAGGCAAATAAGCACTTTAGAAAAAGAGCAGAAAATAAATGGTGGAGCTAAACAAGAACTGCAGTTGTGCTCTCTGCAGACAGTTCTTCTTACTATAGGACAATTATCTGAGTTTTATTATTAGTGATTACTAGCTATTAGCAATTAACACATTATACAAATTGAGGTATGATGGCTTTTACAGCAAAACTGTTATAATGTTAGATGAGAGATACACTCCTAAGGATGGAGTACCAAAAACTTACATTAAAATGTCACCTAAAAAGCAAGTAAGCAGTTTAAAATTAATACAGAATTAATATATTTTAAGTTCTGTTTCTGCTCTCCATAAATGAAAAAAACGAGATGCTAAGATCTCATATCAGGAAACAAGTCCACATGCACATTTTAAGAACAGTCTGAACTTTCAATAACAATTTATGAAAAATATTATTTACCTTGCCTTTTCAAGCAGAAGTAGAGTTATGAATGTGACCACAAAAAGAATAAGCCAAGAAGCTGTGTGCTTTGATCCAAAAACAACCTTTATACTACAGAGAGAATGGACCTAGGGAGGGGGTACTCTATGGCCTTACTGCTATCCCTATACGCCAGCTGGTATCAATTGCAAATTAGAAACTCATGCTATATTTCAAGCACAGAAGCCAGAAAAAGCTTAGAAACGTTAAGAAACTGAATCTTATGAAACTGAACAAAACTATTATGAGAATGAGACTGCTGTAGGAAATGCTCTAGGATTACAAATGCCTGCGACAGGGCCCTCTTGAGCATCACTTTGGGCTAGCTCAGCTTTGTTGAGCTTTCCTGACACTCACTACCATTTTCCCAGCAGGAAGAAAAGTAAAAGGGGATGGGAAAGTGGGGAGGAGGGAGAGGCGAAGAAGATAACTGACAATGAGAAGTAACTGCTACACACACATACTCTAACTTCCACATGAATTAAATTCATCTTGATGTGTACAGGAAAGGTGAGGTCGACAAAACAACACAGTCTTCTAAACAAATTTCTAAACCTGTGCCTGTCATTCCACTTTTTCTAAACTTAAGTCACTTGTTTCTTCCCACCTTCTTTGAGGGTTTCCTTCCCACTCTCACCTGCTTACCGGCTTACCTGCTCCTCACTCTTACCTGCTTTCAAGTCTGTAGTGGTATTTAATTTGGAGGGGTGGAGGGGAGTCATTCCACTGAGGTGAAATGAGGGGAAACATGAGGTGACATCTCTCATGTCTGTGACTACATCAAATCCATGCTAGAACACAGGTGATTCAGGTTCCAACCTTTCACATGCATTGCTTTTAAACGGCTTTTCTAGTCAGTTTGCCATTCCCATTCACTCCCGGCTTCATTACCTGATGAAACTTGATGCATCTATCCAACAAGAAGAGTATTTTTCTGGTTTATGACTATACACTTATTTCTTCCTCCAGGGAAATTCACTGCAAGTATTACACTGCAAAAAGAACATTGGGATTTCATATACATTGATGTGACTAGCAATGCTTTAAGAGATAATACACTGTACCCTCAGGTACCTTTACATAGTTCACTGAAGTGTGTTATAGATATTTAATATTTTTCTTCCTCAGTTTACTCACACAATCCATCAGAATTTGGCATCAGGAAACATGACTATATTACCCATTCACAACAGTTTCCAATATAGAAGTGCCTGGAAACCGTCAGTGATTTTAATATTAGCTTTGACCAAGACAAATTCTAACATGACTTCCACCATATATATAATTCTCTAAAGACCCTGATAGACAGAACCCATTTTACATTCACAGAGCACCAAGTGTACCCTGTCACTTTGAAAGATTTGTTAGCCTTAAGTCATCCCAAGTCGTCAGGACAAAAAGAGGAATTGTCAAGAGTGTAAGAAACCTCGAATGACAGCAAATTGATTTTTAAAAAGGATCATACATAGTTAGTGACTTTTACTTAAAGAACTGAAAATGTTTCCTAGTCCCTTTCCACGTAATTACTCTCTGACAAAATACTTAAGAGAACAAGCCACCCTTTTGAAGAGAATTCGTCAATAAGAATGGAGCAGATAACTGTGGTCATATGGCAGATCGGTATGAAAAACAAATGCCCTTGCTCCAGTCTTAATATTTAATTGTCAATTCTTGTTCAAGTGGTAAAGCAATTGTAAGATGATATTCTAAAGACATTCATATCCAATGTGAATTCAAAGAGATGAAGAAATTAATTTCAAGTGTGAATCCTACTATAGTATCACTTTCTGTCAATTCCTCCCGTTTCGACTTGCATTTTTAGCTTTATGTTTACCTGCTGATTCTGTAATTGCTTTTGATAACTAGACAAACATTTCTGTATGCTGGACATTTGATTTTTACTGCTTCCTGGTCTTTAGGTAATTTATCATGATATTTCATACTTTCAAATTTCAGATCAGCTCACACTCAAATATAATATATTAACATCAAAGTGCATTAATGACATTAATTAACCATTTCTGAGAGCCTAAGACTTGTGAGCATGTTGAAAACTACACCACTGACATCCATGTACTTTGAAATGGGTTCTGCTAGCTAGAATGGGCAGAATGTTGATATGTCAAATGTTTTTTGCAGGCGTCTGAAAACAGAACTTCATGATACTGAGACAACATTAGCCTAAAATAGGGCAATATGGACAAATCAGACCACTGTCTGTGGTGGCTATCATCAAATCATCAACAGATTATCTACCCATATTGCTTCCACCAACTGACAGCATTACTAACCAGAACACGTCTCTGGTATTTAGATAGTCGTATCTTGCTTTTCCCTCTGGAACTGTGGTTCTGCTCGTTTCATCTGCAGTCTGACTCCTCAGATACAGTGGATTACTCCTAAACAGAAGCATAAGATTGTTTTAACTGTGCTCACGTGCAGTCAGTGATCCCCACCTACCCTGCTTTCAATTCAAGCAGAAGGTTTAGCTATTTGCAGAAATCTACCATCAATTCTTCCACTTCTTGCACGAGAACTTTACCTCTGCTTGTGAAATACCTTCATGTTAAATGGCATACACATCTATATTTACTACAAACTTTTTTTTTTCAACCAAAAATTAATGAAGAAGAAAACTAAGAGCCTCTACCAAACATCTAAGGACTGTACAGATGACAGTGTTTTCTGAAATTATCAGTAGATACAAGATTTCAACATTTTTTTCCAGACAAATCAAAATATTCTGAAGATAAAGAATCAAACTATCAAATACCATTTTGCACCATTTTTGTTTATGAAAATAGGCTAATTCATTTCTCACAAAATAAAACTCTCAGCTGCAACACTTGCATATATGTTCTAGCAGTGTGTTTTATTTAATTCCACAGATGTAATTAAATGTGTCATTCATTTTTCCACTGTGGTATTTCAGTCAAACTTAAACTGCTTCTAGACCTCATTTGCAAGAAAACTACCCAGAGCCAAGAATTTGCTAACTTCACAGCAATAGCTTGAGAGGTCTTCACAGGCATTTAGCATTTCTCCCATCTATTTACAAGGAAATTGAGATTGAACAGCTATATGCATGCACGTGTGTAAGTACATGCCACTTTATCACAAAACTAACACAGAATGAGTTGACAGATACCTATTCCCCACACACACCATGACAGATGATGCCTTCATGGCATGTTCCTCCCATTCTTGGCGGTTTATAATACATTTAATCAAGCCTGTTGTTCAGCTATGCTCTGTGCTTTCATTTCTTTTGTACGGATGGAAAATGTCTGCTACTGTGATCACGTAAGACTCTTGTCTACCACCATGAGCAACAGAAACGCAGAAGAGGTGATGGATATAATGAAACTCTGAGGGAAGTGGAGTACAACACTTCGCTCTTTTATGAACAAGTCCAGAAATCCAGCTTGTTGATGAAAGTCCCTTCTGCGGTACAAGTGATGTGGTGTGACTGCTGTAGGAGCCAGCTCAGCCATCATCTACCTGAAAAATCCCACTTCTAAACAGTGATTGTGAAACAAATCCTAGAAAGCGTGTTTCCCAAGAGAAGGCTATTGGCAGGACTGTGCAGCAGGAAGTTCTCAGGCACCACATAACTCACTGCGAGGGCAAACTTTGCCCTTGCACCGATGAGCAAGATAGGC
The DNA here is from genome assembly GCA_013398315.1 of Nothoprocta pentlandii. Classification (NCBI taxonomy): domain Eukaryota; kingdom Metazoa; phylum Chordata; class Aves; order Tinamiformes; family Tinamidae; genus Nothoprocta; species Nothoprocta pentlandii. The sequence goes on along the minus strand of VZSG01000039.1, from coordinate 2,561,789 downwards.
TCTCAGGAGGCCACAGGAGTTGTTAGGAGCCAGAATTGGGCCAGACCAGCTTCTTCAGACGATTTTGAGGGTCACTGGCTTTCTGAAAGGATTAGCTACCATCACTAGGTATTAGTATCTTTCAGGTTTCTCTGATGTGCCAAAAGCCAGGATTTTTCCATCATTCACCTACTGCACCACTTTGTTCTTAAGATCGCTAGACAGCCTGCATTGAATGCTTCCCATTACAAAAAGGCCTGTGATCCTTCTCAGAAATTCCAAGCACAGTCAATTATAACAAAATAAATATGAGAGACCAGACTAATCAGGGGAAGATCCATATGTATTCAGAGAATGCCCAAGACAAACTGGAAACGGCTATGTAATACCTCCCCACAGACTATTTATCAGAATTTCCAGAGCTTCCTTAGTAGAATTATCTGACGCAAAGCTCTGTAACCTCATATGATATATATGATATATATATATTCCACACTCTCATAAGGAGGAATTTTACAGACAGACGATGACATATTTTGTGTAGTGGCCCTCCCAACTAGCTCTGCTCTACATATATATGCTATATAGCTATGCTATTTGTGCTCTACACAAATACTTCAGTGCCCCACAAGATGCCTGAGAGTCTATTAGCCTAAGAGATGTCCATTTGAGTTAGACACGCAGTCTTCAAACCTAACTCACTCAGTGAGTCACCTCATTCTGTCCTTCACCTTCTTGAGATGGAAATAACACAGTCCCTGGAAACAAAGCAGTAAATTCAAACATTTCTATCAAGACCTACAACTGCTACATCTATGTAACTGCTCTCCTATCTGCAGCAAAACTAGAAAAATGTTACTCTTTTAGTTGTTTCTCTCTCAATCATAAAATTCACAATGCATTCACAAGAACAAAACCGACTTCTAAAATTACTGTCAGCATCTTTGATTACCATGTTCTTCCAGTTACACAATGAAGGCTGTTTTTTTAGTGGCTTTTTAAAAATATTTTATTTTGAGAGAAATTTGGGTTCATTGATTAAATATTTACTATTAAACCACCACTTCTCCTTAAAAAAAGTTGATATTAATAAAAAAGTAATCTCCTTTTATCTGCATCTATTTCTGTAGTCCTTACAAAATTGGCAGCTTTTTAATTCTTTGGTTTATCCTAACTGTAAATGCTAAGTGAAATGGTTAGACAAAACACTGCATAACTACAGACCACTGGAGAAATGTTCAAATTCACTATCTGAATCTGAAAAAAAGTAAGCATTATCTGAAAGCAAACCTGAGAAAAAAAATCCTGGGGAGAAAAAATAAAAATAAAATGTCAAAATAAAAACCTGTCCAAATAATACAAATTCAGATGCTTTGACCTTAACAACTTTGCTTTTGGACCTTTTTCACTTTCAGTATCATTACCTTTGAAATGCATTGGGTATGGTCTTCCATTATATATTCCCCCACTAAATTTAACATGGATGGCATTATACATTATAATTCTGTAATTACAAGTTCCAGTGGGGAGATGACATATAATTAGATGCAATTATACTCATTATGTAAATGTTACACTGTAAATTAAATTTAAAGAAAAGCAACTAAGAAAAAAATAAAATCACAACGAAAAAATTAGGCAGATCCATGGGGTAATAAACTCGACAAAAGGAAAAACACTGACAAAACAAAGTAAAAAGTTGTCCACTAAAGTACATACTTCTTCCCACCCCCTTTGGATTTTCATGTTATTTAACTTTCTATTTTTAAGTATTTACAAGAATAGTACTAGATCAGACAATTTATCAGACCTGAGATTAAAAGAACTTAGAAAATGAATTCCTGCTTCTTCCTCAGATAGATGCAGGAGGAGCCAGACAACAGAATATATTTAGAAGGGATACGTAAAGAACCAATACCTTTCTATTTTGGCCTTGTGCTTTCCCCTTTTACATCACTGAGGATTGCACAGCCAGACTCCCACCTTTGTTACAACAGTTCAGGTTCTGGGGAGCTCTGAAAGCTCACGTATTTGTCTGGCTTCACACAGCAACCAGGCAGCTTGAAGTGACTCCCACTGCTGCTCCACTGCTGGCAAGAATACTTCTGAGGCAAACGGAAATAAAAACTTCCACAAAATTAGAGAGTATCAGGAGTTGCTCCATTGTACTGGGATTGAACTGATCAGGCTCAGGCATGAGGATCTACTCTAGAAGCCACTGGAGATGCTGCCTCAGTCTTGAACTGTTTAGTACTTTTCCACTGTGATCATGAGCTTACAAAATAAATCTGGGCATGCTCTTTAAGGACTCCTTACAATTCAACAACATTTTACCTCTTTTCAAGGCTGATATTGTCAGTTACAATGACAGGATGAGGTGCAGAATTCAGCACTTCACTTAGACAAGCAATGAGAGGATAAGAGATTTTGAAGTGGTTTTGTCTGAGGTATCCTCCAATTCCTAAACTTATGGTTGTATTCCGTTTCTAACCTAGCGGTCTCAAAACTTAAAAAAGGAGTTTTAAGAAGTTTCGCCTCTCATATTTAACATAGGCTTAGCTAATTAGGAAAATATTGTTTAATTTAACTGAACTTGTGCTTGGTGAGCTGAAGGGTTTTTTAGTGCCTGTTGCTACAAGAGATGCTGTGAACACCTACCAGTTCCCGTGAAGCACAGGCCGCCAGATGCTCAGTCTTCATGCAAGCAGTTTCAGCAGCAACAGGGGCTGCTCACTACATTCCCGCAGGTGACAGTCCTTTTTGTAGCATTCTGCCTAGAATACCAGTGAATTCTCCACTGCTGTCACACAGGTACGAGTCTAAGACATCCGGTTATTACTGAATTCAGTATTATTTAAACAAAGGCATATCACATAAAAAATAATAATTATTTATGCAGACATTTTATAACCATCCTCAGGGACTCTGAGGTAGAAGTCAAAGCCTGTAGAAAACATTTGCTTCTAAGACCAAAATGTGCAAGTTATGGTTCTGTAGCAGAATGTGGGTGGCTGTTGGCAAAGTAGCAGATGCATGGTAAAAATCTAATATGGGCTTGAGGAAAACATTTGTCATTTCCCATAGTATAACTCATGATATGCTAATAGTCAGAAAATCCACAGGGCTCTGATCACAAAAAAGGGAGTCATTTTCACCCTTACAATACCAAGCTAACTCTGCTATTATAGAAGGCAGAATATGGAAAGGCCAGGTGTATCCTGACAGCTTTCAAAATCTATAGATTCTTCATCTTCCAGCAACAGAGAAAGAAGCATGTTTGTATTACACTACACATGAAAAACAGTTTTACCAGCTCTCTTTATTGCTCAAGCACATTTCCTCAGTTGCTCTTTTGTACAATATATTGCTGAATTTGGGTCCCTGGAAACTGGTAAGATAAGAAGTTCAAATGGATTTGCTTTGAAGAAGAAATTACTGTTCCTTTTACCCATGCACAAAGACTGAAAAAAGGACTTAATCTGAAGAAAAACAGAAATATTAGGAGATCAGAATCTAATCACAGGTTCTAGAAGCCAGCTGGTATTTAGGTCTGGTCTGAATTCAGATTTAATAGAAATAAGAATTAGCCTTCTACTCCCGAAACCCACAAAAATTCATACAAATGCATTCAGTTCAACTTGAACCCTGCCTGAGAACTCCATCCCCGAAGCCCTGCCTTGCTCTACTGTAGCTAGGCACAGTTTTTATCATGCCACAAGTTTCACCAACCCCATGCACAGCTGAATGTGGAAAAGGCTTGGGCACTGAGCTTGTGGCTCTCGACTGCCTAAACAAAAACAGGCTTAGAACCAAGATGATCATGGTTCTGCAGTTCTGGAGTTGAAAATGTCATTAGGCTGCTGAGTAAACGGTTCCCTTGTCCCTCCTACCTGCACTTTATTTTTCCTTTGCTTATTCTCAGTTTTGTTTCTTCTTTCATGCCAGCACCCACACTTGAATCAGCCCACCCACTTCTCATCTGCCAAGCAATCATGCATTGCTCCTTAAAACATACATCTTTGGCAAAGGCTCCCAGTACACTTCTTGAAAAATCCTCACCCTTCCCTATTCAAACAATATGCCAGTGGCACGTAGGGATTTACAAATGCTCACTAGATAGCTTAGAGCAGCAGCTCCAAATGGAATAAAATTGTCCCTATACAAAAACGAACAAAAAGATGTGACCTTGGGGTGCTGTTCAAAGAGGGTCACCCCCTTCCACCCACATTCCCTTGGAGAGCCAGGTCTGCCTGATGAGCTGTCATGAATATATATACAAACAGGAACGACAGGAGAGCAAAATTACATTTGGAATAGGATGGAGCTTTGGAAGCCAGGACAGAAGGGCAGTGAACCTGACGCTGCAACTCCACAACTGTATCCATCTTTTGTCAAAAAGACCAGTTTAGCTTGACATCAGCTTCATAAAACACTTTCGCTCCATCACAAGATCCATTTTACACAACTTTTCATAATGCATTCGGTTGTTTAAATAACAAAAGAACAAACTGGAAAAAAAATCAGTGCAATACAAATTAAACTTCAGATATTACCTAGACAATGAAGCCACCACAATATACACAGAGTTTGTAAATTGTATTATCGATTAATGCATCTTCACACATATCATGACCTTGCAGTGAGAGTGAGATCCTCTACCACCACAGACCCCCAAGTCCAACTGTTCAAGAAATACAAACAAGTAGTTACCAGTAGCAGAAGAGAGCACAAAAACAATCTTTACAGCTATTATTAAGCTTTGGCAAACCCAAAATTTTGATCCTCAGAAAGAACAGGAAAATCTTGAGGCTTGCTCTCCTCAGAATTTTTAATGAAGTTAAGACTTAAAAGGAAAAGGGCCACATCTGAGAGAGAAAAAAGCAGAGAGCTATTACCAGAGATAAAAGAATTCTGCAACTGCAGGTACCTTTACTACCGAGATTTTTTTTTGAGAGAGAGAGAGGAATCTGAGGTGCCTATTATTTGAGGGGTGACGGAATGATTCTGCAAAGTCAAAGTTCAATCCATTCGTTTCCAGCGGGACAGCAGATCTACCAGAGTGCCTGCATGAAAAGGGAAGGTGATTGTTTGCAGTAAGACATCAATTTCAATAATCAAAGACCCAAAATATTCAAACTATTAGCTCCAGTACATTCTTAAATTTCAAAAGAATTTCTCTGTGCACCTTTATTCTATGAACCCTTCTTTCTCCAAGCTTTCTTCAAAAAACATAAACTATTTTTAAAATATAATACAATGCACTTTTTTCCCTCATTCCGAAGATCTCATTCTGAAGCTAAAAAACATATTTTAATCATGATATAATCTCATAGCAAGTCTTGCAGAGAGTTCCACAAAAGGCTTCAAATAATTCAACCTCAGCTCTGATCTTTGTCCCTCAACATATATGCTCATATAAGTTCACACTAAGCAGCCAATTCTCCCTGAAGAAATATCACATACAAACAATACTGCAAGCAAAAGCTCCAGAGAAAGACTGAACTGCTTTGTTTATACCACAGCAATAAATCCAGGTTCTTGACAGTTAGAACTTCTTAAGTCTCCCATTAGCTACACTTCCATACAAGGCACGCTACCCCTACTTCAACTCATCTTGCATAGGCTACCAGTAAAGTTATCAAAATCACGGACAACTCCAAATATTGAAAAATAGTTAAGTGTTCAATCTTACAAAGTGTCATTCTTCAGTAGGGCTGTGTCTGTAGATCTCAGTGCAAGTCAATCCGCAGCTCAGAAACTGCAAAGATGCCATGTAAGTGTTGCCGTATGTTCCATAATGCCTCTTCACCAAGCATAGAGCCTGAATGTCTCAATCTAGACATCTAAATGTCTAATGTCTCTGTGTCTAAAGTACAGTTCCCTTGGTACTCACTCCACACCACGAATCTACTCATGGCGTGTCCCATTCACACTGCTCAAGATCCTCCAGACTGTTCTCTCATCCTCACATTCTTCCATTTAAATTAATCAATTAAGAGTAATTAAATTCAATAAACCATGACAGATCAAATAAAAACTAATCAAAGCAAACGAATTACTTGTTTCATACATGTCTACTGTTTGGGGTGACAGAAAAGGGAACTTATACAATGAGAGTAAACAAAAGTGAATAAAGAGGAAAAAACCCTTTAGCAGTTGAGCCACATTACAGCTGACTAAGATTTCCGTCTGTTCTTCTGCAAAATAGACCCAGCATCAGCTAACAAGCCAGTCTAACGACACCTGTCAGGGGCTGCAGTAACAAGATTAGGAGAGGGAACAGCAGCAAAACTGCTTCTGCACAACCAGGAAAAGGATTTATATTTAATTAACAGAATTTATCTCAACAGTCCATTCCTAAGGAACAGCCTGATAAAGGTAACCAGCCTCATGAATCTATTGGTCATTTCTTCTTACAAATAAGTTTAAGAAATAAATATGGGATAAGCTTTTGTTAATTATTCAGAGGGCATGTTAGGATGAGCATTTGGTTGGAACTGAACTTCTGTTCTCCTACAGAGGCCTTTCCTTGGGCAAAACACTTGTCTAGAGGAAAGTTAATGTGCACTTATACAGATCAAGTCATAGATACAATGAGGCAAAGTTTTTAGGAGTCTCCTGAATCCAAGCCATAATGATTACAACATGGTCACGTAGAAGGCAGAGAATGTTGTTGGATGCAACACAATAAATGTGTGGTAGCCAGTAGTAAAAATAATTTTGTGTTGTTACGAGATTCTGAGAGTTTATGAGAGATTATGAGAGTTGTTACATATCAGAGAAAGGTTAGTGCTTCCCTAGCATGCAAAGTCTATCATTCGTTAGACAGTCTTAAACTAAGAAGTTAGAACATTTTTGATCTTAAGTTACTCCTGAAAGATGTTACAAATTCAATGCAAAAACTACAGAAGGAGGCCTGGGGAAAGTCCTAGCCCTTGAAAGCTGTAGCTGCATTTCCAGTAACAGCAAAGACCTTGACTTACTCCTTTGCAGACCCAGTTTTGGCAATGAACCAGTACTATCATATTTTCAACCCAAAGGCAAAAATTAATTTGCCATTAATACTAAGCTTTACTACTCTAAAAATGATGAGATCTCTCTTTCTCAGGATAATTTAAACATTCCCTTAGGTTTCTCAGAACTCAGCACTTCACTACAGAGTTGCAGTACTACTTGGCACTCTGGGCACCAAGTCAAACATGGCCACATCTCAAGAGTGTGGTTTGCTGCCAAGGGACAGAAGTAGCCAGTGCTGCTGCAGGAAGACATCCCTCCCCTTCAGCACGGCCACTACCCAAAACATGCTTTGATCACAGGAGCATCACATACCTCTTTCAAAGCTCTGGAAGCAGCAAGGCTAAGGCCACCCTTCCTAGGGCTCAGAGCAGCAGCTGATCACTCAAGGCACCTGCACCTTGACATGCGACGGAGGACATATGGACCCCAAGGCTCAGTAGACCAAGGCCTTTTCCCATCTATGCAAGAGCCTTACAGTCAGTGTGAGCTCAAGACCAACAACCAGTTTCTCATTGCCGCCGCTGTGCTACTCCCCCAGCACAGTTTTACTGCTAGCTAAGCGTGGCTCGGCCACTGGCTCTGGACTGTGGTAAGAGCAGACAGGAGATACACAGAGCACATCGTGAAGCATGGGACAGCTCTCCAACTAGACATAGCTGTTTCTCGAAGGCTGCAGGCTGAACATGCTGAACAGACCCTTCCCTTGAACTCGGTAACTTGCTATATTGATCAGGGGACGCTTGTACTTCCTGCAAACTCGGTTCTTAAATGAATTTAATTCTCTTAGCTCCAGCTAAGTAGCTTAATATCTTTTTATTACATAAAGCCAATCTTCTACATTCTTAATCTTATATGGCTTTGATTATCAACAGTCAAGTAACTCTGAGTTCATTTAGATGGATTCCCCCACGCCCATGTCAGGGAACACTGGCAACTCTACCAGATTTGTCTTCTTGTTTTCAAACTCTATAAAGCACAAAGGAAGCAGCTGGTGCTGAATAAACTGAACAATTAATTTACTAGAATCCATACTTAAGGAGCAAGGATTCTAAGAGTTTATCAGGTCTGTTAAAAAGACAGAGTCAATGCACATCTTTACAAGACTTGGAACTGTACTGTAGCAGATAGAAAACCTATTACTGCACCTGAAAAGGGCAAACACCAGTAATATACTGTCCGCCTTTCATTATGGCATCCAATATTATCACGTCTTTTCCCCCTTTTGGCAACAGTGCTTCATGACTTTTAAAGTAATCCAGATTCCCCTTAAACTCAAAGGAAAACATACAGTGCTGATGGAAATCTATCAGAAGCTTAGCAGAAATTAAAACTGTACCGGTCATTTTAATGCCCTTAGCAATGATTCAGTACTAAAAGCTAAAAAATGCCTTGTAATTATTTCTTTACAAATGGATTCTTCAAAAAAAGGGGGGAAAAAAAGGAGATGAAAAATTTCTTGAACTTTCACAGGAAATATCATACAAGTATAAAAATATTGTGTAGACAATATGCACACATACAATACATACAATATGCATCCAATGCTCATTTATGAGACTGTTACATTGCATAATGCACCCAACTGACAGATGACTTGACAGTACTCAACTGTCTTGGACTTCTGCTGCAATCAAATTTTATAGCTGGCCATGCTAACAGTGGAAGTATGAGAATTAGACACTGCTGCTCCTTATGAAAAATAACAGATTTCTTTTTAGAAGAGGAGCCTGCTGTAGAATTAGAAAGGTACACAAGTATCTCTGAATCCTGGAAGTGGTGGCAAGATGGGAAAGTCTATTTATTCAGTGATATTAACTACCTCTTCATTAGGACCTAACAAAAATTAAATTTAAATATCTTGTATGAAAGATTGGTTAGGAAAAAAGCATTTGTGGTATACAAAGAGGAATCTGGCTCTGTTACAAACTCCTCTGCATCTCTGTACTTGAAGTGGCCACACAGAGAGACAGAATGGTTTGTTCTTCACTCCTTTCCAGTTGAAAATGTGCAAATTATTAATTCTAAGTTCTTATTAGTTAGTTTTGAAATTCTTTCAAGCAGCATTTACCTAGATTGCCAAGTGTAACTAGAAAAAGATTCCCATCATATTACTTAAAATACAACAGGGGCACAAACACAACAAAAACGCGACTATACAATGTACAGGACCACATAACCAGCAAAAATGGAAATTCCTTTTTGCAATCACTACAGCAACATCAACCACCCATCAATTCCCAGTCTACAGAAAGAACATCCCTTCCACACGCCTCATCTGCCTTCTTGGGTCACCAGCAGCTGCAGATTTTTTTTTTAAAAAACGGCGAATCTAATCCCATGGGTAAGCACCACACAAACATTTATGCACAAGGTTATGCACAAGGCCTGAACAAGTCACCAATAGATGTGGAAGTCTTGTAAACACTATGTATCAGATATAACCACCCCTTAATGAGAAAATGACTGAAAACCTGAATGGGGAAACACTGCCAGGCCTTGCACCATTGCAGAGATACGTAGCCAGTCTTCACATTCATTACTCTCTGGGGTAGGATACCAGTTTGTAAAATGACTGAGCAACAGAGATGAGAAGCAGTTTGTGCTACAAGTGTCTATGACCCTTTTCAGGCAGCTGAAGTGCAATTATCATCTATTAAGTTACAGCTTAGAAAGGCAGTCACTCCGAATTTTTGTTACGAAAATTCAGAAAATATCATTCTAAATAGCTAGATTCACATCAGGAAAAAAAAAAAAAAAAAAAAAAGAGATCAACTATTCCTTTTGACTAAAGTAGATGGCAGAGGCTATAGTAATTGCTCTTTAATTACACTACACCATTCCCCACACAGGATTTAATCTTTCAGACTGAAAAAAGATTACAAGTCCTGGAATATCCCATGCATATTTATTACGCTACTCCTGTGTGGAAGGGAGTTAATATCTCATTTGATCTAGACAGACTGGACAAAAAATAGTTTTAGATTTTGTCTAGTTCCTGCTGATGAGGAGAATCCAAGTAGGAAACAATTAAATGTGTGATTTGTTTGTTTGTTTAATTTTTGCAATTTCCTTTAATATCAAATCAAGTAGAGTTTGCTACAAGCTTATATTAAAATCAATAGGAAACAAATACATGTAAATATAATTAGTTTTCACAATGGCTATATTTTTTTAAACAAGAAATATAGCTTCTTAGAGAATATGAATTATCTTCGCTCTTAATAAGCTCTGTTCTTTGCTTACTTTTTTAATTCAACCATACAGCAATATTTGGTTTTCCGATTCAAATGCACGCAGTTTATGTAACTTAACAATTACACGAAGTTGGCAACTTTATGTCTTTACGACTTAAAAATGAGTTTGTGACTTCTCCACAGCTCCTGCCAGATAGTTTCATTAATCAGTACCTACCAAAGATGTACTTCAGCAAATACAGATATACACAAGCTTAAGGCAAATGTAAATATTAAAGAAAATAAATTCAGTTACATGTCTAAGACATAAAGCAGAATGCAACAAGCAAGAAAGTTAGAAACATCTGCTACGTATCCTCTTCCAGTTCTATACTCTATGCTCTTCCAAATCCATAACCTTCGTTTCCTAACAATTAATGGCTGTGGTTTATCAAATTATGTTTTACAGTACCCTGAGACCTGCAAAACACGGTCACCATACAGGTATTCATCATTTGAGGAAGTGATTTGCAGCTGGAAGATTATTCAAGCAAGCTGACTGCCAAGAATAGAAGCTGTAAGGTGCTGACTGAGGAACCACTACCCTTGCTTTACCATGGGGTCAGCAAGAGCATTTACTGCTCCAGATCCAAACTCTCCCGGGTCATGTTACCAAGTGAACCACCTGGTAGACCCAGTCAGGATCTGTGTTGTACAGCATCCAAAAAACATTCTGCCTGAAACTCAGCAAGTTACCCAGCCTCGTGCCCTTCTACCCCTGGTGCCAGCAGGACTGCTGGGCAGGGTTACCCTTTTGTCCAGCACCAGCCCAAAGCAAGAGGTGAAGCATGAGAGTGACTGTAGGAGGAAAGGGAAGACCCTCCTTCTTAAATTCAGCTCAGTACAGGACACCTGTGGTGCTACAGGCTAAGTGCTGTGGTTACAGGGTATCACAAGCACACAGCCTCCATGCTAATCACAACCTGTGTTTGTGATGCCCAGATGACAATGACAAATGCCCGGATTCATCCGACATCACCAGAAACAGTGTACACCAATAAAACAGTGTTTACAGGACTAGATGTGTTCATGCTCTACTGTACAAAGCAAGGAACCAGCAGTCAGTATTTACATAAAATTTGGATTCGAAGCCAAAGGTAGTAGGAGACTGCAGGAATTGAGAATGGCCAGCTATCCTCATGTTCAAGATTCGCAAGAGCAGTGTGTAGCTCTCAGAGAGGGGCTCATCATTGCTGCAAGAGGCACTGCTTCCCACCTGTCCTCAGCACAAAGGAGCCCCCCAAGTGCTCTTGGCACAAGCAGGAGCACGTGCTGTGCTACCAGGCTGCTGCACGCTCAGCTTTGTCAAGGACAAAACACGAAAGGGGTTAATAGCAGCCAAGTGCACATAAAATATTTTGCTCTCCAGGCTTTTCACCTGAAATTGATAGAACGAATAAAACTGTAACCTTCCCTTCAACGGTTTACATACAATGTCATTTATGTTAGTTTTCCTGTAGGTATTACAAGCTTTGTACTAGATAGGGACTGTTAACAAGGGAATTCAGTAGAACTTGAGAGACTTGTAACTTCTCTCTTACAAAGGTAACCACAGCAGAGCTACAGCCATAAAGCCTGGCAGCACCGCCACGGGAGATCGTCCAGCAGCTATCCCCCTGTGAACTGCAGGAAAGAACAAAGGTCAAATATTCTCGAGATACTCCATTCAGAAAAGATATTCAGACAAGTCTAAAAATAGTGCCACATAAAACGGTTTGGCCTATGACAAGCCTAAAAACATACAGTCAGATATTCCCAAGAAGCAGAGCAATGCCAGCAACTCGCACTTCCAATCCTCATCTGGCCGCATCCTTCAGTGACAGAGGCTTTGCACCAATGCAAATAATTTAAGGAAGGTGTAAAATGTTTCACAAAAGATCGTGAAATAGATCGTGAAAAGAGCAGCATTTTTTCCCCATTTTAAAAAATACTATGCCTGGTAATTTTGGGGCAAAGTCTGAAAGGAATTTTCAGAGAACACAGCACAGCAATGCAGTACTCTTGGGCTCAGTGTGGAAGAAACACTCTTTCCAAAATGATGTCTTTGGACTCGTGCAGACTCACGACATTAAAAATACTTTTTTATCTGACTTATAACATAGAAGCCACACTAAATGAAATAGTACATGGCAAGTTACTAACAAACCTCATTATCAAATCTATATTGCATCACCAAGAGAAAAGGAACTCATTTTCTAGAAAAAGACAATCTACATTAACTTAATCAGTAAAGAAACCAACAACATTACAGCACCTTCATTAAGGTCAACTTGAACTTTTAGGTTACATATGACTGTGTTTCAAGGTGAAGTTAATATCAGTAACACAAGATTCCAAAGTAAAACAGCAAGAGTACAGAGATAATTTTTTCCTTCAACATCGAATATAAGAAAATGTAAAATTACAATTTCCCATAGAATTTTAAAATCTGGCTAAAAGCCAGCACATATTGAAACTCATCTGTTCTCTCACTGAGCCTCATCCTCCAAGTGACAAAGTAACACAGTTTAATGCATCACACTGAAGCATAACCCAAATAGACATACATTTATTCCCTCTGCTTCTGGCATGCAGCAGTTCTGTTTTCCTGCAGCAACACACTTGCAAGCTGTTCTCTCAGTAGCCATACACTTTTAATGCCCAGTAACATCACTGTGTGTCAAAAGTAGCTTTTCCTCTGCCAATTAGACCTACAGGGATTTGCACATTGGGAAAAGCTGCAGATAAAGGGCATTGCACACCCACTGTGGGCCACTGGAGCAAAAACTACGTCTCTTCCACATTAGCCTACCATAACCTATCTCCCTACATAATATCTGTGCAGAGTTACACACAGACACAGGTAAGACTGACATATAATTTTAAATATATTTTTAAAATAGAAGAAAAATCTCAAATTTACTCCTTTTTAATGATGACCTACAGCACTAAAATATAGTACTACTGTACAACAGTACTACAAACTGAGAGCCAGAATATATATGTAGAAATCTGTCTACAAAAAACCATTTGTACAGCTGCATTAATACATTAGGGATTGGGTTCACCTCTCCAGGATCCTAGAGATAATCAGGAGCTAAAGAAATAGTGACAACACAATGAGTATCTGAGAAAATAATATGAAAAGCATTAATGTCATGTAATACAATATCTTATAAGCAAAAATGTTTTACATGTCAATCATTATGCTTTTCTTTTACATTTCACTGTCCTGTCTGTTCTGAGCAACAGATGTACAATGTTTTCACAAACAAAATTGAGACTGCAACTTTACTAAAAAGCCTTGTCTAAGAATAGAGAAAAGCTCAAGTATTAATCACTGAGCTACATTTTAATACCCATTTTATATTACTGAAGCCCAGAGTTAATTGATAATTTAAAAGGCTCTGAGTGAAATGAATTCAAGTTCAGTCATATTCACATCTTCAATTAAAAAAAATCTACCGTATTATCTAATTTAGGCATAATTTGATTCCATTAAGCAATCTGTGCTGAAAGCAATTCTGGGATTATAAATCTAATGAGAACAAAATAAGTCTTATCCTATGTGAGCTAAAAGGTGCAGTGGAAGGTTCTGAATCTTTCATGTAGAGTCAGTCTGCCATGTTGGGCACAGGATGTCCCTTTGAATTTCTTACAAAAAAATGGAAACACGAGGACAGAGATTTTTCTTGTTTATTTCATCTTGTTTCATGTGAAAAAAATGGCAGATGGTTTTATTTCTTTATCAATTAACTGTTTACAACTCTTGACTTTTGAAGATCACAATCAGTGATTATTCATGTATCAGACTAATTTTAGGCTGAATTCTCATGCACAGAGACTGACAGCAAGGATATAGGCTCAACAAAGTCCATTCATGCCATGCTGGATTAAGAAATCCAGCTGCAAGAGGGGGCTTGACCCTGCGTTTGTTGCACGTATAATTTTAGTTAAAAGAATGAGCACACTGTTCTTACAGCAAACATAGGAAAATAAGTATGTTTTTACTGAAAGAACAGGAAAACAACGAAAATAAAAAGGCAGTAGGTACACTTCTTGCTACTCACACATACTTCTTCTATGTTTATAAGATTTTTATCTTGAACATCTGCAAGTTCACAATTCATCTATTTGCAGATGTATACATAAGATGGGATGCTGAGGGGGAAAAAGATTTTTCCAAGGATTTTTCCACTATAAATTTTTGGTAACACACAATTAGAAAATTGACACAAAGTATTTGTCCCTACTTTACCCATCTGTGATTTGGTGAGACGGATTTTATCTTTCCTTTTAGAATGGGACTGAAAATACACTGCTTGTTTTCTGCTGAGTAATTCAGCTTATATGTCAGTATGCATCTGAACAGAGATACTGTCTATTTTATCTGTTTGAGTCTGAAAACTAGTACTGCTGAACCAGGTAAAATTGCCTGACAGTGTTTTAAATGTCTATGAACCCCAGGCAGGATCACAGTGCTGCCAACTGCTCGGCTGGCTCCACCTCAGCAGACCAATTTCTGGTTTCCAGCGTTGCCCAGGAGCCTGTCAGAACACTCCCCCTGACAAGAGCCTTCCGTAAAGAATATGGAATTATACTGCGATTCCGTACCATAAACTCACTGACATTATGAAGCAACATATCACTTGGCCACACACAGCTAGTATCCTTTAATTCTGGAGGAATGTACATGTAGTGAATTTTACTGACAAGCTCCGCATCTCCATCCTTACTTCACTTCCACAAACCAGCTTTTAAGCTCTCAGTCAATATACACAGAATACTGGCAGTTTTTCACACCACCCAGCAGGCTGCCTCCTAAGGGATCAGTCAATACACAAAATCTACAGAGAACAAAACAACACAGAAACAGCAAGAAGTTCCAAAGGCAACCAGCAAAAGCCATAGTTAAAAACATACTGCAATTTTGCAGTTCCTAGTCCCTACGGATTTCTCCAAGTTTTGTTTATTTAACCTCCTTAATAACAGCACAGAAATTCTTCCAGCAGAATTTAAGTGTCTCCTCAGGGGATAAAAACCTGAATTGGAAATCAGTGGGTTAAAAGCTTTGCAGCTCTTCAGTACAGTTGGAAGCCTGTAAATCATCCGGTGTCCAAACAATCTACTTCCTTATTAAAAAGTGACCTGAATAAGAAAATGCTCCACTTCTACCTGCAAAAGTTAAGAGGAAATGGAAATACCTTTCTTTACTAAAACCAACACGCACAGCAATGTTAGGACCTATTTTACTAACTCAACTGCACTATTAGTGCACAACTGCAAGATGACCAGAGCAGCTAGTTCTGTTCTGAATTAAAAATAATTCAAAACAATGCATAAGCAGCACAAACCATCATACTTTACAATGTGTTTTCAAGATATTGATGAAAATGCAGACATCAGAAAGGAAACAAACATAAACACTTAAATGTTGGAAAATGCTTTTCTCAAGAAATGAGATATCGCTGTTGTGTTATTGACAAA
>VZSG01000039.1:2470537-2516400 GCA_013398315.1 Nothoprocta pentlandii | reverse complement strand
CTTGCCCCGGGGCAACTTTTCCAGGGGGTCCCGCGGCCCCTGCCCGGCCCGGCCCGGCTGCCGCCAGGTAAGCGCGGCGGGAGCGCCCGCTGCCGCTCCAAGCTGCGCCGCGGGGACGGCGCTGCCGGGCGGCGAGGTGGGCAAAGCGCCATCCTCATGCCCGCTCTGCCCGGGACACGGTCCGCGCCGGAGCAGCCGCAGGGAAATGGGGGGGATTTTTACCCCCGGGCTTGGGGGAGGTGAGGAAGGACGCAGGGGCGAGCGGTCCAGCAAAACCAGCCCTGGTTTTGTGTCGATTTTCAATGAAATCCAATTCATAAGTTGGACATGCTCAGCCTCAGAAGACTAATTCATCCCCTAAAACAAACACATCAGTGATTGCAGGCACCCAAACGTGACAAGCGTCTCAATATGCCAGGGATCCAGAGAAAACAAATTCATTCAGGAGCCCAAGCCGTAATTAAAACTACTGCCAAGAAGATGAGTTGAGAGCAGGATGTTACCAAGATCATTAAGCCGCCGAGGGGCTGAGGCCCGGCCTGCTGTGGCGATACGTGCCGCTAATGTCAGCGCTTGCACAGGACGAGGTCGCCGTGCGAGCGGCAGTGCGGCCGGGGCGCAGGGCGGCCCAAACCGGCCACGGGGCTGCAGGGGTCCCGGCCGCTCCGTCCAGCCGCGCAGGAGGCCGCTGCCCCCCTGACTGCCCGCGGACCCCTCGCCCCCTTCTTGACGCAAGCAACAGCTCTCCCACTCAGCAAACCCTGCAGAAGCAGCGCCTTGGACCAGCGCTACTCATTTCTCCACATACTTAGGATTATTCGCTTGCAAGAGAGATTGCTGCAGTGCATTTATTTAATAGAGAAAACATTCTTTTTTTTTTTTCCATGCAGAACAAAGCACATTAAAAACGCTTAATGCTACGGAGTGGCAGATAGAGAGGAGCTTTACAGTGCAGGCGGAGGCAGGGGAGGGAGCACACGTATGGACCAAGCAGAGCGAAAGAGCAGGAAGCTGGAATTGATAGCAACAAGAATCCCTGTTGATCTACAGGCATCGAGGGCTTCCTATTCAGTGGTAAGTAAAAAACCACAGCTTTTGAACAGCAAAAAGAAGGGGGTAAATAAAATGATATAGTTTTGAAAATAAATCCCTTGTTAACTACTTCTACTTCAGTCTTTGTTTTAAATATGCAATTTCACACTGATCAATGGAGCAAGATTAAATACCATACTCCATATTTCATGCAATAAAAATAATTCAGGTAATTGGCTTCTGGGACAAAGATCAATAGAAATGTTCCTTATTTGACTACGTTAGCAAGTCAAAATTAATTCTAATTTACATTCATTTCCAATCAATATGCACTTAACGACTTACATACGCTCTTTAAAAAGTTAAGCACCTATATTGACCACAGTCATACATATGGCAGTAACAAGCACCCTTTGGGGAATTACAGTGCCACAGAGCCAGTCTCTGAGCCCCACAGGGGAAAGGAAGATGAAATTTGTTTGTGTTCGAGAGGCACTTTGGGATCCTGGCCAGAAACTTCCAGAAATGTACAGCTTTCATCCCAGCGGTGGAGAGAGCATCCAGAGAACCAGCAGTCCAGATCCAAGCCCTTGGGAGCAGCCTGGCAGCTTAGGTTTGCACAGAGAGGTCTTGCCCCCAGCTCGGACGTGTCAGGCTGCTCTAATAATAATTACAACATACTAACGCTAAACATTGACACTCGCAAATGCAGTGAAGAAGGCAAGCCACAGAATTCCCTCAGAAATTCAGAATCAAATACTTCATACATAGAAAATAATCCAATCTCAGCCAAAAGGAGGAAAAGGGAGAAAGCACAGAAGCCCCAAGCATCACAAAACAGGCCTACAGAAACAGAGGCCGAAAGGGAGAAGGGAGCAATGTTTGTCACAGCCCATGGACAGTAAGGCACAAGGAAAAAGCCTGGGAGAAATCCCAAATGCCATCAAAGAACATTTCTAACTTGCAAAGCACAACGAAATGGATCCACAGCAGTGAGGAAACAGAAACAGGGCACCTCTCGACCCCCAAAACCAAGCTGTGTGGAGCAGCCCACTCTTCAGCACCTCTCCTTCCCCTTGCTCTACTTTGCAGACTGAAAAAAAGGGTCAGAAGAGGAAAACAAAGCCCCAACCCACAGTCATGCCCTGAGTGCTGTAATCCAGCTGCAAATCAGAGGGCTGAATCCAGCCTCCAGACTCTCCAAACATTTGACAGTCCTGCACAAAACTACCCAGTGAAGAGAGAAGTGGGAGTCTGTAAGGACAGTCAAAGAGCAAGAACCTCAGTAGCATCTCTGCAAGATGGAGAGCGTTGCAGCATAAAAACTTTGATGTCTTTAATTTTAAACCTGATTTAAGTCAGGCTTTTGAAATGATTGCCTTGCATACACACACAAAAAAGCAGCTTTGGCTTGGATTACGCTTTCCATAGTGTTGTTTGATTAGAAAAAACACTGCCCTGCCTCCTTCCTTGCTACTTCCCTCCTTCCAAAAAAGCCATCTATGTTGAATTTTCCAAGCCCAGAATAAATAAGAGCGTTCATTTCAATTTTGCCATTCCCAACATGCAATCAGAAGAGCACCGGCATTTGGCGGAGGGTTTAGATGTTGTTTAGACGCAGCAGTCAGCACTAAAAGTCTAATCCATTTGCCAGCATTTTGCATATTAAAAACAATACAACTTGCCCTGATAGTCTATCAGCGCTGCGTAGGGGAGTGCTCATTGTACAGTACTACATAAGGTAGCACCGGATTGGCAGTGCGAGGGGAAGTACGGCTCATCTTAGATACATGCAAGGTAAATAAAAACCCAATCAACAGTCACTATTTGAAGTTCAATTCCTTGGCAACAGAGAAAATTCTATGCACATCTCTAATAGCTCTACTACCGTTGCAAACCACAGTGGTGATTTAAGCTAACCTCATTATGAGATATTGCAGAGCTTATTTTTGTTGTCAGGGCGAACATAGAACGAAGGCTGCACCAAAAGGCTCCTGCAGCTGCTCCAGCCCGGCGGAACTGAAGCTGCGCTGCAGGTACAGCCGGCCCCAGCTGAGCAGCCCCGCAAGAGCCTGGTCCCCGGGCTCTCTCCCTCTCTGCTGCCACCGTGAGTACAAAATGCTCCTTGAAAACATCACAAGTGCAGCTGCCCGCGTCTGGGGGACCCCGATGTCTACTGAGCACCTACACACAGCAGCCAAATGCTGCTTCACGAGCAGGATCAGCATCCTGGAACAACTGGAGTAGAAAAAGCCCCAGAAAGCTCAAAATAAACAGAGTGCCTACAAGATTCACACCTCTCTCCTCTCCTAACTTCCACCCATTTACTATAGCTAGATTAAGGCTTCTATACATCAAAACTGGGACAATGCTAAGTGCATAAAAGAGAGGGAAGAACACCGAGGAGAATATCTGAATGTCATCTCGTAAGTGGAAGAACAGAAAAAAAAAAAAACTCACAATCTCCATAGCCTAGATACAGGGAAATAGCATGCTTTAAAGCAGCCGCTAGCTTTTTTCTTTTCCGGAATCGTTTCACTTCAGTAGGGGAAGGGAAGTGAAAAGAAAATCTCCAATCCCTCTGACATCACAAATACATCATGGCCCAACGCATTTAGGACAGTCCCTAAAGCAAGTGTTTGTAAACCTATGTATACACACAGATGCATCCTACAATTACCTTTGAAAGGAATTGGAACAGCTCTTCTATGACTAGATTCTGTAAGTTACTACCATATACAGGTCTAAAGATGCAGCAAGTATCTCCAATTTTTAGCTGTTGGTAAGTTTTCAGGGAGTTTCTTATAAAAAAATGCACAAAAAAAATCAGTAAGATTCTACATACTATATGTCACATTTCCCTCCTTCCAAAATGATCAACAGAAGGCCTACAGTTACCACAAAAACTGAGTTTCATTACATTTTGGAACAAGAAATTTGGTAATTGATCTGTTTAGAAACAGTACTACAAAAACTCTGACCTACTATATATCCTTTAGGTTGGGGATTTTTGCATTTAAGGAGGGACTTGATTGTCATTCTCCTGTGGTGATGGCTCTAGGTTTCAATTGCTTTTACTGAAGCTTCCTTAATTCGGTAAATCCTTCTTTTTCACTTTTGATAATCTTCCAGGAATAATGCCCTGGATGCTCTCTGCAAAAAGAGGCTGCTGAATTACAGAGCTCCTCGTGGGACAGTTGACTCTCGATAGTTATGTGCCTACTGACAATCTGAAACTTCACTACAAGTCAGTACTTTATTTGAATTGGCACTGGAGGCTAATCTGCCTCCAATGTAAGGAGACCAATGTAAGATATCATAAAGAATAGAAAGCACTTTTATTTCCAGATTTTTTGCCAAATTTAATTCAGAGTGCATACAGCCTATATTTTATTTAATTCATGCTTATATTTGCTTAATTTCAGCAATCCAGTATCTGTTGCATCTTGGTAAGATTTGTATCTAATTCCCTCTTTTCTTTCACTTATACCTTTTCATGCCCTATTTATTTTTTAAACAGGCATTTCCCTAAAAATAGGTCCTCATTTAGGCTTTTCCAGTCTTGTACGTTTTCTTAGCTGCTTAAACACAGACTTAATTTCGTCCAATGTAAGCTGTATCTGTGTTGATATATTTAATCTCTGGCTTGGCATTTGTACTTAATAAACACTTTGATTCAGAGGAAACTCAAAAGGAGCCTGCTTATTCACAATATTTTGCTATCATAAATATGTATTTTGTAGAGAGCTCTAAAACATAGGTGGCCGAAGAATCCATTACCATTAGAGATGCAAATATCCCTCAGTTACAGGAAGCAAATTCTCTCCTTCCCTACTAAGCAAACTCCTCGTCATTACACCCATTGGACACTAAGCAAACTCATGTTCAACTTGCTCTTTTCTGACTGGAAAAATCTTAACTTACTTAGTTTTCTTGAGCAGGGATCCATTTTTAAAAATTGGAAGCCCAGGGGAAAGAAGTACAATTGCCTTCTCTGCTGCAGCACAGGTCTGTAAGGTACAGACGTATCCTTTCTACATAAGGATATGAACTCCCAAGGTAGAAGAGTTTATTAGTTATTCTTAATTTAATAGTGGCCATCCTATCAAGACAGTACCTGAATTAACCTCATTGGCATCCATGTGAAGGGGGAAAAAATACAAGTTTCTCCACCAAAATACTCTCCAGGATAATTCCTGCTCCTGGATATTAAAGACAAGAGAGTAAAAATAATACTGCATCCATTGTCCCCATATTATTTCAACAAATTTTTAACAATCTAAAATGCACATACCACCCAGTCTCATTTCTACTGGGTAGGCTGCCTTCTGTGGATTCAGAGACCATTCTACCCCAGCTGTCCTTCAGCCACCACAGCCACCCAGTGAGACTGGCCCATCCAAAACGGAAAGGTCAGACAAAGAGGGGGGAAAAAAATACCCTACGTGATTACACGTGTAACCACCATAACCACCTAATGACCGATCTCACCACAGCACCCTTGTTCTTCCTCAAGTAATAACAGGTCAGGAGTAACATCTATGTTTTACAGATACTTCACTGCAAATGTTAAATGTTTCCAGGCATGAATAGGACACCATCCACAAACACCACTGACAGGAGTAACCCTTATTCTGCCAGAACTGATCTAAGCTATAGGCAGGTATGTTAAATAGAGGAAAGAGCAAGGTATTAGAAATAACCCTGCAGATCACTTCAGTTAGCACAAGATCTTGCCGAAGTCATTTTCTTGCTATTTTGCACTGTACCCCACTACGCAGCAGTTACAGCAGCAGCAGAAGCTGCTGAGCAGCGAGGCAGAGAGCCAGGAAACACTGACCATGTTCACTGGCAAAGTTGTGCCCTCCGGCCAAGCCATGGAAGCCGACTTCGCGTTTGCTCCTAGTTCATCACAAATGCCACGGAAACGTGACCTAAGCAGAAAGATTTTGCTACAAGACAGGAACCCGAGCACTATCCTTTACAGCCTCGCAGTCAAAGAGTGAGGATCTTTTCAACCGCACTTAGTCCTTCGCCTTGACTAAATACTGATGCAGTTTGTATGTGCAGAGACCTTTAAAAATCTCACAATGAAAAGGACTCTTAAGTGAAAAGTAATTTTACCTTTAAGAAAATCTGATCTTTCTCTACAGTCCAATCTAAACCATGCTCTATTTAATGACTGTCTCACAAAGGGCCACTTCTCCCAGCTGATAAAAGTCTCGCTTTTAGCTTGCACTGCTGTGTCATGGAGTATGTTATTTTTGCAGCTTTTGCACTATCTGCCTTGCAACCATTTGTACAAAGAAGGACCTATCTGCCTTTCCACTGGCATTAATGGCTATCACAAACA
Source organism: Nothoprocta pentlandii (assembly GCA_013398315.1). Lineage (NCBI taxonomy): Eukaryota > Metazoa > Chordata > Aves > Tinamiformes > Tinamidae > Nothoprocta > Nothoprocta pentlandii. The sequence continues at coordinate 2,510,015 of VZSG01000039.1, read as the reverse complement.
CAGTCCGGGGGAGAAGAAATTCTCCCAGGGATCTGCGCTCTTTCAGCAAAAGGATGCCCATTTTGGCCTCCATAATTGACATCCATTTTTTTTTTCAAGAACAGATGAAGATTTTTTTTTTTTTTAACAGAAACAAGCTGGCTCTCATTGTATGTCCAACTTCAAAATTTATCTCAAGAAAGCCTGTGCTTATTCTTTTGTATCTTAAAAAATTAAGACAAGCAGTACATTAAACTGTCACAGTATTTCTCCAGCTTTCTACTGAAAAAAGGGTTTTTTTGTTTGTTTTTAAGAACAGTTATCCAGCAGTTAGAGCAAAGGGGCCTTGATTGCTGGGCTCCAATCCCACCACCGTCACTGATGCAGTTCATGACTAATCAAGTGGACTGTTGCATGAACACTGTATTCAATGCCCAATTTAAAAGTGAACAGGAACATCCAGTTCCTTCCCTCAGTTTCCACACCCTCTCAGCCGGCCTACTTTTCTGAGAGGTGTAGGGCAGACAGTGCAGGTTTATCTTTGACTGGATAAACCATTAATTATAAATAACTTTAAGTTAGTAAATTATACAGATAATGATTTTTATCACATTTAAAACACTTCCAAGCAGTTTTTTTTTTTCATTAGTCCTTCTGCCCATGAATGCACCCAGGCATTCATAAGATCTCCAACAGTTCAAGTTGCATCTTAATGGTTTATCTCTCTTTATTCCTTCACCACTCATCCTTTCCCATTTACACCGCCTCAATACATGACTCGTGTTGAAAAACATCAACACGTATCACAGACAGGTTCTCAATGCTCTTCATGATGTGGCTACTGGAAATTGCTAAGAGCAGACCACATGGCTTTCTACCTTTTCACAAAATATCATTCAGGTTACTGCCACAGTACATATGTTAAAATTACACACAAAAGGCAAATTAGTTTAGGGATTCCCAAACACTTCCATTTCTGCTCTGTGTCACTTGAAGGCACCAAAACCAGCCACCTCTTCTTATGGGATGCTATCAGAAATAAAGTTAAAATTGAACCTACACACCCAATTATTAACCTGCATACCTGAATTATTTTACACCTAACACCAGTTCTTAGAGAATAAAGAGGTTCAGAAGTTTCTGCTCCCTCCTTCCCTCCCTCTCTCCCCCTGCAACTTCTGGCCTTCTAACAAGTGAAGGACACTGTGATAAATGGTTTCTGCAGAGGGGTTCGAGCGCAGAAAGGATGTGGCGCTAGCCAGGATTCTGCATGAGATACAGGTCATGTCATAGCACCTTTGGGAATCTTCACTAGACCATGTTTTTAAAGCTCCCACATTCTCCAATATCTTTGTAACACCATTAAATAAACGACCTTGCTCTCAAACTAAAGTGCACTGTGTGTAGAGCCGAACATTAAACTGTAGCTCTACCCTATGCAGCGGGATGCAAGTCTGCAGTTCACATGGCTTAGCTGCTGCGCTGCTCTATCAGCACACATGGCTTCCTCATGCAACATTGATTCTTGAGGAACAGCAGTGATTAAGAGTCGCATTAAAGAATAAAATAGCTATCAGGATACAGCCCTTAGGAAAGTACCCTAAGACCAAATTTAGGCTGCATTCTCCAGCAACTCTCCTTTTTTTACACACACTAGAATAGAATCACAAGCATTGCTACCAACTTCCATATGTACGGAGGATTTGCACTAATGCGAGTTCAGTAAAATGAGGTCTTAGCACTTCATACTTACACAACTGTACTATGTTTTAGTATGCTTTTGCTATTAATGCAAAACTTTTCTTTTTTTTCCCCTCCACTTGCTAGCAAAGAGGCTTGTTTTCCTGAGAGATAAGTTTATTAAATTGAATTTGACCTTTTAGAGCATACCTAGGCAGGGATTTCTGCTCCCAGGAAACACAAGTGATTTCTTACATACTGCACTGAGTCATGCAAGACTCTACAAGCAAGCAAATCTCTCTTGGAAGAACAATTTACATTAACTAAACCATGCACAGGGGAAAAGAAAAAGGCAAATATAAAACAGGAGAAAAAAAAAAAGAGAGAGAAAGAGAACACACATCAAGCTCAAACCCAAAGAATATCCTTGTACATACTTCCTAGATGCTAAACTTTATGGTATAAAATAATTACAACCCATTTTTATGCTTTCAAGCAGTCCTTCACATTTGTCATTACCATAACATTACTTGACCAGTTTCCCTGGAGTCCTGCTGATTCTATTCCATAAACAAGTTTTTAATGCTCTTCCCAAGGCTTACTTGAAGCTTGGGCTGCTTTTGTTCTCAGAGTCCTCCCTGACTCCCAAGCTGGTTGAAATTTCCTGGTTTAACTGCTTTGCTTCCTACATCCCAATTCAAAGAAGGCTTCTTGCAACTTTCCACGAGGGCCATGCTTTTCCCTCTCCACTCCCTTGCCAGGGCAACCTGCAAAGCAACTAGCCTTTACCCAAGCAGCTAAGCAGCCTTTTCCTCAACAAGTAGGGAAAGAAAACTGAAGGAGCAGGCCTTACACCTTCCGTACTATAAGCTCCTTCACTGACATTTGGGACTTTTAATCACTAGAAATATAAAATCCTCCAGTACACAGTGGCTTTTATGGTAATGTGCAACTAAGAGAGATTCTGTTTCTGAACCCTGTTTGGAGTGTTGCCTCTAAACTGTTATTAATCACTTGTGCTTTTGGGACTCACACCAGAGTGGATCAATTATATTGTACTTTCCTTGGTGGCTTGGTATTGCTGGAGAGCTCTGACTCTACCATATCAAGAAAAGCAGGTTTCCTTTTCAAGGAAATCCAGTAGAAAGACTAGTCCAAGCAAAGATGTACCCATTATTCAATCACTCCTTATAGTTCCTAAAATTCATCCAGTAGTAGGCAATTATGAGAGACGAGAGAGAGCGCAGCATTTGCAACCCTTAAACTCCTCTCCTTACTCCAAGTCTCTCTTTCCAAACTGCAGTCCTAGATCTCCTCTTAATTAAATGCAAATCATTCCTACAAAATGAATTAAAGCTTCAGTTGCTCCACCACCTTCATCTATGTTAACTGAATTAACCATAGTAAGTAACGCAAGGCTTAAAAAGGGATAGGGAAAGACTAGCATCAAGCATTAGAGTCCTCGGGACCCTGAAGACCTTTTTTATTTCATTTAGAAACAATCCCATGCCAAGATTCACACTTATTTCAGCATAAAACCAAAACCAAACTTCTATATAATAACAAGAAGCTAAAATCAGATTGTTAAAAGTAGCAGGAGACTGAAACCATATTGGCCTAGGATCATGACAAATAAAACTGTTATTTCTCCACAGGTCCCTCATTTCACTGCCATTATTATTCAGTCTCCCCACCTCGAAGAAAGCAACTGCTCTCTGCCCCGTCACGGCTTGGACAGCTCACTGGATTGATTCGCTTCAGCAATTTGATCTGCTGCTGCTGCTCTGCTATCAGCTGTTTGGCTGGCTTTTGTAAGCTCAGGAGGTTCCCATACTGTAAACCAGCCACCCCTCTTCCCTTCCTATAGGGAAGCCTCTTAATGAATTTTACAGCTATCTTTGAATAAACCTCTACTTCCCCCAAACCCACATCAAGAAAAAAAATGTTATTCCAATATGGAACGATTAGAACAAAACATGCCGTGCAAAGCTATGCTTCTTGGGTGTGTTGTACAAATTCACAAGCACGGCCTCTCATCCATTTAAGAAACTATAACTCACATCTTTGCTTTTCAAAACCTGACAAGCATATACAATTAACTGCACTATTTGGTTTAGCAGGCAGATGTTTTTTTACACACATTTTTATCTCTGAACCCCAGCATGCCCAAGACCTTCAGTCCAACAAAGTTTTGGCTATATCTAATACATATTAATAACAGATTTTTTCCTGTTCATAGCGAAAATGTAGATCTGTATATGGATTTTGTGTAATAATCTGGGAAAAACAACTTTACATTATAATCTGAGCTCATTATTGCTTCCTAGAGGGGCAGTTCTGGTCCCCAAAGTTGAAGCTTTCCATCAGTGGCATTGGTCCTTTCCTTTTCCCCACCCTCACACATCGTTAAGTATGTGTCCAACTGCAAAACCACGTGAGAAGTCACAAAATGTATCAGGTCTTTCAAAGCCTCAGATCACTATAATAATCCAGTCATCTAATCACACTTTCTGTATCTAGATGATGGGACGTAAAAACCACAAGATCAGGAGCTCCATTACACAGGAAAACACTCTGCCTCCAGACGACGCCGGAAATTTGCCTCACAGTGCCAAAGAGGGATGCACAAACACTGGCTACGCTCCCTAACCCGAGCTGGAGCTGCCTGTCTTTGCTTCCTGCCTGACGCCTGCTCATCAGGAAGTTGGGAACAAGCCCACAGCCCCTCTCCTTACAGTGCCAGGAGCCAGGCTGGTCGCTTCCCTCACTGGTTGCCTTCATTCCACACTGCGCTTTGGCCAACGCGGCCCAAGAGGCTGCCTTCGAAAAATGAGTCTTTTCCTATTATTAGACTTGTAAACACAGGAGCCAAAGTTCCTGCTACCTGTGGTTAGGAGTGAATCATGGGATGTTCTGCACACTGGATGCAAACAACCTCCTGTGTTCAAAGAGGTAGCATACCAGCTCAAATGATTTTCCATTAACACACACTGAACCTACGTATTGCTTATAGAACAGAAGAAGATTGAGGATGCTGCGTGAGACTAAAAAGAGCTCCTGAATATTGGTGAAGAAACAAAACCAAGAGGCAAGCGAATTTATCATCTGCTGGTACTTGTGATTTTAAGATCATAATTTTTCTTGCAGTACAGTGGAATAAATCCGTTTTCAGTATTTACTGATATCACTTCAGGGCTGAACAAAGAAAAAATATTTGAACAGTCATACATACTAAGCTTATTCGCTATACATATAGCGAATGTTTATGTTCACCTATACGTATATAGCAAATTTCAGTTTTACTGAACTAATTAAGGATAGAATAACACAATAGTCAAAACTGAACAAAGTACTTGGTTCAAATGATCAGATCACGAAACTAATTAAAGACAGAATAATGCAATAGTCAAAACTGAACAAAGTGTTTGGTTCAAATGATCAGGTCACTAAATCAGTGCACCAACAGCTCACAAAAAGAATGAGCTTCCTAGCTCACAGGAAGAAGAATGAATTGCTTTAGATTAACGCTCTACAGGACAAGTTTAAAGGAAGAGTTTCCATGTCAGGTCCCAGCCAGCATTAGGTTTTATGTAGTTCACGCTCGTTAGGAGCACAGACAAACGCTCAGTATATGATTTTAGACTTCAGAGAGCAGTAAAATATAGGTGAGGAAAGGCAGGGAAGTGGCAGCAGCCGTTCTGACCTTAGGCTGTAACCAAGAGAAGTTTCCTAACGCAAGGGATGAAAACCCCCAGTCACTAAGGCTGTAATTACTGAAGTTCGCAGGAACTTCACTTTACCTCCCACTTAAAGCTTCCTTATCATACGCTAACGCATAGTGTTGCTTTTAGTATTCTTTCATAATAATAAGGCATTCTGGTTGCTCTATGTCCACTCTAATGAAATTTAGGACATGGAAATTGTCAGAAAACAGGTGGGAATACAACTCTTACACCAACACACTCTCTCTACAGTCATCCAAGCCTTTCCTTCTCTTTACAAAAACGACCCAGGGAAATAAAATATAAAGGTCTCCATACCAATACAAAAAAATAAAGTAGTTGAGCTTTCCAGTGCCTTATTTCTGTGTCTCAAGCTCAAATGATAGCCAGAAAATTCTGGCCAGTTTCAAATGCATGAGGGTTTTCCCCTGTCTGACTTCTCGGCCGCAGCTCAGTTTGTTTCATTGATTTGTTTTCATGTGTGGGTTGTGGGTTTTTGGTTTTCTTTGTTTGTGTTTGTTTTTCCTCCCTCATTTCCTTACCCAGCCAAGAGTTTATCAGGAGCACTTTAGAAAAAGCGTGGATGTCTCTGGTATTTTGATAATAAGGTTAAAACAGAATCCAAGTGCCTACATCTCATTGCTCTAAAAAGGCAACAGCAGAATCATACAAATCAATCTCCTGCTTACAATTTAACAATAATCCTCACAGACAAGGGCAACATATCTCTATTCCACAGGTCACACTATGAAGGCAGCAGTACTGAGCTTGTGAGCTCTTCCCATCTACCCCAAGAACAACTGGAAGCCTTTTTTCCTTCTTCTCCCCTCTCTTCCACCACCTTTCTGCCTGGGTAAGTGTTACACTAATACAGAACTGCTCCACAGCACAGAAGCCTTGGTCCTAAGGGTAGATCAAGAGAAGGGTCAGTCTATTGCAGCAAACGGGCTGAGCTGTTGAAACAGTAGTGGAGGCTCCACCTACAAATATTAGCCATTTATGGCCACAGGTCCAGACCCCCAATTTTATAATTTTTCCTCCTCATGCATTATGACTAATAAACAAATAGCTATTAAAGAAACTATTAGTAGGTTTCTGATCCAGTTCTGAAGACAAAGAAGTAGTTTCATTCTTTCCAAGACATAATCTGCTCACGAACAGTACAAAACAATTCACAAAAAAACATATGCAAGAGATAAACCTTGCAAGGTAAAAGATATACCCTGCAATAAATATACAGTAGCACCCAAAATAAGTACTTGGTCTCTAGGTACAGGGCTAGGCAAAACAGCCCAAGAATGCCAAAAGCCAAAGTAAATGCCAGTAGGCACCACCTTTCTTCTTGAGATCCAAATAAGCCTCGGATGAACTGCTATCTTGTGAGTGTTTAATGCCTCCCGAGGAATCACTAGGAATTACTGATACAAAACCAAAACCTCTACACGGATGTACCCCGACAAAGGCCTGAAGTAGCCAGTAAGACTTCATATGCACAAAAGAAGACTTTTACCAAACAGTAATGATCCTTTTCTCTTCAGTATCTGCTTTGCTCCAAAGCAGGCTTTTGATTTACCATTCTATTTTCTTCTAGTGGGATGGTTTAGCTCATTACTTCTTACATGACTAAAAGCAGCCCGTTACTTTCCTTCTACAAAAAAAACAATAAATAACGTTAAAGGAGTTATGTGACAGAAGGCAGAGTAACTTTGCAACAGGAAGTGTCTCATAATGACAGGATACACAGTAATAGTCTTAAGGCAGTATCATAATAAAATGTGAGATTTTTATTTAATATGCATTTAGATTGATATTTCTATGTTCCAAATGCTCCCATAACCATCTTTTGACATTTCTCCTGTGCAGTTGGTTACACCATCCATAAGCAATTTCTGTCTACCCGGCATTATTATTATTATTTTAAAAGTCATTTCTTCCAGTTCATTTCAACTAAAATTTACGTTAAACTTAATTGCCAGTTACCACCCTCCCTCCTAGAAAATCTGATTTCCGACTGTTTAAAATCCATCCTTACTGTAAACTACAATATAATCATAATAGCAGGATATGCATATTATAGGAATACGACTAGCAAAAGGTAAAAAAAATGGGTTTCATTTGCATTCCTCAGCACCTAACTTCAAATATTAACTCACAAATGAATACAGCCTTCCAATAATAATGCTGTGTACATTACAAACAGAATTACCAGTAAGGGGCAAAAAAGGTATTAGTCGCTTCCTTGTGATTAATAAATGGAGTTAACAGAGAAGGAATATTATTCTTGCTGGGTGCTCATTATGTATTTGATAAATCTCTATTTATAGAACAATGAAACATGGGGTTTATAAAATGCCATCTGTTGGTTTCTCTTCAATGTATGGGATTTCTGACAGTTCAGGAGCTGCAATTCAGCACGGTTGATAATGCTACAACATGTGGTACTAAAGCTTTGGGTTAGGAGAGCTTGAGCTGCTAAGCACCAACCAGCAGGTTGGAAAGATGTTCTCAATAGAGTATCTTCCACTTTTTGAGCCTGATCTACTTAAAAAGTAATTTATACTTTCATGTAATTGATTTCAAATCAGTCATTGAAATAACATACACAATATACTGTCATGACCCACAAATATGAAGGAAATGGTTTTGTACTTTGATCTCTGCAAGGAAAGGCGTCTCATGAGAGAAGCTCACAGAAGTCTATAAACTCCTACAGGAAAAATAAGATTTTTTTTTAAAGACCTTGTGTTAAATTAAATAAATAAATAATGAAAAAAACAAGTCCCCAAATGAAATATTTCTTAAAGCAGAGAGTTAGATCCAGTAAGTCTGTCAGTTCCTAAAGGATGCATTGATAACATGTTCTTGCATATTAACCTTGAAAACAGAGGATTAATAATGAAGACTCATACCACAGTATCAGCTGTCGTAAGTTTTACCACCTTTTACTTCTATACCTAAGTCACCAAAACACTCCCCCATTCAGATTTCATATTCCCTTTGTACATAAACTGCTGCTTTTATCATAATTAAACTGTGATTGATTTTTTAATGGATCACTGTGTATTCATATCAATGTAAAATCAGAAGGGGTTATATCACTGGCTAAAGGCCTAATTATGACTATTGATTCCAAAAGGAACAATAAATACTAAGCTCTTCACAGGGCAATATCTAAAGAAATATCTAAGCTCTGTAAGAGACAATCTGTACAGGGTACCATCATGCAATTTCTGTTCCTGCTTTCAGTTCCCTTCTTCCTTCTTAGCTGCGTTCTCTGTTGTTACCCTCCACTCGTGCCTTACCAAAGCTCTTCAGTTTGGTTTCTACTGCAGCCTCTCATTGACAAAGTAGCCTGATGACTGAAGCAACAGGAATAAAATGCACCCAAACATCCAAAACCACAGCATTCATTTCCTTCTCAGTGGTCACATAAATGGTAGAAATGGCTGCATTTCTACCAAAACTGAGGTAGCTCTTTGACTATTCACAACTCTCAGTGTTGGAGTCTTGTCTCAGTCAGTTTAAAGATGGCCATTAAGCACCAGCTTAATAATAATAAATGTAGATATGTAATATGTATGTAATGATAAATGTAGAGGCTTCATGAAAGAATGTGCCCAAAGTTGCCAACATTGCTATTTTCAGCGATTTCTCCCAAAAGCAGCCAGATATTTTCCCTTCTCTCAGAGAAACACTTGACTGGAAATTGGTTAGAAGATCAGGACTAAATGCATAGCATGATCAGGCAGGTTGGGGAGTGAATATGAAGACATTCCTATTTGTGCCCTACAGATGAATCTACAACTAGAATTTCCACAAACACACTCTTCTCATTTAAAAAAAAATCAAATTCAGATACTTAAGAAAATTTAGTGTTTTTTCCCTAGGTGAACCCCCGCCAGAGAGATATTCTTTCAAAACTCAGAGAGTCTTACAAGAATGGTAGAGCAGTTGGGGCAGATCAGGGCACTTTAGTATCCACGTCAGCAAAAAACACAGCAACCTCGCTCAGCTTATGAAATGTGACACAGAAACAAGAGGAGGAGCAATGAACAATACCAAGAAGAGCTGAGATCAGGGACTGAAATGCTTTCAGGTGGCACAAATAATTCTAAAATGCAAATTGAAAAACATTGCTTGTAATTTACTTAAATGCCACTACATAAAGTTTGCTCAAACTCATTTAAATGAATGGTGGTTGTCTCTAGATGCAGTGAATAAATAATCCATGTACCCTCATGTGGAAATACGCCTTAAATGCAAACACAAATAGAATCTTCTGCCTCTTTGGAGAATATACAGCCACAATGCAACTTGGGCTTGCTAAAAGTACGCCTTCTATTTTCCCTCTTTTCCTTTGTTAGATTAAGGACTGCTGTTACATCAGTTACCACCAAATATTTCAATAGTTACTATGGTATTTTTGTTAGAGCAATATTATGGGTTGTAGAACATTTTTCATTCCTACGTTCTGCTTTTGGCTTCTGTGATAGCTTAGCATTTCCACATGCTTCAAAATGCTATAAAGGGCACACAACTACTCAAATTGAGCCCCAGAGGACAGTATTGTCCATGCTGAGCCTAGAGAGACAAGTTTCTTGAAGTATTTGGGGTCATTTTAACTAAATTATTCTAAAGGTCACCAAGGGGCAAAGAAACTTCAGCAAGCTCAATTGTGAATGAATCCAATTGCCTAGAACTTCTAAGCAACGGGAATCCTGTAACTAAGCAGTGATAAAAATGGCATTTTGGTTTATTGATCTCAACGGAGAGCTGAACAGCAGCTTACCCATGTCTGGAAAGATGCCCATTAGTTACGTGTGGAGAGGGCAGCTCCAGCACGGGGATCCTCAAGCAAGCGGAAACCCAAAGCAGAAGGGAGCTGACCCACAGAGCCCGCTGCCGCCTTGCCCGCAGGAGGTGTGAGCGAAGAGCAGCCGCTTGGCCTGACACTTGCTGCCACAAGGGACACTTGCTACTTCCATCTCTCCCTCGCACCCTTCATGGGTGCCCACTACCCTCAAAGCACTGCCCTCTGGTTAGCAGCAACTCTGTGTGAGTTCGTATTTTGGAGTCCAAACCAAGATGCTTCATCATGGAATATTCTATGCAATTAAATATGTGCCTTCACATAATAACGTTTCCAGGTATTGCATTTAGAAGTTGGGTTTGAGATCTGAGCTGAACATACTGAGATCCAACAGGGTTTGGTTCCAGAGTTTCAGATTCATGCCTAGCTGTGGCTAGATGCACAATCAGGATATTTCGTAACTGCCTTTCAAAATCTTATTACTACTACACAGTTCAATAGTCTTAAAATAAATAGTGCATCATCAGCTAAGTATTGAAATAAACATGCCACCACTTTATGCATCATCAGCCTCATTTCAGTGCTTGGTGGGTCATCAACATTTTGACTCACAGCCCAATTTCAGTAGCACTAAATGCATAAGTGCCACATCCTGGATTAGTTTCTCATGGACATTCATCATAATGAACAGTAGGCAGAATGTTGCAAAAGAAATTTGGGGTTCCAGTAGGAAGTTCTTGGAATATTTCAGTGTCCTCAGGAAGACTAGGGTCAAGTACTCAGGCTTGGTGACAACTCCTAGTGCAGACCAGTTTTGAGTTCTGCATGACATCACACGGAGTGTTTTCTAACACACACGGTCAGTTAGAATCTCTAGGATGAGATAACAAAGAAGTGAGAACATTCTGCTGTCTCCTTCATCTCCTTCAAGTAATATCATGATCCAATACTTCCTATGATTTATAAGTCTCTGAATTCAGTATTTGTGCATGCATTTCAGCTTTGTGAAATGGGAATCACATGTATGTATTTTTTTTGTCAAGTGTAAGTAAATGCATAATCTTCTGTGAAGGTCCAAATTCCTGGCTATTCTGCTGGCCTTTGACCTGTTCTAACTAGCTATTGGCTCACAAAATCACATGCCTTGCAGTAACACTGCTATTATTAGCTTCATTTGGCTTCAGTGCCATCGCAGAAGCATACAGGTTGTCTCTAACTTGATTTATCAAAATAAATTGACTTCCTTACAGTAGGAAGGCCCCAGAGATGCGTCACCTGCACACCTCAGCAGGCAGCAATAGAGCCTGTCCTGCACACAAGAAATCAAGCTCCAGGAAGCTGCTCATTCATTCAGTTCTTCCCACAGCTGGCAGAGAGGAGGGAGGTAGGGAGAGGTGATTTCAAGCCAAGTGAAAGCTTGTTCATTCCAGAAGCAAAGCAAATATTAGATTTACTTTTAAAGCTAAATCTGTTTTTTTATGTCACATTGACATAAAAAAATCATTTAGAATGCCAAACGAAGTAGTCTGATCAAAATTATCTGTATCTTTTTCCTCTTCCAACCAAAACAACCACATGGAATCAGATCAAGAATCACAGGTTGTTTCAGTTGACTCAGACATACAATTTCATGGGAGGGGAAAAACAAAAGAAAAAAGAGGAAAAGATTTTGTGCAGCATAACTTTTGAGTAGTTTCATTCTTTTCCCTTCAGATTTTGCGACTGGTAGTCACGGGCAAGGGAACTAGGCAGGAGATAGAGATGCCTGTATTTTTGTGTGTATTGACTTACCTGCCCAGCTTTACCTCATCTGACTTAAACAGCGCCATTCAGGACTAATGTATGCACCCTGCTGAGATAAGGACGCAGGTGACAGGGAGACAGGCACTGCTCAATTAAGGTAAAAATCAAGGAGTCACAGTGAAGCAGTAGGAAACAGACAGAGGTGGCTATACTCCTCCAAGAAAAGAGATCAATCAGTGAGCTACTCTGAGCAATCGTACTATTTAGCATCAGCCAGGTCACCATTTCTTGACATTTGTATTTTGAAGGAAGGCTTGGTCGTTGCACACCTTCACCACCTCAAGACTTGGGCTGTTACAGCACATCCCAGGCAAGACTCCATCCAAGAGCCCCTAAGGGCCTGGAGCAGAGTTACTTCACCCGCATTGCTGGTGCCAGTGCTCAAGTACCAGCTCTCTGACTGCGCTCAAATACCAGCTAAAGCAGAAAGTACTTTTGAAGACTTATATGACCTTACGTAGCCAAAGTCCATTTTTCAAAATAAATCATTTTGCTCCACTTACCATATTCTTACAGCTGTGGTCAGCAGAGGAAGGCAAACTGAAAGCTCCTTCCACACCCACAGGCATGCCTGCTCATGTGGGCTGCTCAAGCTTCACAGCTGGTCTCTCCTCATCTGAGGAATTTTTGGCTGTGCTTCTTAAGAGAACAACATGCTAAGGTTCCAGAGAAAGGAACTCTGCATTTTCCAAAATGGTAGACAACTAGAAAGGAGTTTCTCTACTTCCTTGCTGGCTAACATCTTTTTGAAACGATTGCTGCCATGGTACTAAGAGCTTATTTTATAAATTCACAATGACTTAGAGCTTCACATAGGTGTTTTGTTTTAAATCTAAAATAAATAAGGGAGTGTCTTTAAGTGTACTGCTAACATCTAATTTAGACTACATGCTAACACATACCTTTTGGGTTTTTTTTTTTTAATCAAAATATAAAATTTCTAGTAACCCAGATTTGATATTTTATGCAGAACTATTTCAAGAATATCTTGCAATAATGCATCTAGTTCATCTGCTCCTTCCCTGGTAAATACCAAGCCCTTCTTATAAATAGAGACATTTTCAGTCGAAAGCAGAGGAGTTGCAGTGCAATAGTGCCATCCCCTGTCTGCAAAAATCATTGACTCTCTCAGAAGAGGCGGGGACCAACATGCTGCCAGAGTGCCTGCTGTATCTGCACAGAGTTACTGGAGATTAGCAATTTGAGTGCAATGTACAGTGCCTGCTAAGGATTTTCACTGTACAGCCTGAACTCTGCAAGAAGTTTCTTCCAAATTGTGCCGTTAACTTTGTGTCAAAATAAATACTAAGAGATTCTACTTTCTAAATTTAAATTCTGTTTTCAGAATATTATACAGTCTGGAAGTGAGAAGGTAATTTAAATCTCTTTGTATAGTTAGCAGAAAGTAGAAAAGCTCCATATATCAGAAGATATCCATAAAGAAAGTAATTTCATCTACACTACTTAGCATGTCTGCTTACTTTCCCCTGGAAGTAAGAAGCAACTAACCTTAAGCGCCTGTCCAACTTCCGTACCAGGTGTAACACCTCACAGCTCAACAAACATAGTTTAGAAACTGAACTAGAATATTGCATTACAAACCAAGAGTCCAAAGAAATGTGAAGGCAAACAGTCAGGAGCATGCCCAGGAGTACTTCTCCACAGCATTTTGGGGTGCTCTAACATATCCAATCAGCCCTGTTCATTTACAGAACTCACTAAGAGACTTCCATGGGTTAAGGATATATAAATGTGACAGATTTACTCTCACTCCTCCTTTTTTTTCTTTTTTTTTTTGGTCTATTTTAGAGACTCACTTTCAACTTCTCCCAGGAATAGTACAAGAGAAAAAACATAAGCAATCAGTCTCAAGGTCAGCTTGTTATGTACAGTTACCAATTCCCTATACTTGACAGCAGAATTTCAAGCTGATTGCACTCTAAGGAATACTGCTAGAGACTGGAGTGCTATCCACAACTGCCTCCTCCTCTGGAGATAAATGTATAATGATATGTATGGATACTGATGCATGAAATCATTTGCTTTTGTTACAAAAAAAAAAAAAACAAATAAAAAACAACAAAAGAAACACTTGAACATAAATGGAGAAAAAGTCTTAAAAATAACCTTGGTATTCTGCACTGCTAGTGTTGATGCTAATGTTCTACACGCACCTCAATTAAGTGTAAGCAAAGCTGTTTACATAATCTCCTCCAGTCTTCTCTTCTTCCAGTACTTTATAATACTAATTCAGCCTGGCAAAGCAACAGCAAGCCTTTCTCCGAAAGATGAAGTCTTCTATTTCTTACATGCTGTTGATCTTCTAGCACAGGCTGCTCTAAATACTTCAAAGGAATCTTAAACCTTAGATCTCTGAGACTGTTTACCCTGATTATCTCAATCCACATAATTCAAAACCATCTTTGAAACAACCACAAGACTGTTGTCTTGTGTTTTTTATATCATCCTTACTACAGCCACTTCTACTGATCAGCTACAGAGCATTAGTGCCTTTTAAATCACTGGAGTTCAAAGTGGTGCCCCTTTCAATCAGCTGCTTGGGAAAACTGCGTTGCAACATAACTGCTAGTTTTGAAGTTCTCAGGCAGCTACTCTTCAACTCCCTTGCATGGTTAAGAATAAAGGAAATGCCCAAAGACTGGTCTCTCCCCTGAATTATCTACAGCCCAGGGGAAACAGGGGAGGGATTCCACTCGTACCTGATCATCCCCGTCGAGCCAGATCACACGTGTCCGTTTCATATTCCTTCAGGCAACAGAAGAAAAACACACCAAACGCAAAAGAGAAACCCTATTTTTCATTCATTGCTGCCCCTAAAACTCTTCCAAGAAACCTCAGCTTTCTTCCTCATGTTTATGGGTCCTTATGAAAAGGATCTCCTGGATTACCAGCAAGCACGTCAGGTTAAGGTCGCTCTTAATGCTTTAGTTCCAACCTGCAGCTGGCATTAGCCCAAAGCTCACCCACCAGTGCCCACACAGGTCATACAATAAAACATCAGACATCCTGAAGCAGAGAGAGAGCTGGATGGATTGGGGCAGGCAGCAGAACATTTGGGCCAAGAGACTGACTACCAAGAATTTATTTACATGGAGAAGTTACTGTGGTGGGACAAGTTTACTTCAATTCTTGCACTGGATACTAACACCTGCAAGAATACAGCATACAGAGAGACACAAGGAGCAAGCAAATACAGAAAAGTAATCCCATGTGGAATCAAAAACTTCCACATCATACAGTCCAAGATGCCTATTCACTTACTCTATAGTTACTAGTCTATACAGATAAGTCTTGAATATTTTATTTAAACCCTGCTACACTGGGAACAGCTTCTCACAGCTAGCTGCTGTAAGCAAGTCAGCTTCTACTTTATGGCGAGCAGGTTATCTTATGAAAACAGACACCAGATTCCCTAGGAAAAACTAACCTCTAGAGTTAACAAAATGCCAGTTAGCTCATGGTAGTTAACATTAGAGATAATCAGCTTCGTCTAAGTTTTGAGAAGGGTGATGTGATCTCTCCCTTCTGAAACATCTTAGAATTACCCTAGAGTTAAGTATCATTAACTAACAATTGTTTTAACTGCTGTAAAGGATCACACTAGAAAATGGTTTTGTGGAAAGTCTCAGTCTAGCAAGAATTTAAGATTAACCTATGCACTTGTACACACAGCAATAATTTTTCACACAGAAGAAACAAGACTGCAGATAAACACCAGTGATGGAGAACTAGCTATGCTCTCTATCTAAAAAGAAAGATTCACCACTATTATAATTGTATTATAACACTATTATAATTGAGGAAATATTGCTACGGACAAAGTCACTAGGTGGTGCTATGAAAAATGCTCATTTTACTGGAGGAATAGCACACAGGCTTTGAAGAGATACTGTCTGGTAAATGGGAACAAGGAAGCTCTCCCTCTGTCTTGAAAGACAGCCTTAGAGCAGGACCATGCTGGGAGAATCAAACCTTACAACTTCTTCCAAATCTCCCGACAGTGATTTCTTCATGACATGCTTCTAACCTGCTGTGTTCCTGAACTAAATTTATACTAAAGCCTTACAAAAACACCAACACACAGAATTTTACAGATTTTACCTCCAACATACAGTAAGTTGACTCAGGAGGTCTGAACTGCTTTTACCAGCAAGAAAACACTATTACCTGCTTAGTTATAAGGCTATTTCCATCTTCATGGAGGGTTCATTTGTTGACTATACCTGCTTGGTTGTTATGATACCAGGAAAACCATTTTTTGAAATACAAATGATAAGCTTTTCCCCTAGAAAGGTCTTGGATGGCCTTGACATTTACTTTTTCAATACTTACTACAACTTCTTCTTTACAGAAGAAGGTACAAAGCTGGCGTCTATATAGAAACAAGGGCTTTTTCTTAGCTGAATGCAGTGAGCTATGCTGTGCCAAAAACAAAACAGGAGGCAAAATCATGCAAGGCCTTTATCTCTTTCTGATTAGGAGGCCTGGAAACTTACCTGGAAGCAACTAGTTCTTTCCACTCCCTAGAAATAGAACTACCAACACTGGAGTGATATGAAAGCAACATTGAGATCCATGATGGTGGAAATCCTTTGGTACCTTCTGGGGTTAACTTCACGTATACAATTCCACTATAAGAATCCCGAACAACTCAACCAATTTAGCAAGTGAAGAAATGCTTCAGTAGAGAGACATAAAAGGCAGAACTTGTTCTAGCAGATCCCCTGTTACACATTCAATGCTTCTATTTTCAAAGTGAAGAAAAGAGTTGCCTAAAGAACTAATCATATGAATGTTACATGGGCAATTCATTTCCATACTTAGTTGATTCTGGATAGAATATTGTTATTTTTGCACTGTGTAGAACAGAGTCTACTTTGTGACAGTTCTCTGACTGTATGATTTCCCTCAAAGCTAAAGGAATCTTGCAGGTGGAAGATTTAGCCTTCAAAAGATGTCAAGATGAAGCCAGCAGGAAAGATGAGTAAAATATCCCAAAAATATAATAATCTCCAAAATATGTGCGTCTCTATATTTCATCTTTCATCGTGATAGAAGACTTGTATCTCGTTAACAGCCACAGTTTCTCCTCCAGAAATTGTGTTGTAAAGTTTTAGAAGTGTTTATAAAAATATAAAAATGCCATCCACAGGATAAGCCTGTTTAGCTTCACACAGCAGCTGCCAAACCCACCACAGCAATCAGGCTACTTCCATGTAATGTGCCACAAGATCTTCCAAGACTTTATATTCTAAGGCATCACTTTGCACATTCTTTAAAGACAGTGTAATGTGAAAAGATAGCAAAAAAAAAATCAACTTCCCGTCATGTACAAAGCATTTTGTTAACCTGCAACATGATAGTATTTAAACTATGGTATCCGTTGACCCTGACTGGAAATATTTACCTATGATAAACAGTATTATTCTTTCAAGAAATCCATTTAGTGTTGTGTGTGTGTACATTCAAATACATACACATACATGTGTGGTACGTATATAAAATATTGCAGGTATATAAAAATATTGCACAGTTACATGTGCACCTAAGCTGTCTCAGCCAAACTTCCAAGCACAATCTTTCTGCCCTAATCAGTGGCACTCCCATTTCCCATCCTGCTCCAACAGCAGCAATCTCAGGCTGCATGAGATTAACCCCACTATTTTAAAAACACAATGAAGTGGATGGAAAGAGGTTTGCTTTTTTTTTTTTTTTTTTAAATATTTGTTTGTATCTAGGCAAAGGGGACAAAATGACAAAAGTAACTCATTTATTTCCTAAGTTTTGTTTGTTTTCAAATAGAACTGTACACAGGTCACAGGTCTCTACTTAGATATAGTCTCTCCCACCTGCTCAGTACTAGTATTTAATTAACATACTTGATTTGTTGCTTGCACTTCTCAGCAAGTCATGGTTTTGCCTCAAACCTCTCAATTCACATGTCTGCAGTCTTTCACGCTACCAAAAGCTCCATCTCTATCCAGTTAGCCTCATTCAGGCCAGTTAAACACAGCTACACCCTCAAACATTGAAAGTCACACTACTAAGCAGATTCAATAAATGGGTGCAGTTAAAACCACACTGAATTAATGCTTCTAGCATTAACTGCTTCAGAAATGGGTGTCATCTTCATTTTCATGTTAACTTGCAGCCTACTACTTGAGGGATTTTTAGAACAATAGAAGACTTATAGACAACAAACAAGTAAAAGATAGGAATTAATATCCAAGTGATCAGTAGAAAGTTAGAACAACAGTTGCAACCATACAAAGCAGT
This sequence comes from Nothoprocta pentlandii, assembly GCA_013398315.1. Taxonomy (NCBI): domain Eukaryota; kingdom Metazoa; phylum Chordata; class Aves; order Tinamiformes; family Tinamidae; genus Nothoprocta; species Nothoprocta pentlandii. The sequence continues at coordinate 2,491,724 of VZSG01000039.1, read as the reverse complement.
GTTTAGGACGAAATGCCTGTTACAAAATCTTCCTAGCTGGTCAATTTTAAGAGCAAGATCTGGCAAGATACTTTTGCTAGAACAACTGTCATCCCAGCTCCTATCTGGCATTAAATAACTTGAAATGGCAGCAAAAGAGCCTAAGGCTCCAATATTGAAGATTCAAAATCTGAAAATGAAAAAGAGGTTGCCTTAGCCCTGAGGTTGCTGGAAACAACCAAACCACAAACGAAACAAAGTAATCTGCCCTCCAAACCTCCTCCTGACTAGGGAGCTCTTTTTCAGTGGTTATAATCTGCAGGAAAATGAGAATAAGGCTGGTATGGCCAAGTACTGAAATAGCCCATCACTCTCCTTTTATTCTTTACAACTCTGGCTCACACCCGACACTTTTTCTCAGGATTCTAAGTAGTTTCTGCTTTAATCCAACATGCAATAACAGAGGTAAATGGGAGTCTTAATACCACCCCATGCAGTCCACGGGGTGGGGAGGAAGGGGGGAAAGCAATAAACTTTACAACAGTGTCATGTGGAATTACTCAACAGCTGTAATTTTCTTCTAGTGTACACTCAGCCTTTAAAAGAAATATAGAACACACACATAGGATTACGACATTTATCTCCTATTAAATAGATGTTAACTCCAAATACATGTAATTGCTAATGAAAAACCTCCTCCAGTCAGAAAGAAAGAGTATCCAAGCATTAGTCAAACCCTGAAGACTTCCATCCCACTCCTTCCTAAAGGACAGCAGATCCCACAAACTCGGTAATCTAGAACTGTGATTTTGCTACTACTTTTGAAGAATATCAATAGCAGAAAGCATTTCAACAGTCTTGGAAGCTGTCGTTTCTAACACTTACCATAAAACATAGCACATAATGCTGTATAATGTTTTCCTTCTTTTTAAACAGAATTAATCCCTAGGCAAGAATCTCTTAGGAGACTCTGGATACATTTATCAACCACCCTCAAACATGCAATGGCTTCAAAGCTGTCATTACATGAGGCAATTTCAAGTACTCATCTAATCTTTCATATATCCTAACCTAGCATTTAGCTCAGTTCTCACTCCTTAGGACACATCCTGTAAGCAGAGTGAGAAATAACTCTTAGGAATGGCTTTAAAATTCAAAATATAAGATCCAATAATTAAATTCATACAACAATAAAAAAAGTCCTCAGAAGCTGTCTGAGTCATCTCAGAGTCATCTTCACATGCTGGCATTTCCGAGCATAGCTGTGGCTAACTGTTTCTCCTGGACAAGCCATGCAGTGATTTTACAGCTGCTACTTAGATTCTCCTTAACCTAAAACCCTGCTTGCTCCATAGGGCCTCTCCTGTAAGCTCTCAGCAGGACACTTACACACCTGTTAAAAATGTCCACATATGTGGGAAAAAGCTATCAGGTATCAAATATATTATTTGTGAGAATGCCATAAAGTAAAGCTCCTGACATCAGTTTTTTGATTTGGGAATTTGAATCACAAGGAATAGGGCAGACAATTTGCTTCTTAAATAGTCTGCATGAAGAGATTAGATACGAGTCACAACACAGGTTCACTTTTGTTTTTGACATAATCCTAGCTCCACCTCATCTGTCTGCACAAAGAGATTCAACAGCGTGTTTATAAGAGCACCCTCTTTGTTGTGTTCTTGTCTAAATCCAGAGAAACAAGAGGCAAGTGCAGCTTTACCACAAGTATAATAGTTATTAGAAGTAGACTTCTCCAGTAGACACAAAATAAGTAAGCACAATATATTGCAACACCGAAGTTCAACAAACAAAAAATTAAAAGCCAAACAAAAGCAAATTAACCCAAGGTCAGGTGCTGGCAACCAGAGTGCTCATAGGTAGCTTTCTACTGTGGAGAAAAGGGAAGCAGAAACGGAGGTTAGTTTCCATGCAACTTATTCTATGTCTCAACTATTGTATCAAGGAATGTTCACATCAGGACAGATCCATCCCTGCTGCAAAGAGTTGAACACTTCTTGCGTAGCTGCAGCATTTAGTCTGTCACTTAAAAATTGCCTTTGCTAAGGGATTTTACATCTACGCAAAAGTCGTGACAATCAAGTTGCTGAAACTGAGCACTCTGTACTACCAGTAAACACACAAAAAAAAAAGACAATTGAGTTTCCAAGCAACAATTCTGCTATTGGGACTCACAGATGCTAGAGCAGAAGGGAAGAAAAATGGCAAAACTCTGGTAACAGAAAGCCACATAACTGGCCACAAACTGCATTTGCTTCATAAAGCTAAAGCAGAGCTGGTGTTCCACTGTATCTTCCAACAACTCTGATTTTTACCTTTCATGGGTCTGCCATAATGCACTGCCAGAGTGACAGACCAGACCAACATGCCTCTAAACCAATGTCCTCTTCATTTGAGGGGCAGTTGTTATTTGGACAGAAGGAATATTAGCTCCCTGACACCAGGTAAACATGACTAAAATGAACGGGGCACTCTAGCACGCCATCTAGCTTTCCTAGTGCACCAACCCACGGGCTAACCGTGTGATCTCATGATCTGATCCTCAAATGCAGTGCCCTGAATGCTTCTAGTCTTTTTTAAATTCTTCTCTTCTGCCAACCCTGCTGATTTCACTGACCAATCCAACCACTTCAGCTGCTCCATCGTCCTGCTTCTGTAAGGCTAGAGGTTTTCTCTTGCAGGAGAAACTCTTCCGTCCAGTCATACTGGATCATTTTCTTAATGAAAAGGTTTTTGTGCCTAATTTAAAGAACCCATACAAATAATGGGTAAGCAACCTAACCTAACTATTCTCACTCTTCAAGTTAAGAGGTCCACAGGTTACATGTGTGTGTGGAAGACCTCAGTGCTGGCAAACTTCCAGAGTGGCCAGTGTCCGATCCCGGCTCCGGGTGCAACTGCCCTTCTGCAGGCAGCTAGCGTTCCTCTCACAGCGATCCCGCTCTGTGACAAACTCCCACTCCCTGCAGGGCTTTTCAAGCAGAAAGCCTGAACTGAAATAGCATCTTTCTGTCTTTACAAAGCACTTCTTGCACAGCTCTTTCCAGTCTCTCTTTCACACGCTCTCTGCCATTTGCCTCCAAGATGTGCCCCTTTTGAACTGTGGATATTCAATCAGGAGCACGGTCTTTTCTATTTCTTCAGCTCAGTCCAGCCACAGGCTAAGGAGGTAGATGCAAATCTAGGGTGAAGTTGCAAAGGGTGCAGTGACTCGTATGCTAAAAGGCACACACACAGAGCTTGCTCTGCGCAACAAACTGAAAAAGGAAATAGGATATATAATCAGGACAGGGAGAGGAGGATCTGCTTTATGATGCACTCTATCTATACAGCTCTGAGAGCACAATAAACAGTCACATTCTCCTCAAAAAAAAAAAGGAAGAGAAAACCGTCCTCCCCAAATGTTGTCTCCCCTCTGATCAGATTATCTTTCTGATGAGACTCATCTGAAGGCTGAGTGTTCTTAACCTGCTAAGCAAGAGACAGAGATCATCAACAAGAGGTTGCTGTTCACGTGGACCAGGCTAGCACGTGAATTCTCCATCTCCTTTATCAGTCTCAGCCAGCTGGGGGGAAAATTTCCATTCTGAACTTTGCTGTGTGAAGACAATAATCATTAATTAACTATCAGGCTATGCTGATTATTTTTTAACAAAAAGGCAACTTTCTTATTTTGAAATTGAGTTTATTCGTGTTGATTAACATTGCAGCAGCCACTGCAGATATTGTTAACCTCCCAAATATATGGCTTTGCAGCAGGGTGAATGTCATATATATTCTCTCCTTCTCTACAAATGCCCTTATTTTGAATGAGAGGAGTGTATTAAAAACAGACCAGTATTTCCTAAAATGCTCTTCTTACCCCCCTATATTACACTTTCTACAGAATTTTTAAAAGAAATCAGGAGTTTAAACAGAGATAAACGGGTATATGAAGCCAAACAGGAACCATGTAAACCCAGACACAAAGCTCTTGCTGCTGGGGATTGCAACCCAAGGCCATGCATGCAGTTTTCCATCCCACTGATTCAGACTCTGTCTCCTCAAAAAAAATCGTATCAGATTAAAGTGCAAGACTAAGGCAAAAGGACAATGGAATATTCACAGTAAATAAGGTGGGACTAGGGTTATTTTCCCTTTGGTTTTCTTCCACACTCCCACCTTGTCCTATTTTCAAGGGAAAAATAACCTTGAAGGGATGAAATGGTTTTGACCTCCCTTTACGTTTTAGCTTTTCTCTGCTCTGAAATAAAAAGCAGCAGTGTTAGCTTAAACTAAACTAAAATACGGCGGTAAAAAAAAAGCACATAATCCAACTCAACTCACAGCACAAGAAAGTAAGCAGGTTTTGAAATCTCCAACTCTGGAAAATGAAGTAATTATAAATCCCACTACATCTACTCTTGTTGACAGAGTTGACAGCAGGTGTTACTATTGCCCACTGCCTCAAGAATACATACAGAATTACACACACATACACACAAATAATCCAATAAAAGAACACAGTTCAAACCGACCCACTGGGCAAGGATGTAAACTAGCCAAAATAACAATCCCCAGATCAGGGCTCAATTTCAGACTGGCTGGAGGAAATTTTCCCAAGATTTCTTTCACATTACATTAACCCACAGATCATGAGACTCATTTTCACAAATGCAACATTTATGTAACATACTAAAAAGAAATAAAATGCACAGGTTTCCCTGCAAATGAACAAGTAGTTTCTGTTTAGAATTCAGGATGTGCATTTACAGAGGAAAGAAGGTTCCAAAGTAGAAGGTTCCAAAGTCTGTTTTTGCAGATGGAAAAAGAATATAACAAGTCAATATTTGCTAAATTCACTTCTACAGTTAGAAGGAATAAGATAGAAATAAGCAGAGGCAATAATTCTATGCTGCACTTGTCACTAGATGATCTTTTTTTTCTATACAGGTATCCTTGCAATAATAAATCTTTCTCATTTTCACCTATTCTGGTAATGTAACTCATAAAAACACCATAAGCAATATGATGCCTAAATTGCACAATCACACAGATAAGCTCCCAACCCCTCTTGGGGATAAAAGAGCTGCAGCTAGATGGACATAATTTGTAATGCACAGATATAAGCCAACAAGGAGTAAACTACATCCCAAGATATCCATTAAAAGGTTTGGTTGTTTATTTTTGGGAGGGGTAACAGAAGAAATGAAGGCAAAAGGAAGCAGATTTTTAATTAAAAACATGCAAGGTACTCCTGCAATGCCTTTAGGTAAGAGAGAGTGTGAAGAAGCCCTTTTCTAGGGAGATGAGGATGTATGATCTCTTCTGCTCACACTGGGTAGTGCACCTCGTTTTAGCGTTTCTTAACTTTTTATTCCTGACGAGACACAAAAACCTTTAATGGAACTAGTCACACATTTTTGCACTATCATTTTTTAATGTTGCATCCAGCAAATATTTGTTTTTGTTAATGTCATTGACCAAGCAACATCCGATAAACAATGGATACTGCAGCATAGTTTTCTCATCAGTCAAGTCACATAAAAGGCTGATCTAGCAATTTAATCTCCTTTTGCTGCAAGCTGTCTAAACACAGTGCTTTTTAACAAGACAGTTTTGTTCTAAAAGCACACACTCCATCCAAGTCTTGTCATTAATTTGAAAAATTACATGCATGACTCCCATTCCCTAAGAAACATAAAGCTATCTTACAGCTATTCTTTAGAACTGAATTTCTTCTAAACAGAGTTGGACTGATCCCTGGCAAAATAGCTGTCAAAGCAAAAAAACAGAATTTGAGAGCTATCAAATAATTTCTGGGTTTTGTTTTTAAGTTTTTGTTTGCTTGTTTTTGAGACATGTCTGGATCCTCATTTTAAATTCAAATAACCAAATTACTTTGTCACATCTATGTAACTACTTATTTGCAGCACATCTATTGCAGAGACATCACATTTCGTTAAAAAAAAAAAAGCAGCACATTTGTCTGCTAGATTCCTAGTGTCTGCTAGATTAGATCTCCACATACTTGGAAACATGTATAGACCATCTCTGTGCATGCAGGGTCACAAGGCTGGTTTATGTTTCTAACAACCACAGCACATCTTAAAGAAGCTGGACCTGTCTATTCCACCTACTGCATAGCAAACTACAGTGCATGTACCCCCATCAGCCCTGCTCACATCTGTCTTGTGCAGAGAAATTCCCCCTCAGAATCCAGAAAAGAAATCTCAGCTCCGAACAGGCTGCAAAGCAGAGGGAACCAGAGTCAGCTTCACAAGAGGAGTAACAAGGACAAAGACCTGGTCTGAGGTAGTTTTAAAATGTCAGGTTTTCTTCTCTCAAGCAGATATTCACTGCAGAATCCATAAAGAAGACCCAATTTCATTCTAAACCATTCCCAAAATTTTGCTGAAAGACTGCAATTCAAAACACTAAAAACATTCATTTAAAACTCAAGTCCCAATCAACGAGGAATCCAGAAATGTATTTGTCCTGGTTGGGGGCCAAAAAAAGAAAAGAAAAGAACCACTCAATTTCAAGTATGACACCCTAAATAAATCAGAATGTTCCCATGCAAGTATTCTGAACAGTGATGGGAGTGAAAATCTTTTGTTGCTGCTACAAGTTATTTTACCATCCTCCTCTATAGAGCCAGGAGCTGAAACAACTAAGCAACTGCTCTTCCTTTTGATCCTATCCCATTCCTGAATCACACATGATTCCGGCAGGAAAATTCTCAAGTAATCTAGCTTGATTGACATTCACAATTCCAGGAAAATTTCAAATCCAGGTAGCACTGTGACAAAGTTAACCATCTGAACTGAGATGGAATTTAGCCTGTGTATCTCACAGCTATTTCCATCAGCACTTCGGGTCTCAGAGCCCCAAATATCTATAAAAAGTTTGCTACAACATCTGCCCAAACTATCCTGTTTTTCAGCCTGTAGCTGTCAGAAGACATGACTCCCCACAGTTCACTAAGGGTCATTCCCTGTCATAGAAACCTGCAGCAACCAGCCCTTGCTGTAAATAGGTCCCTTGATTACTCATGCAGATAAGGAGGCTCTTGTTTGAGCTCCCTTCACCAAAGGATTTGGAATTGGGATGGAATTCCAAGTCTCCTCCTCCTACCACATCCAGTTTACATTTCAGCTTTACATGTGACATGACAACGCAACTTGTAAGTTACTCAGGCTCTGCACAAGAATCTCAAACAATCAGAGATTACTTATATGCTTATTTTTACTAAAGTAGCCACACACTGTGAAGAACAGAAAAAGGCTTCTGTATAAGCCCAGGAAATCCAGCACCTACCTGTTTAAAGCAGTATTTTCAAGGGGTGTTTCTCCCTCCTCCATGATGGAGGTTACTGTCCTCCACGACAGGTCATGAGCCTCCAGGCAGCACGTGTCTCCATGAAGCTTATTTCATAGTCAATACAAAGAACCAAGTTAAGCAGTTATTAAACTTGTACACACAAGCACACAAATGCACAATGAAATAAAGTGCCGAGCATGTGAAAACAAACGAACGTTTTTCATTGTCAGGTTTGCTGGCATACTCTCTACAGGCACATGTAATTCTTTAAAATAAAAAAGTAAAATAAACATACATTTCAAGACTATCATAAAGCAGACATATGAATAGGCAGAATTAGGACAACCTGTTCACTCTTTAACACCTTCTGGTCCATGCACTGGAAACTTCTTTTCACACTGTTATGATACAGTGCTTGTTTAAAATAGAAAAGCATTAGAAAACGAAGAGAAAAAATGGCTATCCTTAACACTGCAGGTACCACTCAACCAATTCCTACTTAAAAATACCTCTATTGACCCAAACAGAGCTTCATAAGAAGTCAAAGCAGCACAAAGTTCCTACATGTACTAGATTCGATTCCAAGACGAGAAACGACTACATATTTTCCCAGTACACTTAAAGAATTCCTCTAACTATGCTATGCCTATCCTCCCAGGCAAAGTAAGTAAAAAACACCTGAAGTTTTGGACAATACAGCGCTGCATGAGGCTGGCACGATCCAAACACTTAGCAGTCTGCAGAACCACTTCAGTAAGCAAGGCAGCAAGGGGACGTTATATGCTGATGTTATACGCAGCTCATTATCTTTGCTATCAACACCTTATCAACAACTCTTCTGAAGTGATAAACATGAATACAATTAACACTCTTCCTCCTTCCTCTTGAGGAGAGTCTTTATCATTTTTCAGATTCATGGAGGTATTTATAAGAGCTGAATGGGTAGCATATATCTAATCATTTACACACGTGACGCTTGCTAAGCTAGGCAATAAATGGGCTTCAAGATACACTGTTTCAAAACGCGAAATCAAGACGACACACTGATGAGACCTGACTTACCCTCTGCAAATGGAGTCACCACTACAAGCTATATAGGAAGTAGTAGCCCTGTTAGAAGACAACTGTGATCTCCTTTTTCACTCACCTGTCACAGGGCAAGATATTTAACCTTATCACTAAGAGCATGCAGAAGACTTGTCAGCCAATTAGATTGTGAACTCTCGAAGTACTGGGGAGGTTCCCTGTGTTTGCATTCACACCTATATGCTGCCCTGTCCCATATCTCAGACATATATATCTCATATCATACACTCTTCTCTTTTTTTCTTCTCCTTATTAAGTTAAGTACTAAGGGAAGATCCAATGAAATACAATTGCAAAGTTTTAGATAAACTTACACCAAATGGATTTCTCAGGATTCCAGATGACTCTTCAGTAATTGCATAGGACAGGGGTGGCAAAACAGTTTGGAGTTGATGACATGTTAACTTCTACAGACTACTGAAGTTAATCTCTACTCCTAGTACACCTAGCAAAGAAATTGTCCAGGACCTATCAGAGCAGTTTTCTTCCTGCCAAATGGGCAACTGAGAAGCTGATTCCTGCAAACAGATCTAGTACTAGAGGCTGCAGAGGATCTGAATTGTCTCCTTTATTTACACTAAATCCAGGTGGGCTGTGTCCCAAAACTCTGCTGGACTGCCATATACTCTCTTTCACAGAAGATGGTCTACCCCCTAAAAGTATCCAAAGCAAAGAGATAGAATGATGCTGTTATCCTAGACAGCAGAAAAGCCAGTCAGCTGTGGAACCACTGGGCTGGTCCAGTTGGGATGTTTACTTTGACTCAAAACAGAGATCTGAAAATCTCAAATGAATTGGCTAGAAGTGGAGTGAAGGCATGCTTGTCAGATCAGCTCTCCAGGCAAAAGAGGCAGAGAAGGACACCCCCAGCCCCCTCAAATTCTAGGGCAGTGCAGGTACAGCACAGCTCTGGGCAGAGGTAACAATAGGATAAAACACCAAATTTTTGTTGTGGATGGGGGTGAGGAATCCTACATGCAAAACTGGAAACAAAACTACAGGACTGAATCTGCACTATAGATAATTAGCCTCTACAGGCTAAAATATAGTACATTGGAAAGCAGAAAAAAATACTTAATGCCATAGAAAGCCCTGCCAGCATGCCTCATAACTGATCAATATTGCATATTCTCTAGTGTCAGAGAATCTCTGAACAGAAGTCAAGGAACACAGAAAAGGCCAACCTCATTAGAAAGCAGGCTAAGCCGCAGCAAGATAGTCCAAAGTTTTAGACATCTCAGAACTGCTACCTACCAGAAAGGAGCTGACAGAGAGCAACACAATAACCCCTTCACACCGTATCACTCAATTCCTGTCCGCACCAATCTTGTTAAACTCACAGCATTCCTACCATTAGGGGATAGGGGGAAAAAAAAAGGCAGTTTGGGAATATATTTAATTGTGTCCTTGGATTAATTTTGGGTCAGTTACCGTCCAATCACATAAGTCAGAACTACTAATTACCATTCCAGTATCAGCTCAATTTTGCCCAGAGAATTTTCTTTGTCCCTTTGTAGCACTCTCTCATATCAAATTGACAAGCACAATGTGTGATATCCCAATCTGCAGCAGCAGCTCCCGCGTGGTGAGTCTTTATGTTTACCTTTAAGAATGTCAGTTGTTCATGCAGTCAGTATTTAGGTTTTATCATCGGTTCAGTGGCACTGAAATTGAGTTCTGAATAAATGCTAGGAAGAGGGAAGGCTGCATTAGGTGACAGCAGTCAGATGCAAAGACAGCAGTATTTTTATGATTGAAAAGCTGCAAAGCTAGCATTTACTATCCATTTAAGTCAGCCATGACCACAGAAGAAAACCTGATGGCATCATGACAGCCAATTTGATTGCAGATTTTATGTGCACAGAGAGTTATGAACATGTTCAGTGGTTCTCAGATTTTGTCCATATCTCATACGTGATCTGCACAATAAAAATAGTGAAATATATATTATTTTTCAAGCCGCACTGCTTTCTGCAAGAAAGCAGACGGTCCAAGACTTTCATAGGCTCCCTAAAAGTTTTGTTGTTAAGTCTACTTGAAAACAGGAATTTGTATTAGTAACTCCTTTGGCTTTTAGGATGGTATCAATTTAGTGTATGACCTCAACACTGGAGGTGTAACGTGCTCACGCAAAAGCTTGACCATGAAGTGATGTCAAGAAATTACAGCAGCTCAAGGTGCAGAGAATAAAGGCAATACTAATAAATGAAGGAGCCTGTAACTTCAGAGCAGAAAAAGGCACAAACAGGGGGGAAATAATCAAATAGTGGACAACTTATTTTCACTTTTTATAATGACTTGCATATAATCCAGAAACATACATTATGAACTACTCAACTCCAAAGTGAAGATACAGAATATTTAAAAAAAAAACCTCAGAAGCTTAAAGAATTTGGATTAAATAGGAGGGCACAAATACACAAGAATAATAGAATTGCCCCACTTTAAACAATGTAGTCCGTTAAGCTTAGAGTGGCTCAGTCTGCCTTTGCTTGCTCATTCTATTTCACCTTCTACTTATTAAGGAGTAAGATGAAGTGGCAATATAGCTTTTCTTGACCCCAATACCCGGAGCATCTTATCTGTTCTAGCAGGATTTGTATTCAGATACAAGCAATACTAAAAAAAGAAAAAAATGCAAAGAGAAATTTATACACAGAAGTAATGACAAAACTTTAGTCTTCACTGGAATAAGGTTATGAGACTAGAGACTACTATGAACCTCAGTTAAGTACGGAAGAACATCCTATTCTTCATAATCAGAGCCAAGGACAAGAAAAGGCTGGAAAAAAAAGCAAAACGAAGACCTTGTACTCTAAGTGGAAACATTAAGTTGATGATAGCATGCGAATATAATGTTCTGTAGAATAACCATCACTACAGTTATGTGCTGGTGCATGAAAAAGCGTTAGTGTCCTCGTAATGTACTGAGGGGGTCTGTGAAACCACGGTCAATAAGTCTAACATTGACTGTTTTATCAGCTGGTAAAGGCAGACCTTCTGCTGATATCCCAAGAATCTCAGTACCCCCTGGGCAAGTCACCAGCTCTGTCTTGTTCTAGATAGAACAAAAACTAAAAATACTACTGATTCATAGAATCGTTATGGTTGGAAGCGACCTCTAGAGATCATCCAATCCAACACCCCCTCCACACGCGGGGTCACCTAGAGCAGGATTATGTCCATGCAGGTTTTGAAGATCTCCAACCTCTCTTGGCAACCTGTTTCAGTGCTCTACCCTCACTACCAGAAATTTTTTCCTGAAGTTTCTGTGGAACTTTTGGTGCTTCAATTTGTGGTCATTTCCTCTAGTCCTACCGGTGGCCACCACTGAAAAGAGGACAGTCCCATCCTCCTCACTCCCTCCCTTGAGGTATGTATAATAGATCAGATCCCTTCTGAGCCTTCTTCAAGTTGAACAGGCCCAGCTTTCTCAGCTTTTCCTCACAGGGCAGATGTTCCAGGACCACAGCCCTGATTCCTCCTCGTTGGATTCTGAACTCCCCCAACTCATCATCACTGCAGCCAAGGCTACCTCTCACCTTCACATCTCCAACAAGTCCCTCTCTGTTTATTAGTACCAGGTCCAGTAGCTCACCTCTCCTCATTGGCTCCTCCACAACTTGTGTCAAAAAGTTATCATGAATGCTCTGCAGGAAAGATGGAAATCAAAATTCCGTGGAATTCAAATGGAAATCAGAATTCTGAAAGAAACACAGTTTTGAAAAAGAAAGCTTAATGAGTTACCTCATTTCATCCAGCCTTTATATCTATAATTAATTCAATGTTTCCCCTCAAATTTATTTTAGGAAGGGGAAAATGACTGTCACCAACTTGATTAAAGGTGAGCATCAAAGTTGTTAAAAAAAAAACACACACACACAAAAAAACACACACACAAAAAAACACACACACAAAAAAACACACACACAAAAAAACACACACACAAAAAAACACACACACAAAAAAACCCTGTTCCAGATGCCAAGGTTTAACATTGTGGGTGCATTCATAGATGAGCAATTAGCAGGAGGCGTTAAACCAAAGACATACATACTTTAAAATATATTTATATATATAGCAATTAAATATCTTGATTTTGGAGTGACTAAATATTCCTACCAGAATCTTGTTTTCCAAGGGGTAGTGTTTCCTCTCACAGGTTAAACCCAGAATGAGCTACAATTTCTGTAACCCTCAGCCAAAATCCTTGTTAAACAAACATCCATATTTCAGGGCTTCTCTGTATTGTCCTATGCTGTACAGAGCCTGTTAAACAACAGAGAGTAATCAAAAGCATCATTCTGAGCTGCGTTTCATGTGCTGTAACTGCTAGAACTATTGTTTTCACTTCTCAGTTAGCTATTTGAAGATTCCAAGGGCACTAGAAATTTTTTTTTTTTTAAACTTACACTTATTCCTCTCACACTTGCTTGTGCCTCTAGGTTAGGCACTGAACTAGGGTTGGTAAAATTCAGGATCCACTTGGAGATCTTGAGCACATCTCAGGTCAACACGTCTCAGTTTTGCCATCAACTACTGACCTATCTGAAGAGCACACAATGTCTACATAAAACCTGGACATTGACTGCTTTATTTAAACAGTCTTTCTTACTGTAGCTTGTTCACTTCTTTGGCCTGGTCCTTTTACTAGTTTGTAGCACAGCTGCACAACCATCCCCAATGCACATCTTGGAGAAAGGAAGAATAATTCCTCCAGAGCTCGAGGGATGAAGTTACTAGAGATCTGATTCCTTTAGTAAGCACTCTGCAACCTTAATAAACCATGTATTTGCATCAGGGGATTACATTCATGACTACAGGGGAAAGGACTCAATTAATAGTCTTTTTCTATCCCTAGCTGCTGTGATCCCTAGAGCAATTCTGCGCTTTTAAAACAAGTCACTTCCTATTTTATGGCTACACCAGATGCACTTTCCTCCCTTGGATTTAAGGAGGACAAGCTGGTTATATTTCTCTTTATGTTTTTGCCAAAAGCTTTGTATTTTGTGCTTGATGCCACAGGACTGGGCTGTTATCTAATCCTACAAACTACGGTTCATCTGTTTTGCTTTTGCTGAGCAATAGCTCACAAAAATAATCCCTGTGATCCTCAATAGCAATTGGGCAGGATTAGAAAGTCAAAGGTCTTATGTATATAGGCATGTACCTTTATAATTAATTCTTTATGCCTCCATTACCAGACAGTAATTCGGATAGTGTTCCTTGCATATTTTTTCCCCTCAACATAACTAATGTAGTTTTATCCTTTCTGCATTAGCAAAAATATATTGAGAATTACAAATGAAAAAATGAAGCACTTCCCTTTCTATTGGTTTGGGTGCCTAACACAAACAGCCCCTCAGGACTCTTCATATAACAGTAAGCATCAGTCAGCAGCACGGTGGCAGTTTCAGATAAGCTGCCAAGAGGGGAACAAACGGAAGGCTCATGGCTTTCTCACCTCCAGAGGATCTGCTTCCTGGGGTAGGTTAAGGGTGTACTTGTGGACTCTGGCAAGGCAGTTGTTCTACTGATGTCTCTGCTGACTCTATTACACAGATAAACAGACCGTTACAGGATGCACTGCTGTCAAATTAGAACATATCAACAGAAAATATACAAACATAAAGCAAGCAAGTTTTTAAGTATACCTTTGAATCAAGGAAATGATTTTAAGAGGCTTCTTATCCAAGAATTATCGCTCCATGCCAGCTAAAGTTGTGCAAAGGGTAGGTAAAGTATACAAGGATGACAAAAAACAAGAGGTCATAGGTAAATAACATTCAAACATATTTGTCTAGGGATCCCATAACTATGAAGTGAATCACCATGAACGCACACCAGATACCTGCATTATTTCCTACCTTTTGTAGTGATTAACCAGATAATTAAATTAGTAACTTTTTCACAAGGTCTAATCTTTCTGTAGGATATACAAAACTAAATCAGCAAATTCTCAGGTATTTAGGGGAGGAAGGGGCAGGGAAATCATCTAAGCTTTCACAAAACAAAATTACTTCTTACTTCAGGGTCACAGTTTTCATTTTGACTTTTTACAGCTTCTCTGAGTGTGCTTTCAGATGAGGTTCTTTTTTAGCATCCTCCTCCTAATTACTGGTATTTGACATTCAGCTCTGCCTCTGATCTTCTAACTTAAAATAAACCCATGGAAATGAGTAACAATAAGTCTATCGAAATTATTACCATGTGAAACTAGCCAGTACCTGACTGCAGTGTGGAACACTGGCCTCCCCTGGTCAACTAACCAGGATGAAAGAGGAAATGAATCAATTGCAAAGTCATTAAAAGACAAGAGAAACACAAAGGATATTGATGTAAGGGAAAACAAGCTTAGAGAAGTCTAATTGGCAATACAGTCATTTCAATGGAAGAGCTATTCAGGGAGACAAGGACCACTATGTGCTCTAGGTTACAGAGGTCTCATTATTTGTGTCCATGCCTGATTAACTACTTATTCACCCGCTCATCTACAAATGACCAGAATTTAGTAATTGATCTCTATGGGACCACTGAGGTTCCTCAATTGCATGCAATTTTTGAATGTTTCATTATGGCATCCAGCTGTCATCCACAAGCCAAAAAGACCCACTTTAAGGCAAAAAATCTTTGTGGTTGTTGCTCTTTTAAAATACATTCATGTGAGCAGACATTTTGTGAAGTGGGTGTCTCAAAAAATAACCACAATAGATAAGCAATTGGAATGAATTAATTTTACCCGATTCAATTGGTAGCCATTATGCTTACAAAAGCAGCTCATCTTGCTATAGAATTCTCCATTGATCCACCTTTGTCTTGTGGAAGGGTAAAGAGAAAAAAAGCATTTAAAGCTACCTTATTATGTTCCTGACTGCAGAAAAGGGCAGGAGCAAAGGGTGACTCTCACTATATGTAATTAGCATGTCAATAAAAGGAACAAAATAACGCAACTCAGCCACTTATTCCACAGAAATAGCGGTTGAGCAGCTACAGTCTGTTCCATCAATTCAAGTCCAAAAAAAAGACAAAATTGGGGTAGATTCATAAATTCAATCTACTGATTAATTTATCACGCTATACTCCAAATAATGCCAGGAGCTAACACCTAAGATTTGAGCTTCAATTTTACAGACTATTCTGATTTAAATGGTATCTCCAGTGTCATTCGCTGTACAGTTATGACATAGAAATAAGGATTTTTATTATAGATTTATTAGAACACAGGAAAATCATACATAATCATCCAGTCTTCAAAAATACAACTGCAAACTTAATTGCTCTTTTGAAATCATCCTGGATTACATTCTTATAGGTGCTAAAATTGCGCGTTCTGAAGATATTAAATCAGTAAAATAAATCCATTGTCACCGTTTCAGGAAGACTGCAGTGGGAAAAATAAATCCTATGATGAATAGCTGGCAAGGGAAGGTATAATGAATCCATACACAGTGGTCTAAAGTTTGAAAGTGACCTAGGAATAAATAACAATAGACTGGATCACATTTTTCCTAACCATGGTATGTGTGACAATAAATCTCTCTTGGACGAGAAATTGCACCTACCCATTTTCCCAAGAGAATGGATCACTGAAAGTGATAGGTCAACATCAATTTATCTACATAACTGTCAGGTATAAGAATGACACATTTCATCAGCATTTTCTCTTAATGATGCAACATGATAGAAAGTTATTTTGACTGGTACTTTTACTTTTGCATCACATGTCAAGAGGTAGCTTTTATAAAAACACAAAAAGAAAATACCTGGGTTGCTCAGAGAGATTTAAGAACAAGTACATTTCATTACCTCTCACTATGTGAGGGAGGAAAAGTGCCTTAAAACAAAACCCACAGCCAACCAGTTTGCATTTTGAAAATGATCACATACTATTGAAGTCCAAAACATCAAAGAACACACACACAAAAAAAAAGGTAGGATTAGATCTGATTTCATTGCTAATTTCAATGGTCTTCTGATGTTACAGCAATATTTAGCAATAAAATGTCCTATACTAACAGATATATCATAATCCATCGTACTGCTCAGAACCTTTTATTTTTCTAAAAACACTGCAAAATATTGGCACTAGCTATTTGTTTGCTTTTCTAATATACTTTTATTTTTCTGGACTCTCTTTTCATAAGTAGCATGAATTACAACATGAATTACAACAGAATTACAACAGATTCAGGGCTTGATTACACAAGACATTACTGCAAAATGACCTGGGGTATGGATTTATTGCTCATTAGCTACTTCATAGGCTACCTCTCCACATAGACAAAAGTTGCAGCTGTTATAGCCAGCCAGTTTTGAAAGTCTGAAACTCATTCCAAGTTGAGGACAAACTCAATGTTTTCCTTGACAGAAAGCATCATTTTCTACTCTATATTACATCTCTTTTCCAAAATAAAAGAATTACTATGTAAAATCTCCCAAACATTTCTACATACATTTTTATTCTGGGCGAAAAAAAAGGTAATCAGTGTCCTCAGATGAAAAATTTCTGACCAAATGTTTTCAATTATAAGCCACTAACTAGATACTCTGGTAACAGAAATCTGTCCAAGTTCTACAAGTCCTGCCTACGTTGGGAAAAACCTTCAGCCCACAATGCTGAGTATGAAAATTCTAAGGCAGAGCTGAGTCACGCTCCATCTTTGTAATCATCTACAGAGAGATGTTGAACATGATGCAAACGTGGAAGACGCGTGAAGACTTTTGTACGAAGAGACAGGAAGAAACCATCACAGACTCAAAATCTACTGATGTCAACAGATAAAGTCTCTCACTGATTTTAAGGGGCTCTCATTTAGGCTTGGAATATAATCTATTTCACAGATTTCTATGCTGACTAATCTAAAAATGAACTGTAAAGGACACTAAACTATATTCAAATGCTACTGGCTTTTCAGGAGTGGCATTTATGTCACTCTAAAAAACACTAACAGATACAACAGACTGATTTCTTGAAAATTCTGTACTTCCAAAAGGAAATTGCGCTGCTGGCCAAGGGAACTCTGCTGGCAATCAGAGCCTGCTCCTACCTCACAAAACAGAGTATCACTGGATTTGCAATGCATCTATGGACACTACAATATAACAGAACTCTGTGGTTATTAAAAAAAAAAAAAAAAAAAAAAAAAAAAAAAAAAAATAAAAAAAAAAAAAAAAAAAAAAAAAAAAAAAAAGCTGTAAATGAGTTGTTTACATATGCAGTTTTCCAGCTTAGCCATGGAGAGGCAGCAGTGCATTGTTCAGAGGTAAATAATGCTTATTAACATCTTTTCAGCTTTCCTGTTTACAGAGTACAAACTGCTGTTATTTCATGTTTAATACAATATACTTCTGTATTTTTACTTCTGAGAGTCTGCAGATGGCTCCAGGACACAAACACTGTCTCTTCTCCTGGTCCACCTAACTTTCTGTGATTGTACCTTTCTGGGAGTCAAACTAGTAGGGACTAACTGAAATCCAGAGGAGAAATCCACCTCGTTACCACTTCTACTGAGTACGTAAAGAGAGAGTATCTCAATTTTTCTGTTGCTGTTAGAGTTGGATCAAAATGCTATGAAATAAATCCATCTCTCTTCTCTTTCTCCCTCTCAGAAATTTATCACACTTTAGTCACAGCAGTTTCCTTTCTTTTCCAGCTCATTATACAACAGAATCCGTAATCCTTCTCAGCCAAAAACCACTACTTCTCATTTTGCTGTAAACAGGGAGTTTGTCCATAAGGGTGCAACCGTTCTTCAAAAACGAAACAAACGCACATGCCAACACCTTCCAATGATACATGAGTTCTGCGAGTCCTGATGCTGATACTGAGTGCAGTAACACAAGCAGAACTCCCCACCCTGAACTCATTTTTTACTACTCTTTTCAATATTTTCTCCTGCTACAGGATTTCCTTGGCAGTACATTTCAAATATGATTTCCCCCCCCGTGTTACCCCATGATTTTTCAATTAAAAATTCTAAAAAATTAGTTACACAATAGCTACGCCACAGACAAAACAAATTCACTGAGAAAAAAAATCTAAGCACTCAGAGAGCTGCAGAGCTGCACAGTGAAAATACACAAACCCAAATCAAGTAGATAAGAGTACACTGTTACAACCCTTAAAACCAACAAGCATACTGTAATCAACAAAATGACGCTCCCTATGTTTTCGGGGGTCATAACCATTATTTGCGTTCTTATCACTAGCAGCACCTCCACCTTTTTGATAGCTCCACAGGCAAGGGGAGCTAAGCTAAGCCTGTGCTGCCCACACAGCTTGCTGATGCCAAACAGAATACAGATTACCTGAAATCTGCCAGTATTCTCACCATGGGAGAACTCACTTGTCTGTCTCTCTCTCCCCGCCCCCCCAATCAAACTATCAGTTTTCGTGGTGTTTACAGACACAGTCTGATATAACTCAGCTAAACTTGTTTCATAGTATTAGGCAGGCCCTGGCAGAAACACAAAGCTACAGCACACAGATCAGCTCCTCGAGGGTACAGGAGAAAAAACACTAAAAGCAGGAAGCTCTAAAAGCACTATCCTGTTCAGTGGCACCAATTCTTTTTTTACCTCACTCCTTGTTTTTCAATTTTCATATACAAGAAAGTAAAATAGTACACAGCTGATGTCCATCATGAAAGGTTAAGAATACATTCAAACTTTAGAAGAGACTCCTATAAGCATTCACCCACTGAGGAGGGCTTTGAGAAACAGGAGGACAGGCTTGGACAGTCGTGAGGATGTTTCTGTGAAGAAAAGGGATCTTTCCCTCATCCCAGGAGTTTGTTCTTGTTAAATTTGAAACCCAACCAACAAAAGCTCCTTTTTGATCTCTCATAAATCCTCCCTTCCTTGGATGGTCTATAAATTGAATAAGCAAAGCATGCTAAGTTGTCACAGCCCTTTCTTGTCTTCCTAAGTATCTAGAAGAGAGCAAGCTTCACTCAACTTCATCCTCATTTTCATTCAAGAGCATGTTGAAATACGTATCTGAGAAGGGAAGGGTATCTTTACTAGAGATTCACTTTGGATTAATCAAAGTGGATGTTGGCTGCCTCTCCTTTATTTTTAAGTGAGTCTAATAGGATTAATTTCAAGGCTGCAGATTTTTCACTTCTTCGAAGCAAGGCAACAAGGGCCCTGAGGCATGGCAGTACAGGGCACCATGAGAGCCAACTCTGTTTCACACTTCTTTGCCAATTAGACTTGCAAAGTCTGCTTCAAATAAGCAGGTTACCAATAAACTTGTTCATTTAGCATCATTTCTGTAGTTGCTTGTCCTACAAAGAGTCACTTGTTTTTAATGCTCTGAAGCCAACAATTCTGAGCAGACACAGACACAAACAAAAACGCAGCTGAACTTCTCCATTCTTGTTCCAATCACTCTCATTAGTAACGCCGTGCTTGACTTCACCACATCTGCAGGTGGAAGGTGAAGCCAAGCCAGTGAGGAGCTGTGCAGAGCCACCAGAGGACACGGCGCCTCACTAGCTGCCCCTGCTCTCTGCTCACCTGCACTGCTGTGAGCTGCGGGTCACGTTGTGTTTGGGAGAAAGGAAACATGTGCCTAGAGATGCTCTGCATTGGCTGTGCGCTGAAACAGGAAGGTGCAGTTCACCTTAATCACAAAAAAAATGGATATTTCCTTTTGGAAGGTTTGCTCAGATTTAGTAAGGAGAGAAGGGAAGGTCAGAAACATAGTTAAGTACCAAAACGGGTGAAAGACACTGAATGTTTCCCTTCTAAGCCTTGCTAAGTATATGGACACAAAGTTTGGAAGAAACTATGCATGGGACAGTCACTTTCCTATGGCTTAGGATAGGATTTTGAAGATTTTGCTTATTTCTGCACTATGCAGAAAGGAATCAAAGCCAGTGCTCCCTACTCCAACAATCTCTGTTGCATAACAAAAATCAAAATGAAAAATTGAGTTACATCCCTCCTGAACAAGAACTATGTGTGGTTAACGCTTCACTTAGGAATGTCGAAAGGCTTGTTACAACAGCTAGATATTCCTATGTTTTATTAGCTCAAGTCTCTTACCTGCTCTTTTCATTTCAGAATTCATGGTTATCACAGAAAAGTGCATGGCTGTCCTTTCTACTGTGCACTACATGTCACAAAATTGCAAAGCTTGTCTGAGCAGGTATTTACTTCTTCTCTTCCCTACCACTCCCAAAGAATCTCTTTGATGACTGCCATAAGCCTGATGACATACTTGCCTCGTGTAATGTACTGCATTAAGTTTTCAGAAGTGCTGAAGTACAGATCTCAGAATTGTCTTTAATATAATCTGCTCTAAAAGGCTGCTTAGTTTTCTGTGGAATCTTTGTAGCTGAGTCAAAAAGTAGCTCAGAAATTGTTCTACCTGTATACCTGTATTGAAAGTATAAGCAGAGTTGTGCTGCGCACAAGCTCAGTTGCCTACTAAGGGGGAACAAGCTGTGATGGCAAGAAATTTTAGCCATGAAGCAGCAATAATTGGAAGTAACACCAGTACACATGGACTCAGATGATGATGACCTTGACGACCTCCTACCTTTTTTTTTTTTTTTTTAAACCTTCAGGAGAGTAATCCTGCTGAAATTGCTTGCCTGCTGAGGTTCTCTCAGTGGCCAGGGTCTACTCAAAGGTAAAAGCAACCCGGGATGTGGCCTTAATCATAATGCTAAAATATAATGAGTAACTGAGCTCACCTGCAACTGGATTTTCTCAAATGGATTTTCTCAACAGGCCTTCCAGGAGACGTAATGATAAAACACCAGCAATAAAGTGCTTATTACCTAGAGACATA
>VZSG01000039.1:2401755-2466858 GCA_013398315.1 Nothoprocta pentlandii | reverse complement strand
CTGAGGAACCTTCTGGAAGGGCGGCACTCAGCCCCGCCCCCCCACACCACTGAGGAACGTTCTGGAAGGGCCAGTTCCAAGCTAGAGATTATTTTCCTTGAAGAAAATACGGATATAAAATTTGGCTCTTAAGAGAAGACATTAATGACGTTTAAAGCTGCCATAATAAAGTGCACTTACATGGAAATTATACCAGGAGGCATCAAGGATGGGTGGCTATTTTTGTAGAAGAGATTTTTTGCTTTTGCAAATATTGCAATTAAGAGTCCTTAAATAAAAACAATTATTTTAGAAAGAGTAACTGGGCAGAAGGGCAGATTATTTTATTTAACTAAAACCATTTACACATTTCTTTGGAAAGAATCGTATATTCTTGCAGACCAGCTTCTCCTCGCTGTTTCCCTAGACTTAGGATCTTAAGAAAAACCCGACACTCTGTAATATTAGAGAACATGGTTAAAATTCATAGATTGACTTAGCCCGCTGCACATGGGGGCAGCGAAGTCAAGCAGGGGTTTTGCAAACATGTTTTATATGCAGTAGCACCTTTATTGTAAAGGTTCTAATCAAATAAGAATTGACATTGTAATGAACTCTCATGGAAACAAAGATATAGTCATGTGGAATCGACTGCAAACGTAGACGCTAAAAATAACACTCCTTAATAATTAACACGAGCTGGACTTGTGCCAGCACAGTGTACATTCCTGCTGGATGCTATCTGAACTAATGTCACTTCTATGCGCAATTCAGTTTGAAAAGTCCTGTTTAAAGGCTGGCTTTCATAGTTACGCTAAATCTGCATGCTCCCTTGGCCGTACCTGATGTAAACCTTGTGGAACACAGCTTGGGCCGGGCTTAGCGATGCCCCTTATGGATGCAGCCTGCTTTTGTGGGACCTGCAGGGAACATGGATGGGGTCTGAACGTGAGCCATCTCAGGCATCACAAGCTGGAGCCCTGCCCAGTGTTGAAATCTGAGCAAGATCTGCCAGCATTCCTGTCTGGCCTGGGTGTTTAAGATTCTTGAGGATGCAAACCGAGTGCAGCAACTTATACAGGGGGATTTCAAATGTTTTTTGAAAGAATACACAGACAATTTAAATGAATGCTCACTAGGCATATGTGGACAGGGAAAAAGCAGGTGAAGGTAAAGAAAGCTGAGCTCTGGAAAATAGATAACCGAGCAGTTGAAAAAAATGGGAGTGGAGCCAGGCCATCATCCAGGCACATACAAGGAGCTCCCTCCCTAGAACAAGCAGGGCTTTGGTGGGGGAGCCTAAGCCCCAGAGATCTGTCCCTCAAGACCGAGCTAACCCTGGAGCGCTGCGGGTGACCGAGGAGCTGGCTCTGCGTGCAGCTGCTCGGGCCACACGTACCTGCCGCAGAGCACACTTGCTCCCACTAAGGCCATGGGGAGAGAGGGAATGCTGCAAAATTTGGGGGAACTGCTAGTCCTCAAACACTGCAGGGCATTTTAACTGTCTTGTATACAATGGCTAAGACTCCGTAGCAGACAGTTCAGACTCCACCAGCATTTGTTTGGGGTGTATTTAACATACAACCACATTTTCTACTCTGTTTCCCTGGAATACAGCACATGGGAAGCAAACAGGCTACACAGGTTCAGAGGGCTTATGCAGAAAGCACCGAATTTACCTACAGGAAGGGCAATAGCGCTTAACAGCAACCTACACTTCAGCTGCCAACAGGATTGCTGCTTCCCACTAAAATTCACAACATTGCTCTCTTTTGGAATCCAAGAAATCTACTCAACAAACAAACAAACAAACAAACAAACAAAAAAGGAAAACCCAGCAGAACCATGATAGCCTAGATTCCAAGTGACACCATCCTTGCACCTCATCTGGGACATCAACAGCATGAGCTTTAGTACAGCCCAGACCTCTGAAAATCCCAAAGTGCAGAAGTGAGGAGTAGGTCAGTGTAACCTTCAGCTCTTCCGTGTGTGCGCTGTGCCTCCGAGCACAGGAGCTCAGGTGATCTGTGTGCAAATGCTCCTCCAGACACTACCACCAGCATCAAGCTGAATTGAGAGCATTTTCTTCCATAACCATTAACAGGTCACCACTTATACATTTGTGTGATTCCTTAAATGCATTTATATTTGAATATCCCTGGTATTATGAGCCAATGAGTTCTACAGTTTAATTCTGTGCTGTTCTAAAATACACTTTTAACTTGTTCTGAACTCTGCTGTCTGATTAAGTGTATTGGGCTCCTTCTTGTAAAAAGAAGAGGGAGCTCTTGGGAGAAAAGTGATTTCTTACTTAACCTTTTCCACACCATATTTGAGTTTATCGTTCTCCATCATCATAGGCCTCTATTCATCTTCCCCCAAGATGAAGGATTCTGTGCTGTTGAACTTAGCTGTTTTCTAAGTCTGATTATTCAGGGTGTAAAGCAGAAAAAAAGAAGATCAAGTTGCTATTCATTACCTTCCTCTGCCCTGCTGTCTCTCCCACTCCAGAATACAGCAGCACCATGACATTTCCCATTTTGTCTCCTTTTCTTCCTTTCCTTACAATTTCTAGGTGTTGTAGTTGTCTCTTCTCGTTACTGAAATGTCTGTGACTTTTTTTTTCTAGGTGGCCACAGTATAGGTCTGGCTTGGTGTAGGTATAGTTTTTCCCTCACGGTCACTGGTCTGCATTTTTCTGTGATGACTTGATGTGAGTTTTCAGTCACGCAGTCCTTGCCTAGATCCTCGGCAGCTCTTTGCCTTCAGTTCACATGCGGCTCTCGTGCGTCACCTGCAGTGATCACCTGCCCGGCACAGTCCCTTGTGAAGGCCACCGCAGACGTGTGGCAGTGCAGAACTCCGCGCATGCCCTGCAACCAGCAGAGCTCTCCCTCACTGCAAGGATGAAGCGGTTAGTCCTGCCAGGCACTTAGTTTCATCCCTTGGGCTCACGGCTGTCTGCCTAACAGAGGACTTTTGTCCCTAGATATAGATAGCTAATTTTATCTAGGAGGCCTTGCTAAAAGCTTTTTTTAAATTTTATTATTTACAAAAGCACCTTATTTTTTTCACCATGAAATCTCCATTCTTGGAGGTTTTGAAGACTTGACTGCACAGATGCAAGGCTGGCCTGACCTAGCACGGTGCCCCATCTCCCTGCACACACAGGTCTGGACAAGATGACCTTCCAAGTTCCTCTCAGTCAACACTTGCATGATTGTTTTATTGGCTGCAACCCAGCTATCTTCTTACTAACTCATCGGATTTTAAGAGCAACTCTAACAGACTGTTTCTTTCTGTATTACAGCAACCCCCCCTCCCCCGCAATGTTTAGCCACTTACCTAGTCCATGTTCACTTTATTATCATTTAGTACTCCCAGTATGATGAAATCAAAGTTGCTAATCTGTGGTTTATGGGATTATTTCTGAATATCTTTTCAAGGCTTGTGGTCACATTTGGAACTAGAGGAAAGACTAAGTGACATATTACAAACCACAGCCATTTACTGATTTACTTTAAGGCTCTTCCTCCACACAGGTTGGAGCTGACAGCTATTAATAACCAGGTTTGCATTCTTACATTCCAGGTTTGCAGTTTATGCTGTGACATCAGTATCTTTTTAACACTTCTCCCTACATCAGGTTTTAAAGAAGCCTATTCCTGAATCAATATTCTCTTTGCCTTCAAATTCTTTGCAAATAGTAACAAACAGGAAGACCGTACAGCACTGTGTGCTTGCCACAACAGCACTGATAGCATCTCTTTTGGTAAATCATTTAACAGAGCAGTACTATAAGCTAAGTAACATCCTGTTACTCACACGTGTGAACTCAGCATCTTGGAGACCGCATGGTTCCTTCCCGCTTGGGAAGTCCAACCACACACCCGCTAAGTCTAAGCGGAACCTCACACATGAAGGTAGTTAGCGAAGCTGGAAGATACCGAGCTAGTGACAGCTCTGTATCCAGGGAGCTTTCTGTGACACCTGGGCCTGGCAAAGTGAGCAAGTCTCTGAATCTGACAGACCAAGCAGGTACCTTCATGCTACAGTTCTGCTCTGTGAACAGCTTGATCAGGGCACTCAGCATTACCCACAGCAACACCAGCAACCAGCGTCTAATAGACCAGCAAACTATTCTAGAGCACTGTCTTGTTCCAGAAAAAATGACAAAGTTCTGTGTAATTTGTCTCACATTTGAAACAATACTTTTAAGAACCATCGCAACCTATACCCAAGGAGATTGGAGAAAATTCTACGATTATGTGGGATAAGCAGTTATGAATTTATTCTTGTAATGTCTTTAATAAGAACGAATCTCATTGTGACCTAAGTTATCACAGTTATTTTGCAAGACCAAATTCAAGTTTAAAAATCAGATGCATATCTAAGCATATTGACCACACAAATCCCAATCTGATTTTCCCATTAGAAGAATTCCACTTAGATCTAACTAAATGCATTATCAAGTTTAAAAGAAAACAAACAAACAAAAAAAAACTTTAGAGCAAAGGAGACTACAGTAACTTCATTATTTCTATTTTGTTTATCACGTTCTATTTCTGCTGGGTAAAATTCATTATAACATTTTAATCTAGTCAAACATGATGGCTTTTTTAATTCAGATAAGCTAGCTTTGTCTTGAAGTTCCTTGTTCATATAAGGCAAAAAAATAAAAAGCAAGTGATCTCAGATGTTATATAACAGTTTATATAATATGCTACTAAATTACTTTAAATTTGAGGCTTAGCAACCTGAAGATTAACCTTTTGAACATAAAGTCATGCCTCAGTAAAGCCATGACTCAAGCAATCTCTTACTGTTTTTCCTCTGGTTCATATTTAAATTCCATTCAGATACAGATTATAAATTAAACAGTAGCCTAGAAAACAACATGAGCTGGATATTTTTAAACTCCTTTTGCCCCAGAAATGCCTCAAAGAGTCAACAATGGGGGACGACCAACCGACAACACACCCATAAAACAAGAGCAGATACGTACAGCTTTGGGATCATTCCTAGAGGAAACGGGCCGTGTTTGCAGCTCCGGGACCCCTCTGGGGCCGTTCATCTGGACAGACGCAGCTTCTTCCTTGCCTTTCTCACCTCATCTTCTGCAGAAATATCCTTTACCTTTATTTTCACTTATTATTTCTATTAGGCACTGCCAATAGCAGGAACCAAAATAAGTACATAGGCTTATAGGCTAATAAGTACATATACTTATTACATAGGCATGTATACTTACTATAGACAGACATTTTCAATCAAGGTTTTCTTGAACTTCCTCTTTCAGGCTACTTTGATTGCATTATAGGCTTTTTAACAATGTAATGGCATAATATAAAACAAAATTGAACAGCAGTGGCAGTCACTGGGATATAGACCACAGATATTGACAAACCTTTCTCCCACCAAGTTAAATAAATTTTCCTTTGTCAATTACTGTCTGGAGAGTTATCAAGCTGTTTCCAGTATCTTCTCTCCTGTCCTATACTCCATTCCCCCCCAAAATATAAAAGTCTTGTAGCTTTCTGTCAGATCGGTTAAATCTTAAGGAAAGGAGAAAAATACAAGTGAAGAACCTGCCAACCAAGTCTGGCTTGGATCTTTAGCAGAAATATCTATCCAGATGATTACTTCCCTAATTTAACCGGAGTTCTTTGGTGCACCATTGACTTTAATCTTTCTCCTAGTAAAACATCTGCTTTTCATTGTATTTATACCTTGTTTTCAGTGGTAAGAACATTCTTAATCCTAATAAGGTAAAATGACAAAGCTAGAAAGTGCTGGGAAAACAGCAAAAACAAACACCAACTCATTTCAACTCACCCACCTGACCAACACTGAACTGTCAGGCTAGGGAACAACGACAGGGTTGGTTTCATAGATAGAATACAAATAATTTAATGTTTAAAAGTCCAGAACATTGTTAGCCCTCTCCCCTCTCTGCTTTTTTAAAAGTTAAAGCAGAGATTCAGCTGTATCTCCTATTGTTAATGCAGGAAAGCTTTGAAGAACTCTTACGCTAAACAGATCTAAAGGAAATTCCTACTATTTTTTCCCTTTACTCCACAAAACACCAGTCATCCTTTCCATAGGACAGAATTTTACACCATGGAGCTTTACTATCGATATTTATCTAATGATGGATCTTGCAGTACATTTTGGACCAGCTAAGCAAGACATGAAGTACAAGACAGTAGGTTGAAATAGGTAAAAATAGGTTCAATAAAGTCTCTGCTTTTTACTCCTACAAGGCGGTGAGACAGGAGTTCAACATATAGTAGCATAGTATAGCTATATAATAGCATAGTATAGTCCAGCATAGCTCACCCGAGAGCAGCTCCTGTCACAGACTCACATAGCACACCAAGCATGGTAACCCAAGGCTTGGCGCAACTGCAAATAAAATGCAATTTTCATAGATGGAATAAAGATCCTTGTGGCATTGGTAAATCAATCTGCCTCTGGATAAGGGCTTGAAGCAGTTGCATTATTTATAACGGTTTTGCTTTTATTTACAGTAAGATGATTGGTTCCTACAGATGCAGTAAATATCTAAATAAAACACAGTCCTTTAGATGGGGGATCCTTAGGGTAGATAAAAAGGAATGTGTGGCTTGTTTTCCACATCACTGAACGGGTCCGGTGATGTTCCGTAGCCAGAGGTTACCTCAAGTATTATGCAGAGGAATCTAATTGCCCTGGTGTTGACATGTGGCTAGCCAGAGTTCAGGGCAGACTCCAATTTCATTACCTCCAAAAACCCAATTATTCAACCATCTTGTAGGGAAGTACTTGATACAGGAAAGCGGCATCAAGTCCTCTGTATCTTTTAGAAAATCAAATGTCCACCTCATAGGTAAACCGTCAAAAGCAGCACATTAAGGAAAACACATACACACACAAAACAGAATTAAAAACCATACTCTTCTAAAAACACCAGATAGGCTTACCTGGAAATAATTCTGACCAACTACATCCACGTTGACTTCTGCTTATGCAGAGACAGGGTGATTCACATGCAGAAATGAGAAAGGAGGGAAGACAGAGCACTCCCTGTTGCAGCTGACAGCAAAAACCTCTATCCATTCAGTGAGATACTTGAGCTTGAAAACACAGTTAAGAGCAAGAACTCCTGTTTGGTATCATAGTAGAAAAAAGTTAAAGTGCGTCAGAACACTAAGAAGGGCACGAGAGCTCCCACACCTGCCCTGTCCCTGCGGAAGCAGCCAGGGGCTGGCGCCGTCTCCCCAGCGGGGCTCCCTGCTGCCGCGGCAGCTGCGCCGGCCGCGGGTACCAGGGCCTTCCTCGGCTTCCTGGGGAGCCCCCGAAACGGCTCCATTAGACCAGCCTGACAAGTGCATCCAGCACTCCTGCCTCCTTTTAGATTAAGCTTTCCATACATTAGCACCGTGTGGATCACGCCACACTACTTGGTCCACACAAATCACACATTTCAAAGTGCTTTGAACTTGGAAACAACCCATGCGAAAGGCTGCAACTGCCAATTCTTGTGCAGAGGCCTCAGCTTTCTCCTGTAATCTAAATACACTGATGTCCTCTCCAAGCAGCCACAGAAAACGCCTCTGTTACACACCTAAGGACAAAAGAACCAAGAGAAAATACTACTTTTACTGGATCTGTTAGAAATTTCTAGGTAAACATCAGATTACATAAAGCAGCACCTCCCTCCTAGTGTCACATACTAATAATATAATGCTTCAGATTCGAAATTTCAGTAACATCCCTTTACAGTGTAGAAATAAAGTTTCATTACATTGATGTTTCTTAATAAAGTAGCAATGAGATGACACATGACACTGCTTTCCACCTGCTCTACAGCTTGTGACTGTCTGCACGTAGTACCTTTATCTAGTTGCATCAATTAAGAAAAAAAGACACAGAAAAATTCCATCATTAAGAGATTAAGACATCGAGATCAAAAGGAACACAGCAATACTGATTTCAATTTTCACATTTTTCACTCAAAGACATCATTACCATCCTCCAAAACATGGCAAATATCACCACAGCAAGAACTGTCTCATTTCCCCTATATTTTAGCGTGTTATTTTATGAAGGATCAATACCATCTTGAGGGGCAAACTCCAAAATGCATCATAAGACTGAGCACATCCTTTCCGGCACATTTCCAGCCCTGGCTGGTTTGACTAACCACTGCATGGGGTCCACAAACTGATCACCAGTGTCAGTGCGAAACAGAGCCAGGTCATCAGGCTGCTCCTCACTTTTTTTTCTTCCTCTTTTCCCTCCTTTTTGACAATTTACCTGACACAGCCTCCTTTCTGCAGCCACTCGAGTGTTTTATTACATGTTAAAAGACAAGGTATGTATTGAAAGTAGCAATTTTATTTGAGTTAAAATTATTTACAAAAACCCAAAGACATACTTCATGAAACTGGTACAAACTATTTTTCCTGCCGTTGGCTTTTGCTCCAAAGATCACAGCTGAGAAATACTGTATAAAATAAAAATAGGATTGGATTCAGAAAAGTACTCTACTGTTCTAATTTCCAATTGAGAGTATTTACACAAATATTTACAATGGAAAAAAGTTACTTTAAAACTTCAATTTGCGAGTTGGCCTCAAGTACCCTTTAATGCAGAGTTATTCGAGAGTTTAACACACAAAAACGCACTGCAGTTCACAGGGTGATTTCTCCCCCCACCCTCAAAAAAAAAAATCTGCATTTGTCAGTGCTTGACAATTAGTTACATTTAAAAAAACTGTTAAACACTGAGGTAAAACAATTGCCAATTACCAGTGTAACAAAGAAAGGTAGTTGTCCCTGCTCCCCCTATCATTGCATCTCTGTATTTTCTCTTCCCATCTCTCCACAGAAAACTATAGAATAATTTGGAAATCCCACTATAAATGAAAGCCACTAAAATCAAAAGACTAGGTGGGCAAAATATGCAATAATT
Source organism: Nothoprocta pentlandii (assembly GCA_013398315.1). Taxonomy (NCBI): domain Eukaryota; kingdom Metazoa; phylum Chordata; class Aves; order Tinamiformes; family Tinamidae; genus Nothoprocta; species Nothoprocta pentlandii. The sequence continues at coordinate 2,457,924 of VZSG01000039.1, read as the reverse complement.
TCCTTCCAATACAGGCCTTTTACAAACAGCTCCTCCCTCTCAATTTTTTTTTTTTTTTTTTTTTTAAACAAAGGGGAACACAACCTGAAAAACTTTTCTAAGTTACACTGGTATCCTAAGTTTTAGAAGGTGATGAGAGAAAACGCAAAAAAGTTATGACCAACATAGGATTTTTGCCGCTAATCAGTTACTTCCTTACAGAATTCCCAACAATCTGCATTATCAAAAATAGGAAGACATAGAAGGCAGCCACTGTATGTAAAAAATTTACAGCTGGCACTGATACAAAAGCACAAGTTTGTAACTTTATACATGGAGATAACAAGATCTAAAAGCAGATTAGATTTCCTGTTATTTCCCCCTCATTTTACATAGAACTAATATTTTTATGGCTTCAAGTTTTACAAATTCAATGGAATAACATGATGCAACTACCTATACAGGTATTTAAAAAATGTTGATGAAGCAGAGCTCAGAACAGTCTGCAAATATTCAAGACCAGCTTAAAAATAATTACCAATTCTGTTGGTCTGAATAATGAGTGCAAGAGAAAAGTGTTTTTAAAAAAAACAGGTATTTTCTGGGATTCTTTGTTCCACATAAGTCTTCAAACACAATGCTTTGCTGTGAACTAGACCTCAGACTGAACAAAATCTTAGCTATATCAGCAATTTAAGGCTTTGTGTTGTATGCATTTATACTTTGTCATACTACAGAAGAATGAAATAGAAAGATTATGTCAGCTGGAAACATTAATCCCCATTGGTGTTTTAGCTTCTTTAAAATCCTTCCCCCTAAAACATCCAAATTCTTTGTATTGAGCATTATAAAATACAACTTGAGTGCTTCCTTGAAACAAATTAAAACAACATTTCAACATTTTTGATTAGAAGTGTAAACTACCCTGGGATTTATTTTTTTTTAAACAGGGCACAACTTTTTACAATAACTATTTCTTTCATGAATAACATACCCTCAAATGGCTTTACATGTTTATGCGTCTGCATGCCTCTTGGAACTACAAAGTGTTATGGTCTATCAGTTTACAGTATATGGGCCATGACAGTTTTAGAGCTGAGAAATAGTTCAACAACCAATTTCAGTCAAAACAGTATAAAAAATAAACTATCCAATCCTCGCCTCTTTGGATTCCAACGAATTTTAAATATAGACAGTAGTTAAAATCACAAAAGTATTTAAAAATTTATATTTTATGATTTTGGAATAATCTAGTAATAAAAAAGCAAGAGCAAATTAAACTCAAATAGGAGCGGTGCTGCTGTCCAGAACTTCTTTATTAGAACATTTGTTTGATACCTCAGTAGCTAAGCTGCCTTTGCACCTGGCTGGCATGAAACAGTGGCTCAACAGTAAACAGCAGTTGCACTATCAGCAGCAAGTTTTTCCCCTTGAAACTTGTCATGAACAAAGCAAGAAAAAAAAGATAGGGAGGGTAAACCCTGCCAAAAATATTTAAATACTGCACTGCATCATAAACAGCGTGGTTTCTTTATTTATTTTCCTCAGAACCTCTTCCCCCTCATTTTTGATAGTTGCAGATTGATGTAGTAACTGTCTTTTAGAAAATGCTGAATGCATGGTTTAGAGACCAGGTAGCCTTAAAAATCCGAACACGAACGACACAGATGAAAGCTCTTGGGACGTCCTTCAGGGACTTCTTTCATGACTTCTTCCTTTGTCTAAGGGTAGCTCCAGCATTCGAGTGCCTGCAGCGGAAGTTAAGTATCTAGCAGTGTTCCAAGTATTCAATCACCCTAGAGATAGATTTCTGGCCTGTTGTTCCAACAGCACACTGGAAAATGCAACAGAAAACACAAGTAACAAAAAAGCATTTGTAAAACCTCTTTAAAATGCTTAAGAGCTCTGCTCTTCTCAGATTTTTTGTTATTCAAAACTACCTTTTGGTAAAAACAACCAGGTTCAGGCTGTAGATCTAAAATATTTTTCCCGCGCAGTCATATTCAAGTGAAATTAAAGCAGCTTCTGTCCATTTACTACCACAGTCAGTGACAGAAGAACAGAACTTAATATTTAAAAACAGATAATCACTCTGTGCTCTTAAAGAGAAATAGCTGAAAATGTGATTTCTTTAAATAGAGTAACAGAAAGCAATTGCAAAAGTATCTACATTCTACAATATTCAAAATACATATTACTTACAGTAAGATTCATAAAACTGAGAAATTTTTTGAGCATTTCAGTCATTATGGAGAAGTCCCCCTCGGGTAAGTATTCCCTCACAGTAGTCACATTGATCTGAAAGATAAAATCAGATGGTTTTAATCTTGGAAATATTTTTCCAGCACCAAGAACCATCTTGCTCTGTGTGTGCGGTACAGTAGGACCTAACACACTGCAAGCACTGGGACTGCCTGTTGCTGCCATCTCCAGGAACCAAGTCTCTTTCTCAAGGCAATCAGGACCCACCCAAACAACCTCCTCCCCCCAGTAACCTCCTGACTCAGATGGGAGGATGTAGCTCCCTCTGCAGCTGTTTAGGATTGAGAACCATCCAACACGATACTGTTCCAAAGACTAAAATGACACAGACCGAATACCCCTCAAACGCTGCCAACTAGCATGCTGAAGAGCACTTCTGCCTTCCAGGCTAAGTGCAAGCAAGTCTGAAGGCAGGTCTGAATCTCATTTTCATCCCAGCATGTTCAAAAGGAGGCTATGTACAGTTTTCAGCTGCAAGAGCTCCATATTTTGAAATCTAAACTTCACTTTCCTATTACAGTTTCCAAACTGAGTCAGTCATCCTCAACTAATGTGCATACTGGCAATTTCACATCATTTCAATGGAAAAAAAATAGAACACTACAATGAAAAACCTAACTGAACCTGCTCACTGAAACTACAAAAAAAAAAAAAAAACCATCAAGCTTTTATAACCAAACCAGCAAGCCAATTTTCTTTGGGCTTTCCAGAGCAAGTTCACCCGAGAGCTAAGACTAACCACAAAAAAGGAGAAGAGGCAAGAGGTCAAAATGTCAGCTCCAAGGTTCTTTTGATTCCCATATGCATGTTCAAAAGGTTGGTTCTCAAACCCTTCCAGAGAACTATTATACACAGAGCAGCACCCATGTGGCAAATCACATGGAAATGGATTTATTAAAATTCTAAATGGCAAATTATTATTTCACGGAACATTTTTCTACAGTTAGCAGCGAGTTTTTGACTTATTCCCTTACTGGACTTTCTTGGCAGAGACAGCCCAGGAGCAATGCTGTGTACGAGGCCACAATGCAGTCTTCCATGTGCTTCCCAGCATGCTGAAGAGCTGCAACGAAAACAAAAGCAAACAATCCCCAGCTGAGCGTACTGAATCCTCAAAGGAGCTTCAGACACAGCTGGCATCTTCTACCATTTTAAATACCATCCTTCAACAACTTGCAGAATTCTATCATCTGAAGCAAGTACTTGCTCAGAGACTTCAAAAACAGTCAGCAACTCTGCACTTAAGCCAGCAACATTCATCCTGTAGCAAAAATTATGTCTGTTCTCTTTCAGTATAACTTGATTGTGAATTACTTTTATTATTGTACCTACAAGCTACAAAAAAAAAAGGAAGGAAATACACAAAAGATATGAAGAAACAAAAAGCAAGATCAGAGAAAGTAAGATACCACATTTACTATTAAAAGAGTAAAATCTAAGACAATAATGTAATGAAAGGGACTTACATTTCTGATCATCCTTCTTCACAGACAACACATTTTGCTCAGAATGACTCAAATTCCCAAAATAAACTACCACAGATGGAACACACTAAGGTACTAAACAGGTACCTTATATACAACCAAGAGAGTGAGAAATACCAAGAGACAAAAAAAAGACAGGCACTGAAAGCAGAGCAGAGGATGTGTAAACATGTCAGAGGGGAGAACAGCTATATGGAGCATGAAACGAGAGCAAGTCACAGGACACTGAAAAATAAAATTGCAGAGAGGTAACCTTCAAGGAAGGATTTGTAGAAACATGCTAAGGGCCTAACAGCCACCCATTTCTGAAGGTTTATTTCACAGAATGACCCCCCAAATAAGATTTTTTTGAGAAGCAATTGTAACACAGTACTATTTAAAAAATAAAAATATCAAAGACGATTACTTCTTACACTTCCGCTCCTTACTGCTTCTATTTATGATCTGTAACAGTTCCACCTAGGAGATTATGCTGAAGAAATTTCAGCCTAAGAGACTGCATATAGATGGGAGGTAGAGGATAAGGTGGGAATTCATGCAGAGTTCTGATTTTTTTTTTTCCTGGGCTCACCAATCCAGACAATGTACCTTTATTAAGATCAAGTTCTTCATCATCTTCTTCCTTCTTATCTTTCTCTTCAGTACTATCCGACTTCTCTGTGGAGACCCACTGTATCTCCCCACTCGTCTCTTGCCATTCCCCACTTTTGTCATGCTGAGCAGCAGGAGCTTCTTTAATCAATTCATCTGTCTGGCTCTCTGCCAGCTGTGCTGCTCGCTCACGCTCAAGAAAGAGCTAATGGAAAAATTGCAAAAAAATTTGTATTATGAACCAAACACAAGCCACACTGAATTATATTTGAAAGTTTACTTCTCCGTCACAACTGCCCCCTTAATGGAGTCCTAGTCCTCAATACTTTTCTTCATAGTAACATGTTCCACTTTAAGGAAAGAATAACCCAGTTTATCGAGCGCTGATGCTGGGTGTGCTTCATAGACAGGGCCTCCCTCCCTCCCCAGTGTTCAGCCACCTGGCAGACTCCTCTTGAGCACCATAAACGCAAAATGATTTTCTTGGGGAACCAGTCTAAATCTGGAAAACTCATCTTTTTTGTGAAATTTTGTTCTTTACCAGTGTCCTTTTTCTCTTCATGCTAGTTATCCCCCATCTGCTCTTAGTTTTTCCCTGTGACATGTCAAAAAGCAAAACTGAGAAGTGTACTTTAATATTACTCATCAAGGATGCGGCCTCAGCAGCCATCTCTTACTGTGCAGTCACATCTTGTGAATTAATTCCCGAACCATGCAGACACCAGAGTTCAAACACGACTCTGCAGAGCCGCGTACCATTACTGATACTTTGGGCACTTATTTTTTCAGTCATTGAACATTTTTTCTAAATAAATGGAGGTACTGCTGAAAGCAGTCATAATTTCCCGTTAAAATAGAAAAAGAGGTGACATTAAAATCCTTCCAATTACTTTTAGCTTGAAGTGGAGCTCATTAGCCAAATTCTAGGTGTATTTACTCACTAGCAAGTTAGCCAATACCATATTTAAAAATATTGTTTCACATCCATATTCACAACAACAGTATTTTATTCCTTTTATAAAACACCCTGTCTCAGTTTTTAAAAACTGATCTCCAACTCCCATAAACACAGTACTTTAAAAATTATGGAAGCAAAGTAGGTGAGACAAGTGTAGCTTGCAGTTTTTACAGCTGGCTTGAGCAAAACTAGAAATAAACCATATAGGAACAAGAAAGCTTTATGGGGGCTGAAAGCAGCCTTTGGATGCCTGTTACAATGATAGCACTGTTGTTTCCAGGAGAGCTGCTTCTGTAACAGACAGTACTGTAAAAGCCAAAGTCATGTGGCAGCCCCTTTCCCTTACCAAGCTGTATCACGGTCTCAAAATCCTCAATAAAAAATAAAGCTTGACAAGAAGTCTTCACTGCTGAGTTCTCATTTTCTCCTTCTACATCTGATAATGAAAAACAGTGACTACCAGAGGAAAAGTGCATTTCTGGTTCATCACTTACCTGCACTAAAGCCTGAACAGCATCGATCTGTCCAGTCATCTTTAGGCTATCGTCTCCTTCTCCCGTACAGAATGAGTCGAAAGAACATGATGTTTCCATATTGACAAGACAGTGCCTGTTTCGAGCACTATATTCTACTAGATTGATCAGCAGACCCAATCCCTGCAAGCAGAGTCAGAGCAGATTACACACACTAAAAAAGAATGATTCAGTGAAAACATCTCTATAGATAAGTATCTGCTCTAGAGCTCGCCTTTCTGAGGACACAAGACACTTAGCAACGTGCCTTTATCGAAGCTGGATAAACAGTGCTCAGGATTTAAGGAAATGATTTCAAGATTTTTCTGATTCTGAACACAAAAAGCATTGTTGGTGATCTTAAAAATAACCTCTTATTTAAAGTCTAGGCATAAGGCTTTTAAATTTAAAACTCTTTTCACATATCTGCCATTATACCATAGAGATCCACCTTACATATGCTGAGAGAAAAAGCAGATACATTCGACAAGGCCCATGCCAAGCAATAGCCTCCACTCTGTTTCTAGATTAGCTCTGCTAATATAACCAAGACAGTATCTTACCAGCACCCGAATATCAAATCTCTGTTCTTGAGGTAGGAACCTGGGAACCTGAAGCACACAGTTCATGGCGGTGCCAATCAGACCTTCTTGTTCACCTGTTTTTGTACTACCCCATTCTAAAAACACAGATAAGAGGAGCAATTTTAGAAGTATTCATTTGCATAATTCTAAACGCACTGATGAAACTTTTGGCCTTCAAAGACAATCTGGATCCTCTGGCCAAAGCACATTAACACTTAACACTTGCAATTACTCATTCCATTCCCCAAAACAGATTACTGATTACTGCAACAAAAGCATCTATCACACTGTACAGGCAAAAATGTAATAGACGGGAAAAGGATTGCTCTTATTTGATACTGTAGTACAGGAGAGGATGAGGAGGAGGAGGATGAGGAGGAGGAGTATTCCTCATCTTACCATTATCGTTTGTTAGGTTGAGCAAGACGCCAATGATGGCCCTCATGCAGTCCTCCACGGCTTTGCCCACGTGGTTGGTTACGTTCTGGTGACGCAGGGGTTTGTTGTCGGGCAAACAGATGCTGTCCTCAGCACGATTATACCGCTGGATTAGCTCCTCACAGTGCTGCAGGGCTCTGAATACAGAAAAGGCAGAGCAAAGTTACCTGGACAACATACAGCATATTCTACCCTTACATCTCACCACAAAAACTGTCTATAGAGCTTCATGCAGCTTTTACACGGAATGGCCCTTAAAGTAAGAACTTTTAGAAGGAACTGAAAATGTGATAAATTGAAGTAGCTTCCCAACAGCCCTCTTCAGTGTTCACCTTACCTCAAGTACTGAAGGAACTGAATCCATATTCCCCAAATTTTCAGTAACAACAGCAGCACTACATGTAGTGCTCCGGCTAATACTGATAATTCATCTAAAATAACTTGATTGTTACTTCATGAAAAGCAGTCAGTTACACTTCTCCCTTAAAATTCACTGATACAATAGCATTTTCTGGTTTATTTTTGGTATATGAGGGACAGTGTTAGACAAAAAAGTTCTTCTGTCATAACTTACTTAGCTGAGGAGACTATGAGTTGTGAGTCTTTGTATGCTATTAGATAGCTTTGATTTTCTGGATTATGCACAGTTACCTAGAAAAAGGAAAAAAAAAAGTAGTATTGAAAATAGAACTTTCTTCACCTCAAAGAGAATTAGTATTTTTTCCACAACTCTAACTCTCTCTGTATTCACTTCCACACTTCTTGGTTATTATCCAGTGCAAGCTTTCCCTTATCACTGCACTAACATTTCCTTGAAGTTTGTACTTTGTAACGAACCCCACAGCATTGTGACACTGAAGATAAATTCCTATCCCTTGATATAGTAAAAACAGATAATCTGCAGCAGAATTCCCTGTTAGAGCAGAACCCTGAATCTACAGCCTGGCACTTCAGAGTCCCAGATCAGCATGTAGGCATGTGCACATAAATATACACAAAATATATCATATAGTATTCTTCTATTTTACTTTAAAACTCAATATTGGCTGCATTTCTGAGAGTACATTAAACATTCAGACATAAAAGTTTTTCCTTTGGAGGAAATTCAGAATAAGTTCTCAGAAATAAAATAATATTTTCCTAAATTTTTGCATGATTTGATTTGTTCATTTTTCATCTTCATTCTCAAGTCTCTACACTTCTTACTACAGCATTATCCATTCTCAAGTACAAATTAGTGTTTTCTGTCTCTAAATGATCCGCAATTCAAGCTGCTGCATGGCAGCTCCAATCCCTACCAGGAACAGTCATCTTCACATAGAGAAGCAGAAAGGGCATCTGAGAGCTCTTCCTCCAGCTTTGCAGAAGGCAAGCAAAGCACTAGGCACCACCACTCCACCGAGGGCCTCAAGTGAGGGCTGCAGCTGTTGCCTTCTGGCTCAGGCTTTGCTATCATCGTCATCATCACTCACCAGGATTCACTGACCTGAGCGCCACTCCCTGAGGTGCGGGCGCTGCTGCTGAAACGCAGCAACACTTTCCTGCTTGCTCACAGTGTCAGAGTACAGAAAATAGTGTTGATAAAAATATGAAACCTGGGCTTTGTAGACATATGCTCACAACTGCATGGAGCTAAGCTCCATGAAATTGCCTTATATTTTAAACCTTATATTTTAATCCTGTTCCAAGTTCTCCTCAAATAATATGCTCCATCTCAATAGACAAGCTCCAAGACCAATGAACGGGTGTGACTTTGGGGACAATCTGCTCTCTCAGTGCCTAGCAGAGCCAAAGCGTGAAAGCAGTAACTAACAGGTACACAAATTGATTGCCTCTCAAACACACTATTACGTGTGGAAATACAAACTCGTGCTAAGACAGCAACATCCACAAGTAGCTACTTTCAGTGGGAACTCATGAAAAATTATCATTGACCTATCATTAACAGTAATTAACTTGAAATATTAAACATACATACAGAACAGAAGAAATTCTCAAACAAAACACTCTATGAACACTGATAGATATCAGACAGTTAGCACCTAAAGAAAAATGTGCAATATCTGCTCATACTTACACTTTCTAAAACCCGTAAACATCTTTCTGCACCCCATAATGAAGCCACCAATTTCTCTTCATTTTCATCACTGCTCAGGTGATCCACACATTCTTTAACTACACAGTGAAGAAAAGTTGATTTCTGTTAATAAGTCTTGAAAAAAATATACAAACTACCAAACTCATTTCACACTTTACAAAACTGCAATACCACAAAACCTTCATAAAAACATGACGAGCAGCATTCTGATAAGTAAATTTAAAAACTGGCTTTACAATATTGTGAACAAATTACCTGTCCATAGATCTTACTCTCCATGGACAAAGAGCTCCTACAGCCCATATCCCATCACATAACTGCATGTGCACATGGCAGCACGTTTCACAGATACACTGGTTTAGAAAGGGAACGATGAGGATGGCGTGCAGCCTCCCCACGCCTTGCAAGCAGGAGTCCATATGGCAGTTGAACAGTTGCAGCTTTTCACTCCCTCCTTTGCCCACCCCTCTGCTTGCTCAACATATTCAACTCGGGCATTCGTCTTAGAAAGGGGCCTTTTCCTCTCTGATCCAAAAACAAAACACTGATCAAAGCATAGCTGGCAATTGTAATATCAATAATATTATCATCACATTTCTTCCTGAAAAGCTGACTTTATCTGAGTTACTCAGTAAAGAAGCGTGTCCCAACCTGAAAACAACCCTAGACTGCAGAGCAGATTTATCGGCGTTTATTCTGAAGAGTGTGCTGCATATAGATGATATATGTTATATGTAAGATTGTAGTACAAGAGTGTGCATACTGTCTAAATTTAAGCTGCTTTTAATTTCATATTTCATACAAACCATGCAACATTACACACACGCTATTTAGTCAGAGCTGCTTTAAATCCCACGTGCCTAAAAACTAAACCTCCAAATATTTCCCAACAGCCCAGCATACAGATCTTAATTCAAAAATATATATTTTTTCTTTTTAGAGAAAAATGTATATTAAAAGCAAACAACTAATTCTCATGTCAGATAGAGGCTGCCAAAGTGCCATTTCTCACCTACCTTTATCTACAATATGATCAAGACCACCGAGCAGCCGCAGTTCTTCTTTAAACCAATCCCCAGCTCGCTTGGAGGTGAGCGACAGCAACGTCTCCATTGCCAGATGCCCAGTCTGAAAAAGGAGATTCTCCAGTTAGTGGAGCTGCCCAAAGCAATGCCATCAGCATGTGATATTGTACGGAGCCACCCCCCTAAAACCACCAACCAGTTGTGAGTGCAAGGACCACCAGAGGGAGCAAGAAGGGACAGAAAAATGGACTTAGATTCAAAAGTGACAGGAAAAAGGTATTTTGCATTTTAGACTTTTTCCAGGATTTTACTCATGTTTCACGAAAGCTAAACAGCCTCCTCATCTGCTTCTCTGTTACCAACAAAGACGAGCGGAGGAAGGAAGTGGACAAGTCACTCAGCAAAAGAAACACCGCAGCGAACAAACACTGCTCCTGCCTGCCAGGAACCCCGGCTCCGCAGCTTGCAGAAAACACCTCATTCTAGGGTACATTTGGTTGGTTGTTTTTCTTACAAACTGATGAAAGACAGAAGTTAAATTCAAAGGAAATTTACTGAATCTACTTCAAGAACAACATAACGAAATTCAGCAACACTGACTCAGTAAGTTTTCTCTATGCAAATTCAACTTGAATTTACAATCTCACATAATCCATGACCATGATTTTAAGCAAAATCAGAAACACTTCTTCACTTTTAAAACAATATGACATTGCCAAATGGAAAACAGTTCCCTCCCCATATTAAAAAAATTAACAATAATTTACTCCTTCACAGAACTGACTAATAAGACTTGTGCAGCATCTGGAAACACACGTAAACCTGGGCTACTGCCAGCCTAGTAATTTCACAAACGCAACACAAGGAAAAGAATAAAAGAAAGTCCAAAAAGAAATGCCTAAGACTGCATTAAAGCCACCTCAATTTAGCCGCTTCTCACATCATCTCCCCTCCCAGGCACCTTTGATTTGCAAAGCTTCAGGAACAGCCGTGCTGATTTGGAGCTGTGCAGTGTTTCCAAAAGAGCAGTTCAGGCCTCAGCACCTCCTGGGAAACACAGCACTCACCAGGCTTGAACCAACAGCCCATGGTGTGCTAAAAACAAGTTACAACAAACTGCAACCCCCAACAGCTTCAGCTCCTTCCTATTGTTACAAAAACAAAAGTCCAAGGACAGAAGGAAATCTGAAGGTTCGCACAGATAAAATTCCACCCAAAACCAGACGGCTCCTTTTCTGGGCGCAACCTCTGCCACACAGACTGTCCCAACGAGCAAGAGCTTTTTTCTCTACGCTCCCAGGTCACCACAGGATTGCGGTGGGGGCAGGAAAGGCAACAAAACCCCTCACTTCTGCCCGCGGCGCAGCAGTGAGAACAAAAGCAGCCGTCACCGCCGCGACTGCGGCCCGAGCTGCCAGCAGTCCCTCGGTCCTGCCCGGGCAAGCCGGGCACACTCGGTTCCAGCGCTCGCCGCTCACCGCCAACCACAACATGCAAAAAATGGGGCAAAGGAAAAGCATCAAGGAGGCAAGAGCTAAGGATGTTTTCAGTGATGGGAGTACGGGAGCTGAACCAGCCTGCAAGGTGCTCTGCAGGAGACCAGCAGCACGGTCCCACGGCCGCTGCCCGCGTTCCCAGCTCGGCAGCTCCCCAGCCTTCCTTTCATTCCTTCAGAATGAGCATGGAAACGCTGTCAAACCGGGATCTGAAACCAGGCAGAACCTAATCCAGGTTGACAGATACTTAACAGAAACTCTCCTTTCGAGATCTTTTGGGCTACTAAAGACTTTCCTGGCTTCCTGAGTATCTTGTTGCTGTCCCTTGAAAGACCCAAAGCCCACTCAATATTTAACACATCCTGCTTATTTTTCCTGAGCAGGGCAAGGACTTCCAAAAAATGGTGTTGGTACAATGCTATGCCTGGCTTCCCACATAACTCAGCAGCCCATTCCACTGCTACACTTTTAAAAACGCTGCCCAAGAGGGAAAGAAGTGTGGTGAGGAAGAAAGAAAACGCTACCCTACCATGTGTATATTAGACCTTTTTTTCCACCCTCTGTCTGGATTCTAGTCTACAGATGTTCACAAACAGTAGGGGTCATTACATGGCAATAAGAGTATTTCCTGCTAAACTAACAGTGTGGTGCAGGTGCCAGCTTAAAGAAATCTGTACTAGAGAATTTTTTTTTTTTTTAAGTACTACCTTGACCTATCTACTTACCTGGAGCAGTAAAAGAGTAAATCAGGCAGCTGAAGAACATCATAACTTTATCTTACTCATAGCCTTTTAGAAAAGAACTTTTCAAGTTTAACACACAAGATACTTGCAGTGCAACCATATCTGCATAGAAAGCAGACAGTAACAACTTCTGAGCTGCTAAGACAGCAACTTAAAGTTGATCTTACAGATTCTGTTTTATTAGGTGCTCTACCACTCACAAGGCTTCCAAAAACAGCATGATACCCACCGTGATGTTCTCGAGATCAAGATGCTTGTTGTGAACAGTTTCACAGAGTCTCCGAATTTTTTCCTTTATTTTATTCATGTCTTTTTCATTCAGCAGCTTGGCAGAAGAAGCATCTTGCTCCAGTTCCAAAAGCCGAATCATCAGGTCTAGACTAGCCCTGTCTAAATCCATGTTCAAACGGTCTCTACTCAGGATGTACATCAGGGCTGCTGTACAAAGGGACAAGTTCTTGGGTGGACAGAGGAAAAAGAAAACCAGTTAAATTGTCAGAAATGTTTGGGAAAAGTTTCACAGTTTTTGGTGAATAACATGAAGAGCTATGGAAGAAACAGTCTGCAAAGCCTGATCTACACTGGCATTTACATGATTAGTTACTACCATACATAAACAGATTCCATCTAGCAAGTTAGTTGGGTTGTTTTCCTAACCAATACAAATGAGATATAAATCATTTAACACATTTACAAAGGCCTGGTAGAAAAGCAGGATTTTCTACTTTTCCAAGTGACTCAGCATTACAGACCAAGTGGCAACTCCAGCAGTTAGGGAATTACGGAAGAGAGATGGCAGGAGAACAAAGCGAAACCGGCCGGACTATGAGGCAAGAACGATGAAAACTCAGCTGGGAGGAATAAGCTGGTGACAAAGCACCAGGAGAGAGGCAGGGATCGCAGGGGTAGTGTTTGCATGGGAAGGGAAACAGCCAGTGCTGCTGAGCAGGTCTGTCACGCAACAACCTGCCGCTGCCAACATAAACACACTTAATTGCTAGAGGAATTCTGCTTTTTTGGAAGCAGCTAGAAAAAAAACCAAACCACTCTCCCCCCAAATCAGTCCTTAACAAGCAAACACTTGTTTAACTTTGAACATCTTATGGAGCATAGGGACCACGGACTGGCTAAGGACCTTCACATTAGCGGACATGGAAGACATAAGGAAAAACAGCCCCCCAGCTCCTCCCTGGAAATGACTGGGAGCTACGGCGCCCAGGGAGGAGTCGCCAGGCTGCCTGCATTTATTCCTGTGTGTTTCTGTGCGCACACAGTTCATTCCAACTGTGGAAGAGCTAATTCCAGGAGACAGGTAGTGCGTAGTCCAACAGGAAAGAGCAGACTTTCCATCTCGTAAGAGATCATGCATCTGTCTAGGGCTCAGTCACCACCACGGCAATCAGTAGCTGCCTCTGGTTAGTTTAGAAGCAGACAATGAACACACCTGGCCACACTAGGCACTATCAGTATTCCCAAAGCAGGAACAGGCAGGTAAGACACCAAAAGTATGATAAACTCCTTCCTCTGAGTCAAGGAACTCCTTGAGGGCAGAGATAAATAAAGACCTGGATGTGACTAATCACCAAGAGATCTATTTGGAATACTGCAGGGAGTTTCCCAGTTTACATCTCTTTTCATGAATCCAACCTCAAGCTACAGGTGATCCAAGAACTGGACCTTAGCTGTAAGTATCATCTGTCCAGCCCTGTCAGTGTTTGGCAGTGGGGAGGGAAGAGGGGGGAAGAAAAAGAAAGATAAAATAAACAGATTTTTTTTTAGACAGAAATCAAGGCACCCTAAACTATGGAGCTGCAATTCATCCTTGCTCAGAGTTCAGCAAAGTGTCCCCGCTGAGCACGCACTCCAGCGAGCACAGGGCAGTTCCACCCACTCCGCTCCTTGCCTCTCCTGCTACTTCTATTTATACTCCAGCTCGTGGGAACAGATGGTTATTTTCTAGGGTTCGGCATTACATTTAAATTATTCCTTTTTTTTTTTTTTAATTATTCACAAGCTGAAGACATTACAAAACTACATTTCTGTGCTTAATTACTGTCAATTATAATCTAAATTAATAATCTAAAGCTTCAAAGCATTTAGAATATAGCTAAGGAGATCAAGTCACAAACTGAAATTGCAGTTTAAAGACAAATCTGGTAGAAAATTAGGTGGAATAAGTATTTTTCATGTAAGAAAACAAAATATTTGGGGGATGCCGTTCAGAACAATGTATGTTTTTAATTTTATTTTGCTTGCTGGTTAAAAGAACAGCTTTGCAACTGCAGTTTTATATCCTTATGGAAATAGGAAAGCATCCTACTTTTTCAGCCTTTTCCACTGTATCCATCCAACAAGCACAGCGTATGCTCACATTTGTTTCCATCAGCGTTGTCATTGTGCCAGTTCTCTCTCATTTCCAAAATATTTTACAGAAAAATTTAACAAAATACTTGTATATTTCTTCTCTTCCTCAGTGAAGCCAAAGTTCTGTTATTTATCTTAAATGGATTCAAAACCATGGAAGTTGAACCCAGTGAGATTTATTCCTTTTGAGTTACCTTCCACTGAGATTTATTACTTTTAACAAGTTAATATTCTACTAAAAACAATTAGTAAATGAAAGAGTAGTATATAAAGATAGGAAGATTATACAAATGAGGTCATTGTTGTCAAAGGATATAATCTTGTGTAACTGAAATATATAATTTGATATTTATTAATAGCAGTTTTACAGATCAATGATTTTCTAATATTGTACATTCTACAAGCACTGTAAATGTATTAAAACATTAACTTTCAATTTTTTCCCCAATAAAAGGGAGCACTTCATCAAATACAATGAAAAGGGTATAATCAATGCTTTTTGTTACTGCAGACTAATAATAGCAGGCAATTTCCTTTGAGCTGTATGTTAGTGCTTTTGAAAACGAAGGAATAATGGTAAATGTTTAAGACAGCCTAAAATATACTGAGCAGCCTTGTACACTTTCCAAGGAGCTGAAGCTGCTTTCTCCAGATCTCCTGCAACTCAGTGGTGGTAACTGCCCTAAATAGCAGGACTTCATGTTGTTTATTTCCAGCATTATTCAGCCCCATTTTGACAGCTCACAAGATAAAGACGACATTGAACCTGGCTCCCGTGTACTGGAGCTGCCCACTGCTAAATGGCAAGGCAGATGGAAAATAACCCATTGATCTAAAATTAGTTACTTAAAGCTCTCTAGCTCTTTACTGCCACAGTAAGATTTTTGTGGGTTCAACATTTTCTTCAGCAGTACCTACAGCTCTGCTAGAGCCACTGCACAAAATAAAGCAGCCTAACAGGATATACATAGCTGCTACTGCCTCCAAGTCTCATTTTCTGTGCTGAGGTTTTGCAGCAACCCTTCCCAATGCAGGGGTTTCAGGCACCAGTGAAAAAAGTGTTTAATATTAAACTTGATATATGAATTGAGCTTGTGAAACTGAGGTAAAAAGAAAGACGCATCTGTTTCAGTTTTTAACCCTCAAGACACAGGATAGTTTTAGAATAGAAAATTTTACCTGTCCTAGATTTTTCATTACATACACACAAGCCATTTAAAACTGCATTACAGCACAGCTCAAGAAGAGCACAACACACACAAAACCCACACTGCTAAGAACAAGGACATTATTTACATGCAAGATAAAAACGCTTTGAGCAATCTCTAGAGATAATGCATTTCTTTCTTTAAAGAATTATTACTGAAACAAAATGTAATAATAAAGCAATTAAAAACTAGGTAGGTAGAAGAGTCAAGCTGTAAAGATAACATTGTGTATGAATACCTGGTGGTGCTGAGAGTCATCCAGTGTTTTGAAGACCATGGCTACCATCCCGTGCGCTCTCAGATGCATTCGGAAGCTGGGCATGGCGCACTTGGTCGCCAAGCTGATTACACTAGAGAAACATAACGCTGAGTTAGAGCAAATCAAACTACTACATTCACAAAAATGCCACATAAGTCCTAAGGTGACGACTGACCATGTAACGCAGAGCCCTACAAGATTCGCCCGCATGTTTCTTTTAAAATTGATATAAATCAACTTCCTCAGTGGTAAACTGAGCAGGTTATTCAAAACCATCTGCATCTACTTCCTTACTGGTTATAAACAAGGCCTGAAAGAGTTACATTGAACTTGTATTTCACAATAAAAGCAGGAATCATTTGCAACAGCTAAATTCAAAGTAAAAGTTTCATGGGTTAAGTATGAAGCAGGTTTAGAGGAAAAGGAGAATTTATTATGGAGCAAGCCAAGATTAGAAATTGTGAGCATGAGCTCCCATCACTATCTAATATTTAATGATTTGACTAATGAGACTTGCTCACACCTAGCAAACTTCTACAAGAAAAGAATATTTTACTACTTATAGTTGCATTTAGGTTGAGGGAAACATTACAAATTTCAGGAAAAATCTGAAATTTACTATATTAGTCCAATCAAATAACTTGAGTGTGGTTATAAAAAAAAGCAAAGTTCTTTCCCTAGATTTATTAGCAATTTGCCCGTCACGGCTAGTTGAGTTCCAATATATAGTCTATTTAAAATATTGCTTTTAAACGTGGAGCAATGCAAGACTGATAGCCAATGCAATCTTCCATAACAACAAAGGGATCTTACTATAAAATGTTCTTACGAGACGGAGCCCTAAGAGGAAGGGGTCTTTCTGTCTCCAATCACAACAGCACCAGCTCAACCTTATCTACTAGTTTCTGATTCTTTTATGTCTGTAACTATCCTTACACATTGATTTCCTTGGGAAAAATACTTTTCCTTTAATTTGTTAACTGAAAGAAAAAATTTTATGGTGTTTAAGTTATACCGCACAACTTTTACTTGGAAAGTAAAGAAGTCAGCTTAAGATCCTAGGACACTTGCCATACAAGCAAGCTGTAAGTGCACTCAGTGAGGAAAACAAACCTAAACTGTCACCACTGTAATATTCTCTATAATCACATATGTACAAACAGGGTTAAGGGTTTCTGAAATTTATAGGAAAGCAACAATATCCACTGCTAGTTCTTGAAGAACATGGAGAATTATTTATCTTTAAATTAGCTCTCAACATATAACTTTCTCATGCACAGTAATCTCTCAATAAAGTGCCATCTTCACCTATCTACATGGATTGAAACACTTCTCTAGTATTTGTAGATGGCTCAACAGAAAATTTACAAGAGAAATTATGTGCTTACAGAACATCTGCAGTATTTAAGTCTAAACAAAGTGAAAGAATATTTTATTTATATTTTCTTGTATTTATGTATTCTATGAAATATATATGTAATATATTTATAGTTTTGATGTATTTTTTCATAGCAGAAGTACAACTTTTTTTATACTAGTGTAACACTAATGCATAGCTTGCAATGAGTAACATCGCAGTGAAGACTGAGATGAGTAACCCAAGGCATGTTAGAAAAGCCTCCAATTCATGTGGATGCCCCATTACTGCACTCAATGTTAGCTACATTATTTCTCCACAAAAATTAAAGAAAGAGCTGTTAGAATTAAGCAATCACTCAATATTAAAGTCATAATCAGCATGCTTTCTCATACGGGCCAGATATTATTTTAGAATTGAATGCTGCAGTAAAGAAATGGAAGATGTCTCCTCACATCCGATCAAACTATCAGAAAATATTTTTAAAAATTGTAATTTGAAGAACAAGCT
Source organism: Nothoprocta pentlandii (assembly GCA_013398315.1). NCBI lineage: Eukaryota > Metazoa > Chordata > Aves > Tinamiformes > Tinamidae > Nothoprocta > Nothoprocta pentlandii. Next base: position 2,440,056 of record VZSG01000039.1, on the reverse strand, counting down.
CAGAAAACATAGCCTTTACTGTAAAATTTCTTATTTTGTCTTCCTAATCAGACCACTTGAACTTATTCACAACTTATCATGCTGAGAATTCTTTCCAAATTCTGCTCTTCCTAGCAGAAAAGCCAAATAATTACTGACCACTGTTTTAAAGCTAGGTCACATCTTCAATCAATATGCATTTAATTCACTAGCTCCTTGGAATCCAAGTTCGGTGTTTTACATTGAGGTATCTTACCTAAGGCAACGTGTGTTTAGGGGCTGATTGCTCTTCAATCCACTTAGCAAGTACTCAATATCATCTGTGAACTCTTGATTTTCACCAAATTCCACTACATCATTGAAGTGCTTTACATGCTGAACAACAGTGTATAACTGGAAGAGACAAATATTTTCATCTAGGTAAGTTGCTCTTGGGATCAATTACCACATTAACAAGTACATTTAAAAATCTATTCAGTTTCGAGTATAAAGAAATATTAAGAACTCAATGAAGGCCATTCAACTACTTAATGAAAACATTAGTTTTATTAGGAAAGCCAAATTTAATTTGACACTGTTCCTTCAGTACTTTGAAATACCAACAATTCTTTATCATAAAAATTTGTTGAAAAATACTTACTTCTTTGTCTTCTTTCCTACATTTCAATGCAGTTACTATCTCTTGATAGGGCTGAGTAGGTATTGTCACAGTTTTTATCACTTTGGGAGGTGGTGCAGGAGCCTTAAAAACTCCATCATCTTTATGAATTGCCTCCTTTGAAGATAGCCTTACCTATTAATAAGAAAGTGCTACAATGGGCAGATGTTTTGAGCATATCAACATATACTAAATACATCAGGAAACAGAACAGGTGTGCATTTGTCAAATTCACATTTTGGGACTAGCTTGTCTTTCCCTTCCACTACCAAAATGTACCTAGGCTGTGTGAAAATGTACCTATTCTTAAAAAAATAGGTCAGAGATTATATGCATTTTTAATATAAAACAATTCTGAGTAGTCAGAAAAGCTCCAGTGAAATTTTGAAAACGGAGGAGAAAATGTATGTATATATTTTACATTGATTGTTTAAGCTTTAGGGTAATTAGAATGACCAACTTCAGGGTTTGAAAACAATTGTTCATACTTACAAATATCTTGAAACATCTTTGCCCTTAAACTGGAGCTGGCAAGAGCATGGCACCAAGCAAGCCCCGTCCCAGCAGGGCTCGAGCTGCACATGTGCATGTCTGCTGTTCTCATGTGTGGCTACAGGGCTGCTGCCCTGCTCTGGTCAGGGTGCAGCCGTGGGAAACCCACCTCTCCGAATGCGTGCTCAGAAAGGCAGCATACCCGCAGAACTGCTTTAGCACTGTGAAAGTGCCACTGGCAAAGTCTCTAATGACTACAAGACACCCTTGTAAACTCACAATATTCTCCATGTGTTGGCTTTACATGTATTTGTACTATTAAGACGTGAGGAACTATAGGCTTACAAACTATAGGCTTTGTAACATGCTTTAGTACCATAATAAGCCTATTCTGAACATAACAAACAGTAAAGAACATGCTGTTAGGTCTAGAGTAACTACTGTCAAATTTCCTGTCACCTAAAGCAAGTATCACACACTTCTCAATATAGTGCTCTGTATTAATTCAATTTTATTTAAGTTGAAGCATTAAGCCTATCTTCAGGCTACTTCTTTGAGTCAAAATTCAGTCACAAATGAGAGAGAACAAGGCTTACTGGAAAAAGACATCCAGAGGCCACAATCTAAACAAGGCCAACAGCAGTGGTCATTTACTCAGTCTCTAAACATCACCATACACTTTTTGCCATATACAGAAAATGAGCATTTTCACAGTGTCCTCTGAACCACTAGAATTAGCCCTGATGCACAGAGAACACAATCCCTCCTCCTGAGGGTGTTAAGGGAAAGCCTTCTTGCTGTGAAGCCTACAGCAGCAGTCAAAGCAAAAAAATTGCCTTTAAGTTCAGTATCAGTGAGAAATAAAGCCTTCAAATAAAGCTCAAGTGCATACAAGTTAACTAAACAAAGGTTTTAGGGTCTTTATGATTTGATCCATTTTTTAAGGGGTAATGCTAAACCATGCAATCTCTCCTCAAATACTAGCAGTAACGGATATTTAAAATGAGTCATCTTTGCTTCCTAGGTAGTGCAGTTACTACTCTGGATGCTCCAAGAATGCAAAAGAACATGAAGCCAAAAGGAGCTAGTCTGGGACCACAGGATAGGTATAATAAAAATAGCTTTATATATATAGGATTAATTTGCTGCATTCTGATTTTCTGTTCTCAGGCAAATCAAAAAAAGCAAAATTTACTGCCTATGTACACTGCACCATCTGTGACAGTGCTTCCAAGTAGATAGTCCAAATTCTGGATTCTGGTTTTAGTACAACTTAAGTAAATAAAACCACCTTAAACCTCCAAAGAAACAAAATCAGTTTCCTTGAAGAATAACTCTCATTAAGTTTTTGTTTTTTTAATGCTTCTATCTGATACATTCACATCAGCCATTCGAGCTGTATACAGAGAGCTGTCTCCATGTTTTCTAAAGGCCCAAGCATGCAATCCACAATGCTTTGCTCCATTACATAAAGGAGAAGTAAACCAGATCTTCATTTTTATAAGTTTTTCCTTCCTGCCTTGTATCTCTCAGACTCCCAGGCGTATCAGCATGATAATTTAGGGGGGGCCACAGAGATGAGATGGAGCCAACTGTCAGAAAGCTCAACATCACCACACCAGGCAAGACATCTGCTAAGATTCAACTCCGGAGTATTTCCACTGATACAGTTTCCTAACTGTCAAATACCCAGTGGTCTGCCCAAAGCGGACTATAATCCGAATTACTGTGACCTTCCCAAATATCAAAGATTTCTGCTGGTTTCAAAAGTATCAGTGAATCATAAAGGAAAAATCCTTAATCAACCTAATAAAGACACTTTACTTACTGGGACACTAGGTGTTTTCAAAACTGGTGGTGCTGGCAGAGCCTCTGATTCTGGCTGGTTCCAGTGTCTGGCATTATACACAGCTTTTGTTGGAGACTAAAAGATAAAAATACACAGTACACTAAGTAAGAAGAAGATGAGCTTCACTCTTTTCCTCCTCTCTGCAACACGACAAATTTTCACTCATAGCCTCAGTATAGTAGGTACCAGAAAATCTGACAGACTTTGAAGCATCTAACAGATGTAAAGACATACAAACCTATACAAACAGCAGAAGTCATGGTATGTATTTCAAGAAATTTTCAAAATTCTCATTAAAACGTATGCAAAGTAAACAAAATGTAAAGTTTCTCTGTAAAAAGCAGACAGCTCTGAAGAAAAAAGTTGTTAACGAATAACGTGCCAGTTGAAAATATGAATAAAGATTTGATTCAAAATACAAGATCAAGTTAGTTTTTGATGCTTGGAGGGATAAAATGCTCAAGTGAAATATCTTAATCTGTACTAGTAAGTTAAGCAGCATATTTTTATACTCAAAGTCAGAAGATGTAAAAAAATGATTTTTTTAAATGATTGCAATAAGACTTATAAAGGTAAGACATATCTCCAGTGTCTGAGTTTACCAATGTTATACCACCAAAATAATTCAGACTATCATTACTTTTTTCAAAATTTAACAAATATGTCATGTATTGTAGAAAATGTATAATTTAATCATTTATCTCCTTATACACAGTTGCATAGTTTTTTTCATGGGGAAAAATGTAACAATATGGGTTTTAAAACTATTATTTAGTCAAATTATAATGCATCAATTACATAAAACCAATATTGGTTTGAAAATGGCACATATACAGATACCCAGCAAATCTTGCAATATCAACACTGCTGATTTCACACCAGCCTACAAAGCATGAAAAGCTTGGGCACATCGAACAGGCAGAGCAGAGGGCCTGCCAGGCCGGGCTCCTCATCAGCTCTGGCACTGCTGGAGCTCGGTATCTCACCACACTCCTCCAGCCTTCACAAGAAGGGAAACTCTAGAAGAACTTTGAAGAACATTGGCCATACATCAAACTGGGAGCTATGAGTTTTCAGAGACCAAAAGGTCTGTCGAGTCCTAAATAGTTTTGTTATCTAGGTAAAAGAAAAGGCCTCTTCTTTTTCCTCCAGTGTGCTTTTCCACTGTCATAGGAAACCTACTTGGGGCAGTCCTCCTTTATTTATTTATTGTAAAAAAGCAGCACTCAGGTACTCAGCAGCAGTCAACACACAAAAAAGCCATGGCTTTAACACATGGGTCTATTCTGTCAAGAAACTCTTCTAGGCAGTAAGTTTGGAGATGGTGGCCATGGCATGGTCCTTGAGCATCAACACAGCCATGGTGCCCTTAAATAGGAAAGCTGAGATGTGGATTTTCCCTCTCCCTGCTGTTTCTACCAGTGAATGATTTCAGTGCTTCTTGGTTATTTTTAACTTCCTTAAGTAACAGAAACAGGAACTTGTACAATTTCCTACAGCCTCACCAACCAAAGCCAGTTTTTCAAGTTCATGGGCTGCAGTTCTGACTGGAAATGCCTGTCCAAAACTAGACAGTTAGAGATTTTTATTTGAAAACAGCTTAGTGCTGACAAAATGTTAAAGAGATTAACTCTTTTCCTCTGCAAATTTCTAAGTTGCATCTTCTTATACTGAATGTGAATTAGATTGTGATAAATATATGAAAGAACTTAGTAACAAAGATATGTTTTATCAATGTATTTCACAAATGCCTGCAAGGGGGAAAAATGAGTATTTCCTCCCCCAGAATTACTCAGCTGCTCCATGGTGCAGCTCAGTGCATACCCTGGTCAGGAAGACAGCACAAGTTCCTGAGTGCCACTTTATACTCTAGTGTACAGGATAATACAGCAGATTTTGCCTTTGAGTAAGTAACAAACATAGAAGTCAAGCATGTTTCTTGTATCAGTTTCTGCTCATGATGAGGCTGGTGGAAGGACAATGCACAGGAATGGTTAACACCACAGGGAGCCTCAGCTGCTACCCTTGGGACCAGAGCACAGCACTTCACCACTGCCCAAAGTCCTGTTTAACAGGGGATCATCTCTTTACTAACAGTCCCAAATAGCAATTAGGATCTCAGGGGGTACCCCAGCCCTGCTCCAAGGATTCCACAGGCCATCTCCCTACTGCAGCTCTAATGCTGCTGCAAAAAGCCAGCCTCATTTTACATGAGAAATTGAGGCATATAACCAAAATATGCCTGCTTTGAAAAATCAGGAAGCCTTCATTTGAAAGATCTTTTGTAACAGAATCTGAACTGTAGTTGAACAGTTCTAATCATTTAAGAATTCAAATGCATATGAATGGGACTTCTATCTACTACCCCTTGAAGTACTTTGCACTTTTAGATAAAATTAACTTGACCTCCCAGCAGTTTCACATTAGGTAACACATACTCAGGCCCAGCTTTGCTAGCAGCTGATCCACAATCCCATCTCACACTCACTGCCTAAACTAGTGTGTGTGTGGGGGGGGGGGAAGGGAAGTGGAAAACACCTTTAATACTAGAAGACTCTCATCTCCCCTGAAAAAAAGAATCCTGATTTTTAAGCAGCAGCCATGTAAGCAAGTAACCTGGTTTCCCATAAAGGCCAAGCCACCTTGCACCTATTCACACAACACATGCTTCTTTCTTCAAGATTCCTGTCTCTGAAGAGCTCAGAGCAGATACAAGTGGAAACACATCCCTCCCCTGAATTCTGTGCTCTAAAGACAAATAACTTCTGGAATATTCATCAGCTATAAGAGCTTTTACTAAATAACAGAGCAGACTACTTCCTTTTTCCATATGTGAGGCTGCATAGAAGTGACAGCTGCTGACACACAAACACAAGTCTGAAAGGGTGCAAATAACTCCGGGTGGCTGCAACGGGTATTACATGTACAGTGCTGCATGCAGTCCTCGGGGGAGTTGGGATGCAAAACACTGAATGAATGTCAGGGATTTTATTTTAGTATTTTTTTAATAAAAGGCATGGGCTTGTCAATTTTATATGGTCTTCTGCAAGTGGCAGAAACTGTGTGTGATTCTTAACCTCTCATCCCCGCAAGCTTCAGAGCAGAGACTCCTAGCCCCGGCCCCCTGCAACACTGATGAGGCCCTGCTTGCCATTCACAGATGTAAGAAGAGCAGAAACGTAAGAGCCAGGGACATGACTCATGCTGAAATACTGGCAAAACAAGAAAGACAGCAGCTATTTGCAGGCAGGAACACTTTTCAAGATAAAGGACAACAACAAAAAAACATCTTTAACAGGCCTCTTGATAAATGTATTATTTATATCAGAAGGGCAGTGAGGAAGACAGTGGCCAGCTGTTTGTCAAAATTACAAATAAGTTCCCAAAGATTCAAAACACTTGATTATTTATCATTAGGCATTCACAGCCATTAAGAGCACTACTGTCTCCTGATTGTTTGACTTTGAAGAAAATATGACAGATATGTTGAGCAACACACAACTATTCATAGTGCATTGTTTCTTTTTAAAGGGGAAAGGAATGGAAGTCCACTCAGAGCAAAGACAAAGATATTTCATTTCAGAACCATCAGGAATATCAATTCAACAAAGGTTGAAAAAAAGTTGTCTTGGACTCCAGATGAGATAGCAGATGCCAACAGTGTAACTAAGAACAAACCAGAACCAAGTCATTTATTCAGTGCTCAGAATGTGCGCTGCATCTCCCCCATCTGGATCACAGTAGATCAGGGCCAGTAAGTGCCTTCCAGGGGCCCAATGTAAGATTTCATTTAGCAGCCTCTACAGCTGGCATACAGCTATAGCATATTCTCAGCAAGTCTCCCTATTAGGGGCAAATAGATATCGACTAGCTAACTAAGTGTTACGTGCTACCAGTATTTGGAAAGTTGACCCAATGATCCTGCAGTGGACGTTGCTACTCTGGGTGCAGGAAAGCAGCAAACAGTTAAAACGAGTCCCGCCAAGGCAGGCGTCTCTGGAGACTCCTGTGTCAGGCAGGTGTCAGAGCCACCGAGCAGTTAACCACACACAAACAGGCCGAATGGTTCATCCTGGGCACAAACATCCTTGAGCTAAACTGCCCAAAACAGTCACTACTCAGACAGCTCATACAGTCTGAGGCTGTGAAGGTGGTGAAAGAAATGCAGATGAAACAGGGAAACAAAACATCACAAAGAACAAGTCCCAAAGCCAGGCAACAGCCCCCACAGGCGGCCCAAGGGAGGTTTCCTCCATTTTCCCCTTCTTCCCCATCAACTACCTGCTCCTGCAAACACGCAGCACACGAGCACCCTGCAGGGACACAGCTAAACAAGCACAGGCTGGGATCTGACGAGGTGCAGGACTATCAGCAGCAGACAATGCAATAGGTGGGGGGAAGTCATGGAGCTTTTCTTGCATCAGACTGGTGAAGCATTGCAAAAGGTTTTCTGAGAGCTCAAGAGAGTTCTCAGCTTCCCACAGGGTACAGAACACGATGGTTCAAGCAAAGGGAAACATTGAAAGTTTAACTTGAAGAAACATAGCATTTGGATAAACATGAGGTTGAACAGAAATGGCCAACAGCAGAACTCTGAAGCGTGTGCCTAGACACACTAGGGACAATAGTGTAAATCCAGAGCTCAAATCAAGAGAAATGCTGCTGCTGCTGCCTGCAAGTAACTAGACCAGCAAGTTCTTAGACAAGCACATCCTTGGAAAGAGGTCTTAAGAGTGAGGGTGTGCACACACATATGTGTACAATAAGCACTTTGGATAAGGGATGCACTTCCCAAACTGGAAGATGCTCATACAGCTGGTCAAAGGCATTCCCTAAGAGGAGCAGAGCAGAGCTAATTCCAAGTAAAAACTCCCAGGCGTGCATATTGTGGAAGGGGCACCCCAGCAGCAGCTGCTTTTGCTCTCAGTTTGCTCTGGTTGCCCGCACTACTATCTAATGTAAATACAGCCATGGATTACAAAATGGGTGAACCAGACAAGTTCAAATAGCATTGGAGCTTGGAAAACAATTTTACATGTTTACCTGCATGTAAGTTAACCTCCCACTGACAAATTAAACTGCAATACTTTGCTTTCAGTTTTGCTGCCATTTTAGAGCTGCCAGCATGACTGAAGCCTCATGCAATTGAGCATTTACCCTGCGTTCCCTGTTTACTAAAGCACTGAATGTGATGGGGAGGGGAAAGGAAGGATGTAATATCAAATCTCCAAGGAGTAAGCTCTTGTTTTAAGGTCAGCCTCTGCCGCTCCCTGTCCCAATCCACACGGTACCTCTTGCAGGACACGTGGCACCACAATTGATCACTTTTTCCTGACACTGCTTGGTACAAGGAACCCACCTCTGCCGATGCTGCAGCAGCTCCAAGTAGCACAAGCAGCAGCACAGGGAGGACTGGGGAAGGAAGCAGCCCAGGCAGCGTCAACATCCTTGCTCTGGAAAACACCCACTTCATCCCAGGAGCGCAGGCGGGAAGACAAGGACTTCGAACAGCACCAAAGCACTAGCAGCACCCATCCTGGCATTGGCTTTCACCCCGAGGCAGCTTCAAAGTTTTATGCTCCAATTGAATATGCTAAAACTACAGATGCTGGCACACACTTCAAACAAGGTGATTAAAAACCAGCCAGTCCTGGTTACAATCCTGTTTCACTTAAGAAAAATTAAGTGGGTTTGGGCTATTTACATCAATAATAAAATGGAAAAATAATCCTCAGACAGTATCCAATAGGACTCCTGTATTATGCAAGTTTGCTTCCAGAAGAATCTGGTTTTGCCAAGATCAAGTGAAAATTCTATAAATATCAAGCTTCAGCTTAATGAAAACTATTATCCTATTAATCAATTGTATTTTTTTTCTAAAATTAGTGTGCAAACTTCAGTTGAATGCAATACCAGCTGTTCTACACTACAGAGAAAGAAAAAGCTTGGTTTTAACCATTCCTCCCTTTTGTTGGGCACACTTTTCCTAATGCTTCAATGCAAGTCAAACATTTAGCATTAACATTTAGCAAGTACTCATGGCTAAGGTAAATGGACAGCGCTCTGTCCAAGTGGTTCTGACTGTGACACTCTGCTCCTGCAGAAGCTCCGGGTAGCGACCAACATCGCACCATTTTGGAACTGGGCTTCCCTGATGCTCCTCAAAGGGGCTCGAGCATTGACAGGAATTGGCCAGAAACAAACTGAGGCTGCACATTTTGGAGAGATTAATCCTCTAAGTTCGTAACAGGAATTTGATGATTCAAGATGACCAGATGAAACTGAAGTCATGCCAATGATGACAAAAATCCTCCTGCAGGTTCAGCACGTAGGTTCAGCACTCTTTATTCAGTAGTGGTTTAGTGTAGCCTTCACACTTACCTGCCAACAAACATCCCCTTTGAAAATCTGCATGCACTTCCGTCCTTTGGTGGACACGCAGCCTAGCGATTATTTGCCAAACTTGACTAAAACACGTAGAGCAGTGATTACGGGGTTATGACTGAACCAAATTGCCTCTCGGCCTTGGTGTTCACAGCAGTCTTTTGGGAAGGCACGTCTGCATTCAGCAGTGATTCCACTCGCACATTCCACTCCACTGTCATGACTGCCTCTGTCAGTGTCACTTGATCAAAGTGCCACGTGTAATCCTGCCAGCGCCGGCTGCGCTTAGCGAGCATTTCTCGGTTGCAATGTTGACTTAACCAGGTTAAGACGACTTAATCCCTCCTCTTCTGTTCCCTCAGCTGAGGGGATGCAATTGTTTTTCCAGGCTCCTAGCGAGCCAGGCCTGGCTTCGTATGAGACATTTCCTTTCTGTGGGCTATTTTTTAAACACCCATCAGTTCCTTAATTCAGTTTAACACTCAGCTTGTCAAACTGCAGAACAAGGAGGAAAAGGAAGCAAGAGGGGCAAAAGGAGAGCAAAGGCAGCTAAACATGTACCTGGGCCTATTTTTTATTTCAGTTAAAAAGCCTTATGAACAAGCCTTTCCTCTTTAACCCTAGGGCAATAAGATCCCAATTTTTTCAGCTAGTGCACTTTATGCTAGTGAAGTAACTGTAAAATACCAGAACCATTAGAAACAGTGAAATCAAGTGAAGTGCCAAGGAAAATCCTTCATTCTGCACTCAAGTGAGTGGCCTAAGGGAAATAGTGTGATACTCAACTCTGCAGTAATGTCATTTCTCCACTCCTCTTTCCATACAACCCAACACCTACATAACGAAAGGAACAAAGCACATTGCTGTAATGGTCCTCGCCTTACTGAGGACAGAAAAAAAAATATACAGAAAGTAACAAAACAGACAGATCTACTCAAGGTAAGACACTTGAGTTTAGAAAGATTTCCCCTTATCCAAGATAATATCACAAAAACATAGTAAATGTACTTAAGCTAACTTATTAATACACACTTAGCTAATCACTTTTGTAATACAAATTAAGGGAAACATTTTAACTCAAGTCAGACATCATTAAGCAGGAGGAATATAAGATTAATTTTAGTTTGAGAATTAGTCTCTGAATCAACAGCATAGTCAGTCCAGTGACACATACTCTGCCTCTCTTCACTAAAAAGGTACTTTTCATCCTCTCAAGAAAATTTCAAGATATTCTAGACACTAAGTTACATTCATGTTAAGGTAAAAAAAAGAAATTCACTTGGTACAAATAGCAGGGGCTAAGAAATTAATTCCAAAAGACTCATTTCAAAGCTCATCAATTTTAAGGCAGAGACTAAACAAAATCCTGGCAGCACTGACCCAAAACCTTTATTTTCCATACCATTTATGCCTCCATCTGAGAAAATGCAGAAGATGCTTTTGGTGGACAGCCTCAACATTGGTTTCTACTCTAACCGCGTGGCCCCAGCCTGTGCGTGGGCAGCAAGTCACACTTCCATCCGCCTGAGCAGCGCTGCCACAAGGAAGGGGGTCCTGGCCCGCTTTGCCTCAAGCCGCACAGCTCCCAGCCCCGCAGCCCAGCAAGGCTGAGCACAGCCCCCTCTGCACCACAGGGCCTGCAGCAGTCCCAGGTAGTGGCTGCCGGCCCAGCCTACGCTGCCCTGCTCTGCTCCAGGCAGCGCTAGGGGCTGCTCACAGACCCCTCTCATCACCAGGGCAAATTTGGAAACAGAGCCCAAAACACTCCACAGCGCAGACACCACAGCAGCAACAAGGAATTCCTGTATCTTGCTTATTGTGCCTAACAGTTGAGAATACCTCAGTGGTGTCAATGTGTCAGCAAACATGTAGAGGGGCAATTAAGCTGTAAGGATCCAGCACGAAAGGTATAGCACAGCCTTACAGAGTTCCCATACTTACATGCTCAGGAGCAATATGCTGAGCAGTTTAATTAAAATTTTTAGCTTCAACAGCTGCAAACTTCTGCAGATGTTGCTCATGCATGCTTCACACCCATAATTTGAAAGCCAAGTAATGCCAATATTTGTGCATTTTAAGTACATAATTGCATTGCTATGGAGCATAATATTTCTCTGTAATTCAGACTAAGTATAAAGAGATTTAAATCACCTTTAAAAGGAACATTAATTCAGCTTGAGACTCTCTACCCCTAAAGTCCATGGTACTGCAACTTCTGTGCTCAGTATTACCCACATGAACATGTCAAAGATTTCAATGAGAGACTCCTTAGCCAAACAGCAACTTTTAGACTCAGTATTAACAAGTCAAGTCAGCCATTGATGTCTGCAATCTTTTACTTCACTAAGTTTCAAGGACTCGCCTCTACTGTCAAGGTGTAACAGGCAGCTTGTAAAAGCACCAGCCCAGGCCAGGAGGGAGCGCAGCTGCTGATCAGAAACCCTGGCAGGGAGAACCAGCTCCCTGGATGTGCTGCAGCGTCACCATGTCGCACGCTGCATCCCAACAGCTACAGAGCTGCTTCTTTTTCAGCTGAGATGCAAAAAGCCAGACACCTAATACCACCACCTAGCAGAAAACAGTATCTGCCAGGCACTGCAAGAAGTGAGAAAGCAGGGTAATGCAAACGGGCAACAACATGCCCTTCCACTCAGCTCTCATGAGGCCGCACCTGGAAGAAGTTTTACAGCCGCCTTTTTACATCAGCTGGTGACTTCACTAAAGGTTTTCAGACAATCTTTTCATATTCCCAGAATAAGAACTTCATTAAAAGAAATTAAATTTAAGAGTTTATATCCATAGTTTAGAAGGATAATTAAAGTGTCTCTAATTATAACCAAAACAAGCTTTACAAGGTTTTTAGTAGCTCCATGTAATATAACCATATGATTACGGAACACCTAAGTTTAGCTCTGAAGTACAATTACAGCCATTTCTATTGACATATCAATTCAATTGCTACAAGATCACTTAAGTTGTTTAATCCTTCCATCTTCCACTTCAATTAAGTTTATTCCCAACTGAATTTTATATATTTGTTTCAGTATTTAATATATATTTATAGTAGGATACTGCTCTAAGGTTTTTTGCTTTTGTGATAAACATATTCAAAATTAAAAGAATTTGCATATAAACCCTCAAGTACTTCAAGCTGAAGCACATTAAGAAGTTTTTTTAAAAAATCCATAATCACAAAAACACCTACAGCTGCTTTATGCTACAGAAAACACAGCAAGACAATCAGTCAAATTCACATTCCCTGCATTTCTGTCTCCCAGTTTGTGACCTGTTCCAGCCAGGTACCAGTAGAAAGCTCTAATTTTAAAAAATGTATTTAATTATCTGATAAATTATCAAAATAGTTGACATTGGAAGGGACCTCCAGAAATCATCTAGTCCAACCTCCCTGCTCCAGCAGTGACACCTAGAGCACAGGGTGGCATCCAGACAGGTTTGGATGATCTCCAGTCTTCATTCAAATTATAATATTCAAAACCTATTATTTATAAGAGGAAAAAAAGACCTAAAACATAACTTCAAATAAAATTGTACAAAATTAGCTACCTTTATGAAAAACGCAACCATTAGAATGTCTTGGGAAAAAGGCACAGGAAAAGACCATTCTTCAAAACACTTAGAAACTACTAACACATTCCTCTGCATATAAAAACTTTTTTTTTTTTTTTTTTAGCATTTTTAGTATGCTAAGTCTTTGAAAGCTTAAGAAACTCAAAGGTAAAGTAGCAATGCAATTGCATTTTCCTCTTCAGTTTTTCCTTTCTCTTATTACATTGCTTCTGGACTGCCACAATGGTTAAGACAGCAAAATCTTTTCACAGATAATGGGAAATTATTTTGCAGAGAGCATATAAAGCCTGAGACTTTAGAAGAGGGTATCCTGGACAATCAAGAAAAAAATCCTTTTAACAGAAACTACATGGATCCTACCACTGCAAAGCTTCACTTAGTAGCTAAATACAACTTTGTACATGTATTTTTTAAAACCTCAAAACAGCAAGTAATGTATAACAGGTAGTAAAAAGACACCATTAGCAAAAGGAATAAACTCCATTAGTAATACAAAGTGATAAATTTGTACTTACTACAACACAGCAAGAAAGCGTAGGGTGGGTTCTATGGGTCTAGGCTTTCTTTTCTTAATTTAATCTAACTTTCCCATACAGTTAAATGCATGGGTCCTTCAAAAGAATATGAATATTCTTCAAATTGCTAAAGCCAAGCTTTCAATTTCAGGCTTGTGCCATAATATATATTTCTTGGAGAATGGAAAAGAAACACAATACACAGCCTCTAATGACACTTTAACAACAGTCTATAAGGAAAAGAATTACCTTTGAGCAATCCGCCCTCTGAGACTGACAGCTGAAAAGTGAAATTCTCAGTAGTCACTACCAAGTTTCACACTTGAAGGTCTTTTCCAAATGAAAAGTCTAATTTGAACAGTAAAATTCTACAGATCATCTCAAACACAGAAATATACTGAGACAAAAGGCCCATCTGAAAAATCTACCACAGAACAGTTAACCCAAGTAAGAGCTCTGTCTTGGCCTACACGTATTATTACTCACCCGCTTTGGTCCACTAAAAATCTTCCTGGTGTTTTCCTTAGATTTATCACCTTGTTTATTTGTGGACTTTTTATTGCCTTCAGGCACACCAGATGCATCCTCTGAAAACTCCAGAAGTTCTGTAAAACATAAATATAAGCACAAAAAACAACCATAAGGGAAACTGTTGAATTGTTGGAGTATTTCCTGCCTCTGAAGCTTCCACATCCAGGAGCTTCTGAAGTTACTTAATAATGAAATACAATCTTCAGACATAAAATAATTTTGAAATACAATTAAGAGTCCTGGAAGATTCTCTGACTGTAGTGTCGTAACATGCAGACAACACTATAACATACACTAGCAATTTGTGCAATTTTGCTTGCCTATCATACCAATTTACAGTTATTTCCCCACTCCACATATTCTCCTAAATGCACAAAAAGTGCAAGAATAAAAAATATTAGCAGAAACTTTCCTAGTGCAAGTAGAGGACTAAAGAATTGATCTTTCATTTCTCACAAAGGCAGCATGTTTCTATCTGCTGCTGCAAGCAGTCCAAAAATTGCAACCACCGCTTCAGACAAGAGCCAGCCAGAAATGACTGCGGGAACAGCCTGTTAATACAGCCAGCAACCGTCTCACCAATGTTTTAGCTATTCAATTTTGGACAGAAACCCTGTTATTCACTGCTCTAACTAAATCTTGTCCTATTTTTTTTTCCCCCCTTTATCTCGTGTTACATTTGAAACATGATCTCTTGGAGAATAACTTGCACAAAGACCAGAAGTAAAGGTAAATTTCTAAAAGGAAATAAAGGCAGGCAAAGAGAAGCACTATTTTCTTAAATCTTAAAAAACCCTTGAAAAAATCATCTACTCCAAAGAAGCTGCTGCCGTTCTCAACTGCACTGAGAAATACAAAGTTCTGTTTTCTAAGAGCTTCTCCCCTGAACAGGTCTGGTCAAATTCCCAGATGAGGCAGAAGGCAAGCAGACTTGCAAGCAGCATTTAAGTACACAACACTCACCTTGATTGAGAATGACTGCATCTCCTGTTATAGACTAAGCTGGGGGGAATAAAAGGATCTTAAAAAAAAGGCCCAAATGTCTTTTCAGTGACATCTCAGCAGCCCAATCACAAACTTGGCAAATGCTTTTAACAAATGCAATCCCCAAGGTGAAACCCACCACCATCCCAGCTACTGCAGATTAAAAGCTGAAATACAACTCACTTAGCCACAGTAATCAAACATGCAAATTGCTCTAGAAACACAGGTTGTTTTTCACACACCAGATTACCATCATAATTTATGCCTTGCACTGTGACTTGGAGCTGGTATAGTGCTTAATAGCAATTAGTAATGCTCTATATCATCTAAACCGTAATTTTACAACCTAAGCTCCTGCCTTTGAATTCTCTCTGCCAGGAGACACTGAAGTATCCCACACATACTAGGTAACTTCCAACTCAAAGCAACTTTTCTGATAAAAATTTCAACTCATCATCTTTGGATGATTTCAGCATATTAAGTGCTTTCAGAATTAGTTTCATAGATTATCTGGAATGCTTTATTTGGGCAATACTCTCCAGGGCCTTCTAAGGATCCTAAATGCATTGTGCAGATGTATGCTACCAGATTTGCAAACCTAAACTAAGTGGAAAAAATCATCCTCTGTTAATTTTAACTGAGCCATGAGTAGTCTGATAAGCAGTGACACTAATGAAGACAACTTCACTCTCTCTCTCTCTCCCCTATGGATTCTGCAATGCCTAAAAATGTGATAATGATATTGGCCTCTTTCCAGTATGGAAACATACTGCATTTTCTCCTCTATCCAACCATCTTAAAGGTATTTAATAGCTTTGAGTCTATTAATCAGAATTGGTTAGAATCAGAAAGAAGTTCAGAGACTACTTAGAAGCAGCACTACAGTAAGAGCAGAAGTGTAAGTTCTTACAGAAAACCACTTAGTTGTATTTTAGACCTGACAGTAATTCTGCAAAACTTTTTTTTTTTTTTTTTTTTTTTTTTTTTTTTTTTTTATTTTTTTTTTTTTTTTTTTTTTTTTTTTTTTTTTTTTTTAAGTCCACTCGGGACTGTGCCTTTGAGGACTGCAATGATTCTTAGCTGACTAAAAGAGCCTCAAGTGATGTTGTTTTGTGAACACGCAAGGAAAGAAGAAATAAAGGATTGGGAATTCGTTTATCAGAAGCAAACCTAGAGCTAGATACATCCATACACAAAACCTGGTTTATTATCCATTAAGACAGCAGGAACCTCAGTTTGTTTCCTGCAAGAAAAATGAGTGCATGACATATGTTTAGTTACATACCAGAAAAGACTTAAAAAGCAAAATATTGGGATGCAACACTAATATGACAACAGTAAAACAAGAATATAGTCATTCTTTACTATATATCTCTTAAGCAATAATCAAGATATATAGTAAAGACAGATATAAGTCAGATTAAAAGACTGCACATTAAAGGGGATAGATATTTATAGCTCCCTTGAGGGAAATGTTTCAGGGCAATTGTGCCATCCTATTTCTGCCAGGCTATATTAAGACAGGCAAATGTTTAATTTTAGTCAGAGCTTTTTTAAAAAATTCTTTTGTGCTTGCCACTTTCTGTAATAATTTTATTGTCACTGGCCAAGATGAAACCTAGCAGAGGCAACATGACTATACCCCTAAGCTGTCCCTGTCGAACAGCTGGGAAACTACATGTTCTGAAACTACTACAAGTTAAAAACCTTACTGACCACCCAAACCACTAAACAGTATGACAGGGTCTTTAGAAAAAAAGGGCAAATTGGTAGCAGTTGCTTCCAAAAGCAGAATACTGTCTCAAAAATGCAGGGTTTTCAGCCTAATTGAAGCTTAGAGCTCGTTTTGGTTAAGATTTAGGCTTCCTTTTGATTAGCTGCCATTTCCCTTGGACACAGTTCCCTACCGATGAACACAGTCACCTAATAAAGTCACTCTTCTTGAATATCAGAAGTTTCTCTTTGCGAGAGTCACACTGGATTCTGGCCATCAAAACCACATCAGTTCCGTTTCAGACCAGTGTTTTATCTAGGCAAGCCTAATCGGTATCTCTAGCCTGGCAGACTGGAGCTGGGAGGCTCATGAGTGAGAGGCCTTTGCTTCACTGGGCTGCTGCACAGACACATTAGAGAATTCTAGACTGCAACTGAAAAAGCACAAGTTACCTAGAACCCAAAGCCACACTAAAAATCTCAGGGCTCATAGAAGTTATGAAGTGCCTCCATTAAGAGAAAAAGTCGATGAAAAGAGTCTAAAAATGAAAAGGCCAAAGCATCTTTCCACTTGCAGCTCCTTTGAACTGCACCTCAACACATTGCTCCCCCTATCAGATAGTTTAAGAGGGATGTACAGTTCACCGCATTATGTTCCTTGCCTGAGCCTGCTTTCTCATCACTCTCTAAAGAAGAGCACAGGTTCTAGTCCACTTCTTTTCATGGAGCTACTTTAAACACAGTCTTTGAAACCACCCAATTGTCTTATTCTCTGAGCTGCTGGCATTAGTCAGACATTGACATTAACTCATACCTCAGGAAAAAAAAAAAGAAAATAAATCTGAAGGGAGATACAGACTACCACCAAGGGAATAAATCCACATGGCCAATGGAATAACAAATTTACTTAGTAACTTCCAGGGCTGGAAATCAGAGAAGTAATCCAGTATCTGACTTGTCAACTTGGAAGGTGTACATTAGTTTTTTTGGTTTTTTTTTTGGTTTGTTTTTTTTAAATCTGCAAGTCTGCTAGTACTAAAAAGAACAGCGCAAGATTAGTTGGGGTAGAATTACCACCTTTCAGCACTTTTTAATTTTGGAAAAAGCCTTATTTCTTAAGATGCTCTCCCAAGTTTCTCTGAAATTTAGACTCAGCATCTCCATCCTCCTTGGATGCAAAAGTGGCTTTTCCTCTGTATGCCAAGATGATGCCTCACAGCAGTGCTCTATATTTTTACCAAGCTTCAGGTTTAGATCCAGAAACCCTTAAATTCTGAGAAACTCAATCATTCATCACTGTAATTAATGACTTTAACAGGCATGTTTTCAGCTGTCATGATATTCAAAACTGTTAAAATTCTGAGAAAAAGATGACAAAAATGTGCCCGGGAGGCTTACAGATTTTAGGGCCACAGATTCCTTGTCTTTATAACTGCATTACACGATTTAGAGAAGGCACAGTGAGTCAGTCAATACCCAAGTCACTGCTGCATTTTCAGAAAAACAAAATATCATTCAGATACAGTGCCACAAAACAGGCACCAAGTGAGCTAAGGAGATTAGTTTTTAGGTTTTTTCTTTTTTCTCAATCTTGCAAGGAGCACCAAGAGCCAGCTCTTACCCAAGAGCTGCATAACTACAGAAAAGACACTATGAAAACCACAGGTTTGCATATGCCTGGGCCATGGGAGTCTTCTGGGAAAACATTTCAGTTTACAAACAGCACAGATACAAGCTGGAGATATTTTTGGACTCCAGAGAACAGCAGCTGAAGGGATTATTTGATGGATTAGCATCTCAGCTGCATTAATTGCATGTAAGGGATTTTTCCCCTTGGAATCAAGGTCTGCACAGACACAGACCAGTTGGAGAGGAGCATGACTGGGCACTGCAGCAGCAGCCCTCTCAGATAAACCCATTTTCAAGCATCTTGTCAGAACTCAAAATTGAGAACACTTGCAAGTTTTTGGTTTGGAAATGGAATTTTTTCCATACAAAATTGCTGTCAACTTGATCCTTTTCAAACTTAAACACATGAGTAAAAATATATATCTTTGATTAAAATGTCTAATACAATTGAGTCTTTTTAGGGAAAGCTGCAACTAGAACTGCTGACATGAACCTTCTTCCTGGGAAATGTTACATCTTGATTAGATTAGTAGAAACTACCTGCTGGAAAAGTGGCCTTCCAATGTTTGCAAGGCTACAGTTGGATCCTCCCTGCAATGAAACACTTGCCAAATTCTTAGCATTACAACAATTTCAGTCAATGGATAAAAACTACTCTGCAGCTTCATGATTCAGAAGGTCAAGAGATTCCCAGAAGTCATTTGAAATACTCATTCCTACATACATAGCTGCTCCGTAGTATTTAACTTCTTCAAAAAGAAAAAGCTGAAAGAAAAACTTCAAAGCTATTGCCCTTCCTCTTTGCTAGTAACACACCTTGACCTAAATCAAATTCATTACATGGGACCCACAGACCACAAAGAGACAGCTTAATATTTCAGTAGCACTCACATCAGAACTTGCTCATCAAATACTGTCTAAACAATTATATATTTAAGCTATAAAGATGAAAATACCACCCCCTTTGCTGCTGAAAACTGCACAAGTGATTCACTCTGCAGAAAGCCAGTTACTGCTCAAAGGAAGTACTAGCTGCTCATACTGCTGGTGTTTCTACAACCCCAAGGGTCTCTCCCTCCTTGTGCCCAGCATCATCATCTGAGACAGAACTGAAAAAAGTTCCGGTCTGTTTAAAAACTTGAACAGCACAGAACGAAAACATACATGTATCAAGTCTAACACTTAAATAGGCATTTCTCTAATACTAGCTGTGCACCTTCACCAAAAACATCAATATCCAGCTTAGTAATTTTGGATTGTTGGGTAGCTTCTGCAGAAAGATCTTGGCCTCCCAGGGAGAGCTGCTGTACACCCCATATGAGAAAAGAAAAGAATCTTATTTTCAAAAATAAAGCCTGTGGCTTGAGATCATGGATGATAAAGTATTTTTTCAATACCACTACAGAACATTGCACAACATCACAAGAGAAATAAGCTAACTCTTAACTTTCCAAGCCAGTGATATTGCCCACTGAAACTTAGGGCACACTCTTCAGCAAAAGAAAAATATATACATCAAATAAATCTAAGCTTCAAATACATATTCCAGAAGAGTTCAGTTTACCTGTGTTAGTAGTGAGCTGGCTCTCCTGGGAACAGTTTTCATTGCCCTCAGAGGTTGACTGCTGTGAGGAAGATGGTGCAGTTCTACTGCGTTTTTTATTGGCTTTCCTTTCTGCTATCTGCCACTCTTCATCTTCATCCTCACTTTCACTCAAGTCATCAAACCCAAAGTACTTAATTTTGTAATTGGAACTTCCAGAACTTCTAGAGGCACCTTCATCTCCCCCTCCCTCATCTTGATCATCAAACCCAAAAAACTCTAATTTGACATCCTTTTTGGATTTGGTATTGCTTGGTCGAAATCTGGTTGTAGTTTTTGTAGTAGCAATGTCTGCTTTCCTTCTTAAACGTCCAGCTTCTCCCAAGTCCGTAGGGGTTGCTGTGGTGAATTCATCAATTCGTTCCATGGTATCCTGTATGGTGACGTTACAAACCGACAAGCACGACGGATGTAGAACAGTGTAGTCTCTAGTCCGTCCAACCGTCCCTCTAAAACTGGTCCCACTACTTAAAACTTTTCTTGCTGGGTTCAGACCATCATTATTTGACTCATTGTTTGCTTTGGATACAGACTGACTAGTGCCATCCATTAACTTGTCAAAATTTGTTGCCCCCTGTGGTTTTGCTTTGTTGGATCTACAATATGTCCTGCAGTTGCTCGGCCTAGGAATAATTTGCACAAGTTCTTCACAAATGGCTTCCTTTGGATTTTCGGTATCTTCTTTGTCACACTCCTCATCCTTGCTCTTCATCTCCGAGAGATGTTCGTTGTCAAAGTCTAACACATACTCTCCAGCTCTGGTTTCTTCAGTTTCATCCTCCCATTCATACAAGTGAGTTCTTAATGGCCCCTTAGTTTGCGATGTTTCTGACGGAGAATCTGCTGCTTTCCCGATATGGGAGTCCCACAAATCGAGGGAGTCCTTGGCTTCAATGTTGTATCCAGAAACGTCTGTAGTTTCAGTATTGGTTTTGTTACTCTCTTCAGCACTCTCACAGATGAAGTGACTGTTTTTCTCATTATCTTCATTTAAGTTCTGCATTTTATCTATAAGAAAAGACAAACTTATTACTGAAAGTGCAGGGGAGATGAAGGAGAGAAAAACTAATTAAAAAAATCACTACCCACTCTCGCTGACAACATACAAGCAGCATAACACAGGAAATACTGCTCAATGACAGAGGGCACTAAAAGGGACCTTAGTCTCCCCATCTATACTGAGACGCTCTTAGCCTTCTAGTTCAGAAGTTTTTCTCTAAAACAATCTTCCTACTTCCTTCCTTGCCACGTGCTCAAGGTGATCCTGCGTGTGCAGGGGAGTTGGACTAGATAACCTCTGAGGTCCTTTCCAACCTTAAGCATTCTATGATTCTACCATCAATAGCAAAAATGTCTTGTTGAAATATGTCATTTTGAAAACACATTCATCATTAAAAGGTAAAAGTAAATCATCACAGCAACTTATGTATCTATACAACCTACCTAAAACGGAGAGAAGTCTGCAACATATTAAAAAGAACAAAGCAACATTCAGGCTGTTTCACCCACAAGCGACATTATGATCAGTTAGGGGCAAGGAGTGATCTGACAGCATTTTCTAGTTAGAAAGAAACAATTTCCTTCCTGTATGTGGGATGAGTATCATTTTCTTCTTAAACATGCACTACAAAAAAGAATTTTCATCTCCTCTCCTATGCATTTACTATCATTTTGAACAATACTGAAAATCACACACACATACACAACCTCAAGGAACAGCACACATCCTAGTCCCTGCTCCAGAAAGAATAAGCTAGCGGTGTTCTAACAACAACAAAACCTTGTTTAAATTGAACTATTAAAACTGTAAGAGTTGCAAATTAAAGCTTTGTTACATAAGTTCTATAGTGTCCAATTCAGCATTATCCCCAAGAAAGGATTGAAAGTTATTAATCGTTCAATTCCTCTAGGGTTACCTATGAAGCCACACTTCATATTTGTCAGTTCTGGGTATTCCTGTAACTGCAGAGTCATCAAAAAGCTTCCTCCCTTCCATCTTTCAGACTAAGCCCAGCCTGTGAGGGAGGAACCACCAAGACAACCACCTTGTGCAGCACCACGGGCAGCAGCCAGGCCCAGGATTCTACTACCAAGAGACTCGTTGCTCACATCTTTGAGTTAAACATGCATAAGCTTAAGGTCGGAGAGGAATCTTCCCAAGTGAGATGACTTCTCCTATACTGAGCTGCGCGCAAGCTGCTTTGGATCATAGAAATTTCCTAGAAAGACCCATATAAATTTTCCAAGCAGCCCCTGGTTGGTCTTGCTTCCCAGAGCAGTTGACAAAAAGGCTTCTTTGTTCCTGGGCTGGTTTAATACAGATTCTAGTAGTGCCCACTGTGCCCAAGCAGTCCCTGTTCTGAGTGCTACTGGATTAGGCCTCTCAAGAAGCTTTCTACAACTACAGAAAACTATACCCGATAATCCCAGTCTGCTCTGGTACTGTCTTTAATTCACATATAATAATTAGGACACCATGAGCATAAACAGGATCTCTGCCTGCCCTGAAGGGACAAAATTCCTCCATTCCACTTGCTTGAATGTCATCAAGAGGTCCCAGTCCAAATCTTGGTTTCACCTATAGCCGTGCTATTTCCCTGCAGTTATCCTTCCCACTGGCCCTGTTATTTCATTTGTAACAGGTTTATATCAACCAAAAGTTTCAGCAGATTTTTGATTGCGAGTTTGTGCTGCCAGTGAAATAACAAGGTCCTGGCTACATGATAGGAACTCTCAACAACAGCAGGGCAGGAAGGGAATGTCCAAGGAACCTCCATTATGAATAACGCACATCTCCCCAAAGACTCCTTCACCTTGGACAAAGGCACATTTGATTTTGCAGCACATGTTCACTCACAGAGTCAGGGTTTAGTTCTAATATCAAAATGCCCTGTGGTCAATGCAGCTTTTCACAGGATCCTGCGAAGAGCAGCATTCCCATTCTGCAGCTGACAGCACTCATAAGGAACATGAAGTAACACTGCAGCAAGGGCGAGCAGATGGTCCTGCCCAAGGGTACCCCCCACCAACGCTTCTCCGAACAGCACAACACACACCAGGCTGCACGGAGAGTATTTACTGAGCTCCGCACTTCCACACCACAAATTCACCTGCCTGGAGGTAATTAAGGATTCTGACAACAGTACCCAGAGCAGAGCAACTGGAAAGAGCAGCAGAGTACAGAGAGCAGCAGAGGAAGCCAATGGGCACAAGTGGGACTCTGCACCCATCAAACCGAGACTATGTGCAAAGTCTTCTGAGCAGTTCCTACCTCTGCAATATCAGCCTGTCAAAAACCTTGACTGACCATTTGCTAGCTATGCTTCAAGTAAAAAAATCAACTTACTTAAAAATACTCAAACTGCACATCTCTAGTGGATTGTACGGAACAAGATTTCAGGTTAAAAACTATTAAGAGATATACTCAGAATACGAACTTCCTGAAAATTATCCTGTAGTTTATTGCCTACTACAGGCCTTGAGACGTATTGTAGAAATTTGAGCAGACACCTAGAAATAAAAAAGCTCTTCACAGAATAAATAAAACTGACATCCCCGCAGAATAACATTCCTTGCCATCTCTACTATGGCCTCTTGATTAAACCTTGTTTCAGCATCAATATATAGTAAGAGAAATTGTTATTCCTATTTTAATTTGGTAGCATTAGTGAGAAACCAAGAGGTTCCCCCCAAATTTTTTTTTCCATAATCAAAACAGTGTGAGATTGTATAATGTTCTTTTACTCAATTGTTTAATGTTATTATGCAACTGAGAATTACTATAGTACTTAAGCACGAAAAGGGGCAAATTAAATTTACCTTTTAGAACTTCTGCTCTAAAACTTGCCTTTTTTATAGTCTCGTCTCTACTGTTCCACTATAGTTGAGTGCATGGTTACTTGAATTAAAGTCTATGCAGTATTTCAAATACATATATTTTAAAATGGATGATTGTAAAACCTTTTCCTTTAGCCAATTACTAGAAAGTTTCTGAAAATTGAAAAGGTTTCCAATCTCACACAATTTTTAATGCTTTAAGACCCTGCACTTTAAAACAAGATGAAATCAAATAGCCTCCTTCAGAAGAAAGGGGTTGCAGGTGTATATGCACATATCACCATAGACAAGTAATTCAGGAACTTGCTTTAAGATGAATAAAAGCTGAACTTTAGCGTTGCCCTGTCCTCGCTTGAATCATCATCTCTTCTCTGAACTGCACTCAATCAGAACTGATGAAAATATAATTCTGGAAAACAGACTGGAAACACTAAATACAACTATTTATATGTATGATATACATTATATATAATATATAGCTTATATTACATACTGGAAAAGAATATTTCGTACTATTACATGTAGATGACACGAGTTCTCATACACACAACTATCACTGACAAAAAAGTTAACAGAAAAAGTTCAAGAAACATGTCTTAAAAAATGTAATCTACTATAAAAGATTTTCACAGTATGCTACTATCACACGAGAAAGGGGATTATTACACTATAATACATATATCCACGCACATTTTCAAATTCAAATAAAAGACTTGAGATCTTTTAATACTTAAAAGCAGTACTGTTCAGGAAATGAGTACATGCTTGTGTGCTTTCCTTCAGATCACTTCATCTAAGCTGAAATCCCTGCAAAATTCTTTTTGCCAACTTAAATGCATTGCAGAGTCAGCAGTTTTACAGCACTGTGTAGCCACTGAAACCATTTTACATTTCAATTCTTTGCCAAGAAGTTAGTTTAGAAGATTTTTTTCCTAGTGTTAAGTATTTTCATTAAATAATTAGCGTTCAAACAAATAACTAAAACTAATTTCTACTGAAAATGCTTGTACTTATGTTGTAGTTACACACACACACTAAAAAAAGCTATAAATTGTACTACCTTAGAATGCACTAGAAGTAGCCCAATAGTGGAGGCTGAGCAAGCAACGCAGGCTCATGCAGGCTTCTGCTACCCTTTATGGGAACAAAACACTTATTACAGCAGCCTCATTTGGGCAAACTGAAGCATCATTTAAGATACACATTATGACAAGGACATGCTGCTTCACATATATTTTCTCTACGGCAATTTCTCTGTACTTGCTGCAGACAGGTCAGTTATTTTCCCCTTCACAGGCTCCAGTCTCACTTCCACAGGTGTTACCTGGCTGGGCTGCCCACTGCTCCCAGCAGTGCCCAGCACCACACTGCTTGATTATTTCTCATTGGGATAGTAATTTAACATAGCATGTGAAGTTACTCCTAAACTGCAAATAACTGGCAGCTAAAAACCCCACACATTCATTTTGGCCCTATTAGACACTGGAACTGTACTAAACAAACACCCACACATCTGGCCAAGTAATAACATAAGGGGTAATGAAAAGTTATTCATCTGTAACAGAGAAGCAAAGTCACTGGAAAATCTGACTTGAAAACTGGATTGTTGTGATGTACTAGTGGACAACTCCACAGTAACATTTAAATAATACTTTCTTAAAGAACATTTTGCCATGCAATTGTTCTCCCTTAATCAGCAGGTCAATAGCAGTCAGTACACTGAAGCTTCTAAACTGGATATTGCTGCCAGTCACTCAGTTGCCCCAAGGCATACTATGTACAGTATCAGTGATTTCAGCCATCTTGATTAAAAATACAATATGCATCTGTAGTAAAAATTACAGCTGAAGGAAGCAACGGTTCAGGAAAGATTTAAAATTCTTCTTACTGACACAGAGAGCACAGAGAAGAGGTATGATCAACTATTCACGAATCATTAGAAATTTGCATAGTTTCAAAAAGTTGTGTAATTCCTCCCCACTCCAGCTGCAACAAGGCTCTTATAGGTCTTCAATACCAGGTGAAACCTCCCAAGTAATTTCAAACCAGAAAGACCATTTAACTAGACATCCCTCCAAAGTCCTTTTTCCCCCTCCTGTTATTAGCCCGATATATCTATGAATAGTAAGAGTCTCCTGCAGTAATCATGATTTGTTTGCTCTGTTTAAATCTCTAGGCCTTAATTACCAGATTATGAGAGAATCAATCTAAATGACCATCAGGCAAATTAAACATGACAGCTAGGAGAAAAACATCCAGATATAAACACATCTCTATCTTGTAGCTTACATCTACAACAAGTCAGAGACATCTGAAAAATTGCTGATGAATTTTAACAGTGCAATTTTCCATTCTCCTTCCCATCACATGCATTACAAGATATTTTGCTCTCAGACCAATGTGTTCAACCAAAGTTCACAAAAGCTAGACTAAAGTAACAACCATGACAATTCTCCTGATCAGCTTTGAAAGATGATCATTAGATCATTAAGTTCACATGCTGCAAGATACTCAAGTTACAAAAAGCAATGTTTTACATTCTTCTCATGAGGAAGTTCAGCAGAAACGTAACCAAATTCTCAAAATCCTGTTTATTTTCCAGTATTAAAGACTTTAAGCATCCAAGAAATGCATGTGGACTTTGTGCTATTTATATAAACTGGATACAAAGTGAATATCGTGTTCATATTTAACTACTCACTATAACCAGTTGCTTACCAGAAAGATGTAACAAATGCCACATCATATATTAAACAAAACATAGAAACACCCTGGGGCTACCATGATCTACTTGTAGGGAAGTTGTTCATTGCCCTTTCATTTTCAGTATCATCACCAAGGGAGAAGGCAGTTCTAGACATCTCCTTTTCAAAGACAAGAAAAAATAAAATATATTTTCTTTAGAAAATATAGCACCCATTTCCTTCAGCTGGACATTCCTGATAGTTCTGACTTTAAAGTGGCTCCAATCTCAGCTTTATTTTTTCATTAATTGCAACTGTGACAGTCTGGTTGGAGCAGATGGCTATGGCACCTAGACCAAGAAATTGCTCACCAAGGAACTACCACAAAGACTTCCTCCTTTTGGCCATTTAGGAAGAGGAAACAGAATATTGCAACTTAACTGAAAGTACGTGGGGAGGAGCAAGGAGGCAGCATGTGTGCTTAAGAAATGCCAAATTTTGGTCCACTTGCCACATGGTCTCAGAAGCTTGAAGCATTTCCAGACTCATGCCACTGATCATTTTGTACAGACACTTTCACAGATGCTTATGAGAAGAACAGTTCAACAGTTCAAAACTTTTTTCCTCCTCATCAGTATCATTTCTGATGACATATTCAAATATTTACAGTAACGATACTATACTGGTATGACTAACCGTCCAGCATTAGATTTAACATTTGGCTACACACTGCAAGCAACAACTACCCTCCTGCTCACAGCTCTTCATAATGGCTGCAGTAGCTCAGATTGATCCATAGCCATTCGAGGCGGGGACTACAATTACTAACTGCTTGGGGAAGCTGCAAAAATGGTTCTTCCAGTTCCTGGAGCAGGCTGAAAGTCTAACAAGTCCTGCTTACCTAAAAATGAAGCACTGAATTTAGAAAAGAGATGACCCTCTTCCTATTAGCTAAACAAACCTCAAGAATTAGCAGCTTCCTAACCTGTTCCTTGGGGTAGGAACATAGATCAGGATCAAATACAAGAAGTCAACATGTGAAAGGTATCTGTGGAAAATCTTGTACTTATGGCAGAAATGTCATAGTCCAAAGCAACCATCAGCAGAACAGTGCCCCATTCCAGTCCCAATTTCATACATACTTTACCTTACAGGGCTAAGTTTCTTGATGCTAAAAGTCTGAAAGCAACCTCCACTCTATAAAAAAATCATAATTTCTGGTCAAAACTAGCTGTCTGAAGATGAGCATTATATTCTTTTGTTAATAATTCAAAGGTGGAAATTTAATACCTTATTTGCTATGTAATAGTTGCTTTGAGCACAGACAAGTGTCTCAGTCTGTGGGAATCTTTTCCCTGAATGCAAATTTCTTCTCGGAGCAGTCCCAAACAACCCAGGCTTGTTGCCCCAACACCTCAAACCGCTCCCCCACCTCCTCAACACCAACTTGTCTGACTGAGCAGGAGTTAGTGCATGCAGCACATCAGGCACAGCAACATGTGCCGGCTAGCCAGCCCACTGCCGCCTTTTAACATGGATTAGGAACCAAGGCAGAGCTGCATTTTCCTCTGGGGGTATATGCGTAAGTGAGAGAAGCTACAAGGATAGATGAATCCATTCAAATATGTTTCTCCTCCACTATTTTTCATCAAGCTTGAAATAAACTGACTGAAACTGCCTAACACAAATGCACAAGGGCAGAGAGCAGAGGAGGACAAACTATATAAGCCCTATCCATGCTAAGAAAACAGACATAATATGGTAGTCCAACTAACTTGAAGTTCAGGTTAGTTTCTCTTATTTCTAGCAATTCTTAACAAATGCTAACTGAAATAAGCTCCAGGTTACATAGGAAAGACCTATGACCCTCACTCCAAATCATGCTGAACAAGAGCTTTGGGACCTTGATTTCTATGCAGCTTGCTTTCAGCACTACAAGTAACATAATTAAATCACTATACATAAGATATACACCTACTAGATGTGGTTTCTTTTAGCACTAACCACAAACACAGCTTACTGAGAACACCTATGTAGGTAAAGTTACTCATAGACAAGGAACTCCGGAGAAGTAGAATGGTGCCAACTTCACAGCCCTCTTTACCTATTCATTTCTCATTCTTCTTCAAATATACATTCAGTCTTACCTAACTATACACTATATTACCTACACACTAGCACATATAAAATGTGGGAAACTTAGCAGGCATAAACATTTGCTAAGCAGCACAAGAATATTACAGAATATTCAGAATATTACTCTTGAGATCAGCTTCATGGTTGACAACCAGTAAAACAACTGATATTATAGAACCCCTAACACTATAGCTACAGTTATAGATTTGTAAACAATTATGGTTCTTTACTCTTTGAAGAAAAATGAGTTCCTATCACATGCAGCCAGATAGGCAGTTTTCTTCTTGACACATTAAACTGTCCTCTTTGGAAAAGACCTCCATAGAAAACGATGAAGTGGCGAGATCCACTTCACTGACATCCTGGATCCATTTTCCTGAAGAGTTTGCTTTTCTTGTTTCCTTTCTGGAATCCATAATATCAAAATTCTGAGGTAATCTTTACAGAAAGCCTGAATTTATTATATAGCAATATTATGTGTGAAATGAGTCCTCTATTCCATTATACTTTTTCATTGCAGTTAGCATAGCTATTCCTGTGAATATTTAACTTGTGAGATAGAGAGCACCTTTTCTTTCTTTAATCACCTAGATTACCAGGTAACAATAGAACCTTTCATTTTGGTAATGCAGTTTTCAACATCTGTAATAAGCCATTATTTTAATTCCATAAACCTAACAGATTAATCTCTACAGAGCTGCATGCAACCTGTGCTGGTATCTGTGAATCAATTAGTCACTGCATGGTCAACAGTTTCTCTCATTTATCAAAGTATAACTAAATATCAGCACTATATCACACTTCTGGCTAAAAATGTTTTAGAAAGATAATTACATAATAGAAATTCAGAAGCAAAATACAGATAGTTCATTATATGGTGTCTTGGATGTTCCCTTTAATGTGGGTAAATGTGGGATTTTTAAATCTTACACCTAAATTGAAATAAAAATTTTATATGCAGGTGCTGATAGGATGACTTCCTCCCTTCACACAGAAATCCTCCACCTGAGGTGAGAATTTGTGCAATATCAACTCACCTGTGAGAAAAGTTGGCATAAAGTTGGCATAAAGCAAGACGCTTTGACTTTAAGTTGGTGTGAACACAGGCATTGCTGCTATGTTGAAACCTTGTACTGAAAAGTTTGTGGTTTTTTACATAAGATTCAGAAATGAAAATATCAACTAGTAGTTCAAACTTTAGAAACAGTTTTTTCATGCATTTTGTAACATCTTGGGAGCTTGAATCTGAAATTTTCCTTACCAACTGCTTTCTACTTCTCCACATGCTCTGGCCAGTTTAGAGGATAACCAGGGTGTTTTTGCTTTTAGAAAAGCAAACAATGGTTGTGAATACAAAGTTTTTCAATTTTTTAAACACAAGAAGCCAAGGTAGAGTTAAAAGTTTGACCTTCCAAAATTAACTGTTCATTCTACAAGCCCACAGTGATGGACGGAATGATTTTTAAAGTGTAAATTCTGAAAAAGGATTGAGAATCACTCATGCTTTGAAAGGGAAAGCTTTAGATCACAAAAAAAAAAAAAAAAGAATTTCACAAGCTTTACATGTGGACATAAAAATACTTAACTAATAAAACTTCTTCATAATACTTATGATTGAGAAGGTTTTATGATAGATTCAGTGATGAAAAGTCCTTTTTTTGTTTGTTTGGGTTTTTTTTTGCAAGATATATGGTTGTGTTTCCCTCATATCAGACCATCAGGTTCCCCCAACATTTTCTTCTATACTGTTATTCTAGCAAACCAGTCTAAAGAATTATTTTTAAACTCTACCTTAAACTTTTCCAAATTTTGAATAGTCCCCAAGGAGTAATAGTAATTAAAAAAGAACATTCAAAGCACTATCCTGTTAATGCCAAAGCGGAACTAAGAACTATCATAGTAGCCTGAACATGGGCTAAGCACGGAGCAGGAAAATTCTATGTCTGGCACGACAGAATATCTTAGAAGAGGAAGATTTAACAGAAACAAGAGAAGATGACTTGTGGATAACTCCAACTACCAATATAGTCAACAGTACTGCCACCTAAATAAACCCTTTTATTACTGAAATCCTACAGGCATAAGGTTTCTGGCAGACCTGCTATCAGTTTCTTAATGCTCCACAACAGCTAGAGCACAGCTGCAGTTCTTTTTCATCATGACTGCTGCCAGCTGTCTCCTGGACAGCCAAATCCACAGACCTCATTCAGTTTCTCCCAACATTTGCCCCATTTTTAGGCATAAAATGAACTAAACTGAAATTCTTCAAGACTTAAATGAGTGATATTAAACAACTCTGAAGGAAGACAGATAAGATTACTCAAGTCTAACTACTCTGTCCATGTCACTCACTGATAAGTGCAAACTACAAGTTCTAAAACAACTTGAAAGGAAGATTCAGGCAAGTCTTGTCAGCAAATTAAATTCAAGGGGTAGCAAACTCGCATCTGAAGCTGAAACTTAACTCTAAAGATAGGGCTTCCCCACCCACATAATCAGGACACAAAGACATTGCAGACATTCACTCGAGCACTATCAACTGAGTTAGTAAGGAATGGCCCTGATGACATGAATTATCTTCTGTTCTGAGCAACCATTTTCTGTGAGTTGCTCAATTCACTTAGTACTCTGAGCAACTAGATTCTGGATATTGTGTCGTGAGGCAGTTAAGCACACTGGTATACCTAATTCCTGCATTGCATAAGCCAATTTATTAAACATCTGCCACTTTGACCTGCTACTGCTGAATGCACAAGCAGCAAGTGAAAACTGAGGATGTTAAGAACTAACTAGAAATGTAGCATTTGTTAACCACTTTGCTGAATCTCAAAACAGTTCATAACTGAGCAGCAGACAAAAGCTAAATATTTTCCTGCAGTCAAGAGCTAAAGCACTTGCAGAACAAAAGCTGGTTTGAATACTTGTACATAGTAACAATTGACTGCATGCAGAACAGCTTTCACAACTAAGGGTACAGAAAAAAAATATTAAGAAACTTGCATTATGTGAAATTATCTTTTTCTGAAAATCACTCAAATGACACTGCCTAAATAACTCCAAAAGCTGTAATAAGCAACACCACAATATAACAGCAGTGGATATCATTCTTAATACTTCTCTTTACTTAGAAGTAACATTTTAGGCTGTCCTATTTTCTACTTCTTCACAGCAAACAAAGCATTATTTTCAAGAAACAAAGCTCAGACTTAGAGCAATACATTCTCAAAATTCTTCTCAACTAAAGGTATTATTTACCTCAATATCAGGTATTAAGTCAAAATATTTTGTATGCCATGAACAGGAACATGAGGGGTTGCACTCCAGAGATCATTTTTAAGCCAGTCCCACGGACCGAGAGCAGTCTCAGATGAGCTGAGCAGACATACTGGAGTAAATCCTCCAGTGACGACAGTTACACAACTCAGTAGGAGGGTACAGTAAGAAAAAGAGGCAGTAAATACCCAAGTGTCTCTGCATCCATAGGTGAAACAGGAGTTGCAAGAATAAGGAAGTTATAGGTATTCAAATGGAACATACCTATATAATGCCTATACAATACCAAGACAATTCTATATGTTTTTTGATGTGCATGAAGCTTTTGTTTTCATTTCCACTAAAAAATAAACTACATTCATTTTAACTACAGCTAAAACTAATATTGTAATAAATCAGTTTAAAAAAAGCTTTTTTAAAACTAGTATTTATAAATACCACTATAAGGCTGTGTTTTTTCTATCAAAGCATTTGTGAATATGGATTTAATGTCAAAACTTACTTGGATTTGTGCCTTGTGGAGTGAGACAAACTTTCTTTTAACAAGGTATTTCAAGAAAAGTGAAATTATTGCTCTGTATCATCTCAATATAAGTCATTTTCTCTTTCAAAAATGTTATCTCTAGTAACTTTTTGCATTTTTTGCTTGGTATGAATTACTAGTTTAATAGTTTTCAAAGGAAGCAACTTACCTTTCAGCTATCAAATTCTTTGTCAGTATCTGTTATCTAATAATAACTATTAATATCTTTAAAGAATTGTTACTATTCTGAGCTACCTGAACTACTATGTCTAAATTACCTAAGGTTTACTAATGGACATATTTCAGATAATATTAAGTCTCGATCAAGCAATACTAAGGTAAGATGATGAGAGGCCTTCTACATTAAACACATATCAAGGTCTTTAAAATGAACTTGTTCCAAGCACCATCTGAAGCACGTGCGTGTGCATGCACATGAACAAGTGTGTGTCCTAAACAGAAGACTCAAATCCTCAATTGCATTACAAGGTGGCACACTTAATCAAAAATACCAAACCGTAGCTCAAATGAGTTGAAGTTGCATCACCTTGATTTTAACATATTAAGCAGCTGGCACTGAGGCAAGATTACACCTTTGGAGCAAAATGAGCAGGCTAGATTCATGCTCCCACTTTGCCCATAGCCATGCTAAGTCATAGTTTTCACCTTATCTTAAGAATTAAGGCATAATGATGACACATGCTATCAGGAAGTCATGAAATCTAAATTATGCAAGAAATACTCAGCAGCAGCACACAGAAGAGCAAATTAAAATGAGTTAGCAAGCACCTGCATAAACATCAGTACCAATACAGCCTCATTTCCTGTATCTAAACATCATGCCTTGTATTTGGGTTTATTCACATATACAGTACATTTAACCATAGGAAATCACACACAAAGAAACAAAGTTGTTATTATTCAGACTCTTCTTCCCCATCTCTTAAAATCAATACCATTATATCCCTCCACTTCTAAAAGATGGCCTTATAACCCTGAATTTTACTTAATGGTGATTGTAATAAAGAAGCCTTTGAGTACTTAAATTTATGCTGGGCAGCTGTATTAATATCTCTAATTGCTTAGTGTTTTGACTAATGTTTTCGGAGAACATTTTTACTTATTTTCGTTAAGTTTACCTGCAAGAATAAAAGCTGCATAATCTCATTAACAAGTCTCATTAACACTGGAAGTTCAAAATAAGCACCATCACTGAAATTATAATCTTTTGTTTTCTCACCCTTATTTAATGCCTCTCCTAGGGATGTTACACAGATTCAGTCTAATTTGATTTCTGAAGTACAAAATTTTGTAGTGGGTTTTTACCCTTCATTTGACTAGCTGCAAAATGCTCATTAAAATAAATTCACCAAGGGCATCATCAGATCAGGATCCACCATTGTCCTCATTCTATTTCTGACTTACAGTCAGCAGGAAGTACTTGGAGAAAGCATGCAAGAATATTCCTTCAGTTGACTGTTCTTTAAGTAACTTATCTATATCCAGAGAGACCATATATATTTATGCTATACATACTTCTTTGAAAAGACTTCTAGAATTTAAATAGGTATCAAATAAAGAAGTATTTCCCCTTCTAAAAATTATATATTATTTCTGACAATACCAGAAGCAGGAAGCAGCAATGAAAATGCTGCAGTCAGTTCCTCCTGGCCTTTTGTGCATTATCACATTTTCTCTTCAAAGGCCCAAATATTTTCTCTATCAAAATGAAAAACAGTGCTCTAACTAGGCTCTCCTACGAGGAAACCATTTCATTCTAACATCCCCTCTAATGCATTCTCTCATCCAGAGCCAACAAAACTCATTACTGTTTCATGTCCTCATAAATATTGAAGCAGCAACTTTTTCAACATCTTGTGAAAACAGAAATCATACCTAAAATTTTAAGTTTGATTTCTAGGCTGAATGCAGACAATATCTAGAAGTAAACTTCAGAGACCCCATGAACAATAAAAGTAACTTGAACAGCAAGGGGGGCAAAATGGAAACCATAGAGCCTACCTTTTTTTCCTGTCAGATTACAGTTTCGTCGACTTTTTTTCTTGTGTTACAACACTAACCTCACACTATTTGTTATCTTGTCTACTGTATAATAAGCAAACAAGTCCACTCAAATTTCTGATCCCAGGGATAAGTTACCTACACCTCAGACTTCAAAGTTACATAAGTTCTTCTCATTAAAGCTCATTATGATAATCTAGAGCAAGTCAGTAGGTGTCATCTTCACAGTCTGCCCAATTTTAGGAGTTGCAGTTTAATCAACCCATTACACGAAAACTTGTAATGATATAATGGCACCTGATCTTGTCCAAGAACAACTTCAACAAAATTAGTCCAATTCAACACTATAGGAGTTGTTCATTTTCATTCAAAATGAAAAAGATACAATAAGACGACACTCTGGGGTCTGAAAATACTTCCTACTAGAAGGCTAACAGATGTCTGAAGATTTTTGCATAGACCTTGAGTAAAAATAAGAGTTAATTAAAACACATACACGCACACACTTCTGCACAACAAAAGTTCGAAGCACCCACTTTTTTCATACAAATCACTAGGGCAGAGAGTAAGTTTTATCCCCCTCGACCTGCATGAAAGAGAAAGTACCTTAAGAATATAACATTTTATTATTAACCAAACCTTCACTCTTTTTGATACTCCATATTTAAGAGACATGAAAGCACTGAAATCAGAACAAGCTTAAGAAAAAAATTATTCCATTCTATTCCAAGTCAGCTAACATGCTATGCTGAATTTAAAGCATGATATCTGAATTTGCAGACACAAGGAATAGAATACAAAGGAACCCAGACCAAGGCATAAGATGCATTTTTTTAATTTGCAGTTATAGTTTTAAAACAGGACGAAAGTTAAGCTGCCCCAAGGTTTGATTAAAATATTTATCCAATCCCAGAAAGTACTAATCCTAAACACAGGCAAGTGAAATTAGAAGGCAATAAGATTAAACATTTGGGTAAATGTACCTGCAGTTACGAGTTTAGCACTGCTGCCTTTGCATTCTCCATCTTCCACGTGTTTGCTTGTGCTCTTTTCTTTTAAGTCAGGAACAGTATCAAAAGATACGCACTTGCTGGACACGATGTTTTCTCCACTGTCTGGCTGATTAATTCTGCTATTAGCTTCAAGTAGAGGAGTCAAGTCCTCAGACTGAGCAGCTTCACTGGGTTCCAGCTGAGAGGAGCTTTTAGCCTGTGACACATTCTTTGAAGACACAGGAAGAGATTCTTCATCACTGTCAAATCCAAATGGATCCTCTGTTACCTCATCTTCAACTTTAGGTTTTTTAGGAACTTCAGCAATATCTGCTTTGACATGGGGCCTCTTCTGTCCTAATTTGGCCATGAAGGTGGTTTCTCCCCATTTTGTACTAAGTGTGGTCCGTTTGTTGGAAAACACTTCATCAAACTTTGAACTGCCGTTTCCTCCTTTCCTGCTGTAGGTCTTTCCAAATCGGGATGTCATTTTGGCTCCTGTTTCATATTCTCTGTTGGAGAGGAAATAAAAAACATAATTTTACTAATGCTTTAGGGCAAATGATCACATTCTGACCGCTTACTGGATCTATGAACACCAGACATTTACATTTCACATTAGCAAAATACAGATCAGACTAACTGAATTCATTTACACGTGAAATCATCATCTGTTAACATTTTACACTACAGGTTTTGTATCTGTCAACTAAACCCGCAATTCAGCTACTTGCGTATTTGTAAAATAAAGATATTGCACATTGAATCCATAACCAGCACCTGCTACGAATGTGCTATTTTTGCTGTGTGCTTTCTTTCAGCTTTATAACTCCAAGTACGGACGGCAATGCTTTTGCGAAACATCAGCAGAAAATAAAACTGCATTTTCACTGCATTCAAACACGTAGCACTCTGCTAAAATCCACTAACACAGTAATATTTCTCTAAAGCTCCATAATTAAGAAGAAAGGAACTGTGAAAAATATTCCAACTTGATAAAGATGTTTTAAAACAAATTCATCATAAACAACACGGACAACTTCACCTCATGCTCTTAAAAGCTCAGGCTTACTCAGTGAGCGTATTACTTGGCAATATGCCATAGTTTATGCATTTGCACAGTCACAGCCCAGACCAGGACGTAACGATCCCCCATGAGTGGGTTCAATTTGGTGAAGAGATGGGAACAGACGTTTCCAAATCAGTTTCAAAGAACATGAAGGACCGACACCTACTGCAGACAAGCACAAACTATCACTGTTTACTGGCTGCTATAACTGGTGCCCAGTTCAGAGCTTGCTCTGTCAGAAGAATAGTTTAAATATAAACAGATTAAGTAGGAACACATTTAAGCAGTTCCCGTGGCATTTTCCACTGCTGCTTTTGTTTGATTCAAGAAGGGAGACAAACCAATTTTTTTTTTTTAAATGCCAACACTTCGACTAGTGGACAAATGGCAATATACAATATACAGTTAGTACATCTACTTTATGGAACAGAATCTATCATTTACTTTTTTTTATTAAGTTTTTCAGCCCCAACAGGAATAGAAAATTGGGTTATTCGTTTTTATATTTAGTATGACTCTAATGAAACAAATCTTTTGTCTGAAAAGAGTTTCCACGATGAAAAAGTCAGTTAGGAAAAAAAGGGGAAAAAAAAAAGGTATTTCTTTAAGCTACAAAATCAAAGAAACACAATTTTTAAAGTTCCAAATATCATCATCTACAGTGAAAGACATTTAAAAGGTTCAAAGTCTTTTTAAAAAAAAACTCATCATCACACATCTGTTGGAGAAAACTAGAAAACTGTTTTTAATTCCTCTGAACGGCCGTTGCACTGCCTTTCTTTCATATTTTAGCGTTAATCCTGCTACAGGCTGTTTCCCAGTCTGCAGTACCGGACAAAAAGCCAGACCGTCCTTCTATCATGTCAGCCTGGCAAGACTGTCTCACTAATCGTAGCTTCCTTCTGTCAGACCAGGCCGAGCTTCGCTTATAAGACAAGCCAAGCAATTCAGAGTCATCTCCGGGCACAGGTAAGCTAAAACGTGAGTTCTGGAAGTGGAGCAGGCAGGCAGTGTCGCCGTGCTGAACATCCAGAAGCCCCGCACTGGGCACAAGCGACCTCTGAGGCAGCCCAGCAGACGGGCGGTAAAGGCACATGCTGCCTACGCACGCGCCACGCCAGGACTCTGCTGCAAAGCACCATCTTGTGAGAAGCTTCTCACTGCTGCTTAGAACCGAGTTCAACAGCACCTGCCACTAGGAGAGCTCTCTTCCTCCTGCCCTTATTCCCAAAGAATCACCCATCTACTCCGTGGCACTTCAACCTGGGGGCCAAACTACTGCTCTCGCTCTCCTGTATGAACTCTAATTTCCTATCTTCCACCTGGGAGTGGAAACTCAAATCTCCTCACGTATTTTAAATCAACAAAACAAATCACGCTAGTTTTAGTTTGCTACTTGACAATGCTTCAAACTGAAATTAAAATTTCATAATAGGCCAATTTTGACAGCTATTAAAAAACAAAATAAGCTATTTAACAACATATAAATTTATATGTGACTCCTGTCAGGAGAAAAAAAAAACTATTCACCCCCTGACAAGCACATTTTCTTCTCCTAAACCCAAACTTAAATATTTCCAACAGTTTGCATTTTCAGCGACTACCAAAATAACGTCAGGTTTAAGCCATGACTTGCACTGTTCCACAGTTGAAAACACTCCCTTTTCGGCAAGCAGGGTTCCCCAGACGAGACCGCCCTACTCCCAAGGTTAAAAACCCAAACCGTCCCTCAAAGCCGGGAGAGCAGCCGAGGGGGATTATTCCCCACGGCGCCGGCTCCTTCCCGGTTCTCGCTGCTCGCGGATTCGCGGCCTCGGGCCCCGGGAGGCGCCGGGCCCCG
>VZSG01000039.1:2336199-2400965 GCA_013398315.1 Nothoprocta pentlandii | reverse complement strand
CCCCGCCTAAAAACACCCACCCCTAAAAACACGAATTTTCCCTCATTTGTTCCCGCCGTCGTCCCCCCGGCCGCACCTTAGAGCTTCCAACAGGCACGCGGGAGTGCTCTTCCCTAACAGCCCGTAACGGCTCTTCCTTAACTGCAGCCCCCTGCCTCCCCAACACCCACACAGGCACCACCAGCCCGATGAACATTGCTGTTTTGCAGCTACACAGGGGCTCGCTCGAGCCTTAGGAACAAACGCAGAGCCGCGCAGGTCCCAGCCCCATCCCGCGGCAGGGCTCCCAAGGCCCAGCCGCTCCCGGGGGGTGCTGGGAGGCCAGGACCTCACAGGCCTGCAGGAGGAAGCGCAGGCCGCGCACACCACGCAGCACCCGCAGCTCTGCCCCGAGCGCCCAACTCCGGGAACGCGGCCCGAGGGAGGCGCCCAACCCAGCAAACTCCCAGGATATCGCTTCTAAAAGCGGTGGGAAACAGGATTTTTAAAGCATGAGCCGCTGCTGCTGCTGCGGACACCTCAGCAGCAGCAGCAGCATGGGAGGTTGTGCAGCAGGATGAAGGTCTCTGGCCAGCAGCAGTTTGCCCCAAAGCCCCAACATGCTCCATGTCCCCAGCAGCATTTCCAGCTCTGTGGCATCCCCACATACAGCAACACAAAGCACCACAGGCTCACAGTCATGAACAGATGTCACACAACTCAGAGGGCAAGTTTAACCTAACACAGGTGCCAACAACCCTATTTCAGGTCTCCACAAAAGGCTGTAAGGCTAATAAAACTTTTTACCTACTTGAAAGATAACTTTTGTGTGTGTTTAGGAACAGAACAAATGGACCATTTATTTTCACAACCATCCTACTCTAGATACTTTCACAATTTTTACACCAAACAGCTTACTAAGTTGGCAGAAAATATGCAAAGTTTCACTACTTCTATTTTATCTGGCTTACCTCAAATATGCAAGCACCAACACAGAGCAAATATATGCCAAATCCCAGCTACTCTTCACAGTAGATAAGTTCAATTCTTCTAAAGGAAAGAATTTAGCAGGCATCTTGCTTCTTTTGTAGAATTCTGTTGATAGCTGCCATCTCTCCCTACAAAAACACAAGGCAGTCTGCATTTGTCCCCATAAGGAAAGACATGACAGGGAGCCATCTTAAGTCTTCATGCTTCATCTCCCACAGCTTTCCTAACACATGCTGTACTTCCCCCTGCCCCCCAAACTAGCATCATTACTAGCAATAATAAAGTCAGAAAGCACTTAAAATAAAAAACTTAAAAACTCCACAGCTCAAATGCCTCAGGACTAACAATAAAAAAGTGTAACACAGAAGGAACAAGCAAGGAGGACAGAACAGTTATTCAGACATACCACATCCTGACACCTGCCGAGCTCTCCCACTTCTGCTTTTCACCTTCTGAGACCCCTGTGGTTGTACCACACAGACTTGCCAAAACAAAGCCCAGCCAAGAATGCAGCCCTGGGAGGATTCAATGTTTCTGCAGACATTGCATTGCACCTTAAAGTGTGTTTCAACTAAGATTTTCCTCCAAAAGAAAATGGAGGCCACACAGTAGGAAAATGGAAAATCTCCCACTTGGCAGATACTTAGCAGTAAGATGAAGACAGCAGTGTCCTTTTAGAAGATGTCCAGATGATTTTTCAGCATTTGGCCAAAACTAGCATTGTACACCTCTATCTGTTTACAGTTAGGCTGACAGATTTGGGTAAGAACCAGGACAGTAAATATCCTTTACATGAAGTGTCTGAACTAGCAGCATAGTGCATTCATCCTCCCTGCTCTCCCCGTTACTCCTAACATTCAGACGTCTCCCCTCAGGACCATGAAACCCACTGAGCCCTCAATCCACTTGTCTGCCTTCTCCTCTTCACACTTCTGTCTCAGCCCAGACACTGCCTCCCACATTCCCCCTGGTTCCCAATGATCCTTCCTTCCAGGAGGAAAGGGATGGGGAAGATGATGTCCTGCTGCTCTTGCAGCAGTGACAGCTGCTGCAGAGCTTTCATGTCCCAATTAGTGCCACTTAAAATGTTAAACATTTCACTGCATTTTGCTGCTTCTTTGCAAAATGTCAGTCTCCTCCTGTTCCCGGCCTTCAGGAGGTGTCACCCAGCATGCCTGGGTGACAGCACAAGGGTTTGCCATTTGCTTCACTAAGGGTGGAATTTTCCCCCTGCTATTTGCATAGCAAAGATGAAAAGAGAGAAAATAGATGCATTAAGCACCTAATTACCATGTTTTAGTCAACCTCCCTGAAACAGCTCTTAAGACAGCTATTTATACATTAGTATCACTGCTAATACCTGGTGGAAGAAGTTCAGCCACAGCAGTAGCCTGAGAGGGGGTGGAAAACACACTCGCACTGCGCTGACACCCCCAGCAGCGGATCAGAGCCGACTGTAAAGCACAACTTACGGGGCGAGAATGGAGGGCCGTGCAGCTCAGTTTGTAAGCAAGTGTGACTTCTGTCAGGAAGGCAGCTTTTCTTAGTAAGGTGCTTCACCTGAGTAGCAATACTCAATATATTGCTTGTTTCTTCATGCTGAACCCTAAGAAGACAGACCATAAGGGAATTCAAAAGGGGAAGCTTGATACAGTGGTAGACTTTTTTTCTCTAACAGTACTTGTATCATACCATAGCTTTCCCATCATAGGAGGTGGCCGAGATCCAGCATTAAGTTTAACAACCAAAAGATTAAACAAGCAAGTGGAACAAAAGAAGGGTTACAGGAGCACAGCGAGGGGCTGTCTGCTGTGATAAAAGAGTTCCCTGGATAAGGGCACTAATGAATGAGACGGAGGCAGCCGCAGAGGAGGGTTGAGCTGCTCCACCTCTCCCCAGCCCGCACACCCATCTGTTGCAATCGTGCAGGAGGCTGCATCATCTCTGCCATGTAAAAACCTCTGGAAATACTAGTTCTACTCGACAAGCCAACAGCAGTCACTCACCTACGGCTAAATTCTCACTGTTTGTTCCAGGCCATTTTTTTCCCTAGGTGCTCAGCCTGCAAATCTACTGGAAAAACCTGTGGTGAGATACTAGTGGGAAATGCACGGAGTAGCTGTGACCTTGTTATAATTTGTCAAGATCAGAACTTGATTGCGCTGTGGAGTTTCTCCGCCAGCTACACAGGATCAACTACCAGTGCCTTTTCCCACAAAGATTTTACAAAGTGCCAAGGTGTTTCAGGAGAAAATTAAAAAAAAAGCCAACTCCATCCAACTCCTTTGCAGTGAGGATACAGTCTACTTCAGAAGTGATCTTTTGATCTTTCGAGGCAAAGGAAGCTTAGGCTCTTTGGTAAGGTGAAGTATACATTGTTTTGCTCTGGGGCAAAAGGGGGTTGAGTCTCTCCAACACCTGAGATCTGCTGCAGATCAGAGGACTGAATTCACACCAACCTTCCCCTCCTTCCGAGCTCACTTGGAGGGCTTGCTGGTGTGTGTTACTGACTGTTGAGTGCTGAACCTCCATCTGCCATCACAACAGCAGCCCTTAATGCAGGCTACCAAAATTCTCTGACAAAACGTCTGCTGGGGAGCAAAAAAAATATATATATATATATATATAACAATTAACTGATGTTTTAAACTTTCTCACTGATAAAGACTTTTTTTTGGATGGGACTCTCACTGTCCTGTTCTATTCCTCCTCCAGCAGAAGGGAACCAGCCCTTCTGTTTATTTTCCTGATCTACTTCTTGTAACAGTTAAAAAGTGCACATGCAACCCAAACTAATGCATACATTCCTTTGCCCTCTTCATGTTTATCAAGTTTGTATGGCTCTTTATACACAGACCCTATAACAACTCAGTCTCCTTTGAATTTTTACAGGATTGGTTTTTACCTTAGTATTTTCCAAGCACTTATTTCTACATTTTAGAAAGAGCCAGTCTCAGCCAGTAACTACACATTTCTACAGCAGTTACAAAACATGAAGCCATAGAAAAAACAGGTTGAAGAGCTACCCCACTGCACTGACTATACCAAGAACAGCAACGAACTACAAGTAGAACAGCAAATCTATGCTCAGCTGAAATCTTGTAGCACCAAGAAAGACTACTTTCCACGATGTTTCTCCAGGCCATATGGCAGAATTAATGTACTATCTAACAAATTAAGCTGATAAAATGAAAATTAAATAAAAAATTGCATCTAGATTTTCTCATGAAGCAGCAGGTAGCAAAAGAGCAGCTAGAGGCTTCATTAGTCCCCTGCCAGAGCGCAGCCCTGAACACGTTACCCTCCCCTGGACTCCAACCACGCGCAGCACCGTGAGGGAGGCCACGAGGGCTCCCGCGGGTTGGGTAAGAGCCGGCCGGGCCGGGCCCCCGCGCACAGCAGGGTTCACTCCGCAGCGTCCCCTGCTCTGCGCAAGGGCCAAAGATCAGCCCCGCCGAGGCGCACGCCGGCCGCCGCTGAACAGGGGTTGCAGGAGCCTATTTGCAGAAGATAGCAAAGGCTAAAAACCAACCTGCATATTGATCACTTCTTTAGGCATACCAAGCAAAGCAAGAGACATTCAAGAACTACAGGACAGTGCATTTACTTTCTGAAACTAGGTTATTATCCTAATATATTTGCCTGCAACAGCCTCCTAATGCTCTGTTTCCTACTGGATGTTTAATCTTAAACTTCTGAGATAAACACTCATTGTTCTATGTACAGCCATTTCTTTGTAAAGAAATTGGAAAAAAAGAATTGATACAAGAGTTGAGCCTTAAAGTAAGTCTTCTTTAAGCCAAAATGCCTCTCTAGAGGTCTTAATAAAGAATAAGCCTTTTACCATGTCTGTTTAGTAACACAAACCTAACTCCTTTTTTCTTTGTCTTTTGATGTACAATATCAAACAGTTGGAACATATCATAGGGGTTGGCCTGATGCTTTTTTGCACCCTCCAGACAGCAAATACCTGACAGCTTATTACAAACAAAATACCTTTGCCGATCTCCTATCTAACAACCCCATGGCAGCGAAGGACCACATTTCATCAAAGGAAAAAAAAATCCCTTCCTGCTCTCCAGCTCAGTCCTAGGCAGTCTCTTTCAGCACTGCTCCATTTCTAAAAATACAGTCTAGCACGTGAGACTCCAATCTTCCTTCAGAGAAACAGCTCTGTAACAGAGTATTCCTGCATAAAACTAATGATAGAGGCAATTATCTAGATTACTTCTGAGGTCTCCTACTACTTATATTTACTGGAATTTACTTTTAAGACCGCAGAAGAAAAACACGGACACCAGAGTGAGAACAGGGTGCTGATTCCCAGAAGCAGGTAGGCACAGACCCCACAGGGGAGTTGCTGTGCAACTTTCAGTGCAGGGGCCAAGGATTTTGACAATTTGGGTCTTTTGCCTGTATTTCCCCTGACCCCCCAACCAAGGGGACAGGCCTTGCCTAACCAGGCTCATCTTTGCATCAGCTGATCACTTTGGTCAACAGCAGCTTGGACCAGAGTCAGGCATCCTACAGAGGGGAAAAAAACATATCAAAGTTCTTGCCCAATCCACTGAATTATCCATCAATAATTACCAGTAACTGAAATAGGAAAAAAAAAATATACTTGAGAAAGCATTGGTTTCAGCTCTTTGTTTTTACTGGATACATGTCAACATGAGTAAATACCAAGTGCTGCTCTCCAATCAAGGGAAGATTAAGTGAAAAAGAACCTTTTTAAGTAATAACAGGTCTCTGCTGGACTCCAGTGACACCTACTGGTAAGTAACAAGGTGACCAAACAGTTCTTGCAGACACACTGGCATTAACACACACACACACCAGCCCTAACTAATAGTTATTCTGGCAGCTCAAGCCAAAACACACATGCAGTTTG
This sequence comes from Nothoprocta pentlandii, assembly GCA_013398315.1. Lineage (NCBI taxonomy): Eukaryota > Metazoa > Chordata > Aves > Tinamiformes > Tinamidae > Nothoprocta > Nothoprocta pentlandii. The sequence goes on along the minus strand of VZSG01000039.1, from coordinate 2,395,105 downwards.
GTAGTGCAGTATTTTGCAGACTAGTGGGCCCTGCACTGCTGTCGCTCTGAGGATATTGTCAAGCCAGACTACACTCTTGGTAGCCAGAAATGGGAAGAGCCCCCAGAATTTTTGACTTACTAGAGCACACTGGGCCATTTCTCCATTTAACCAATTCATTAACATTTGTTTTGGCATAATTCCCAAAGTTTAAACCTCATCCCCAATAGCTCCATGGGCTGCAAAGGCTTTTGCCTGGCAGGTGCCTGCTCTGAGTATTGCTGCACGGTTGTGTTGCACAAGTACTAGCCTTACAGTTCACAGAAACATTTCTCAACAGGGAAATTCTGCCAGCTCTTACGAAAGAATAAATGCCAATGTTTCCACTAAAAGACAGTTGGGATTAGTTTTTCCCAGCTTCTGTTTTGAGTCTTTCTCTTCTGTTAGCTAATACAAAGCTCAACTTTCTCATGCGCTTACTGTGAAATCTGATGATGAGGTCCAGAAAGCTCCCAAAAGATCTCATTTAAAGAGAGAGAACCCACTTGCCAACCTTTCCCATCTCCAGGGACAGGATTCAACTAAGGTTTTCCCAATAGCCTTTGAGCAAAGAGTAAAATGAGTTTGTCTTTGTAATATGGTAGAAACAAGTACAGTGTTTACATTTTACCCTTTTCTGATCAGATAATGCAAACAAACTATCCAATTTTCTTTAAGGTCTTGAAGCATTGTTTAGAAAATGGAAAAATTGCACAAACACAACATGCATTCAGAAATACAGCAGCTGGAACATGCAGGATCAACTGAGCAAGAGCAGTGCTGACACTGTGCAGCACATCACAGCCTGTGCGCCCTGACAGTAGCTGGAGAGACTACGAGAGCTACTTCAGTTCGTGGGCAGGAGCGCTTAAGGAAACTTGTCGTTGAGGGCTCTGTTCTGAAGTTGACAGCGACACAACGTGCCAGATTTTCAAAGCAGCCTTGCCAGCCATCTGGTAATAAATTCTGTTTTGATAGAGGTCTATTCTACCTGCACTCTACGAGGACACTGTGCCCTTACTGCCTCTGGCAGGCTTAGAACCACCTGTTTTGCCTTCCCAAGCCTACAGACACTTTCACACATTACTGAACAAGGTCAAATGCCCCAAATGAATTTTTCAGTTTCCTTCCCTTAATGCAGATCCTTCCCTCAAAGGAACTGAAACTTCCTGGTCTAAAGTAATAACATCTCCCAGTCTCCAGAGCAAACTCTCCCACAAAAACAGAACTACTGCTTGGAAGGGTATGTGGAACACACAGTGCTCGCAATGCAGCAGCCCAAATGTGTATGGCTCTTGAATACACCTACAGAGGCCCCTTGTGTATTGCTGCTTAAACACTGCTCCTGACCAAGAGAACACAGCTGAGGCAGATCTGCACAGACAAGAACATTTTTCTAGGTTATAGAGAGAGCAGAGCCAGATGTAAGGCAGATAGTTCTGTGGTAGAACATTTGCCAATTAGATCCTGATGCCAGTAGTTGATAATAAATTCTTCTAGACATTGAAAAGAGTAATTTCTAAAAGTAGACATTTTTACATGTCAACATTTATAAACCTGTCAAGTGAGAGTTTAATATTGGCTTTATAAACCTGTGGAACTGGCATACACACTTAGCATGAAATTATGCTGGAAAAATAGCAGTATGTTGCAGCCTGAAGATCTAGTGAAGAGAAAATGCTTTGCTCTTTGACTCACATGCACAGACCTCTGCGCAGCAGAGCCATGCAGAAGGCTGCGGGAATCAAGGGCTTCTGTAGCTCCTCAGATGTCACTCCCCTGTTTCTTGCATTCAGGCCTAGGGTCAACTTGTCTCAAGTGCAGAGTGTCAGCCACACTGAAACAAAGTGGTCATAGTGACAAACCAACAGGAGAGACATACAAACAACAAACCTATAAAAAACAGACTGTATAAATTTATAACTTGACTAAACATTCAAAAAATAGAATATAATTACCATATCAGGAAATAACTTTCTTCTAAGTTAGATGTTAATTTATCCCCATGTGGGGGTACAATACTTAAACTGAGGATAATCCATTCATTCCTTTGCCAAGGATAAAGGAAAAGCTTTTCCTGGTGATTGAGGGAAGCCTCAGTCATCTGTTTAAAATTTCCATTTAAAATAATATATTATTTCTCACTGTTTAAAAAAGCCAAACCAAAAGGCATCTTCTGTGCAAACAGATGCAGCACCGTCCTCCTGAGGCTGCAGGCAGAGGCAGATTTGTCACTGCAGCTGCAGAACAGAGTCACCAGCCCATCCTGCTCCAGGGCTGCTACTCAGAAGCAGCAGGGCAGCGATGAAAGGAGAAGACGACAGTTGGACAGTGGTTTTGCTGCTCCAGCAAGACAGGAGCAACTTCAGATAAAGACACCAGAATCCTGCATGGATTGCAGTGAGGCAGATGCATACAAGTACACTGGGAAGAAAAAAGACCCATGTGGAAGACCCACAGTAGAACATTTATGAAGACTCTTCCTCACTTGTGGACGCTTTCAGTGCCACGACACTCACACTCCAATAACCTCCACCGTGGCTGAGCTGCAGACACTGAGAGCTGCAGGTGCAGGTAGTGCAGCACACAGGAGCCCTGCACCCCAGGGGAGCACAGCCACCAGCCTGTCCCCAGGGCTCTGCCCAGGCAAGGGTCTCCACATCACCTTCTGTCTGAGAACACCACAGATCAAACGGCTGAGCTGCAAACCAAAAAACACTGGTATTTTGCAACAGGGTCTGCCTGTGGACTCAGCTGGAATAGAAAGAGCAGCTCTGACTGCATATACAGGAACTTTCCACCATGGGAGCACACAGGGGCACAGGTTGCCCAAAGGGGCTGCACATTTTGCAGCTTGGGAGGTTTTCAAGCCCACCCTGAGCAGTTAACTCAGAGCTGACCTTGCTTTGAGACTGTGTCTCCTGCTCTCTTGGACAAGAGACTTCCTGAGGTCACTGACTGTTTTGCAATGCTGTGATAAGCTCCATATTCAAATAAGCACCAAGTGATCCATATTTCTCTTGAAAATAGCATATATACTAGGAACTACACATTAATATGTTACCTTTAGCTCTCCATACTAATAACTGCCTCAATTAGAGCCCACAGAATATCTTAGTTTCTGTAAAACCAACACTGTGTAGGTTAGGATGACTGCAGAAAATACAGGTCTTAGCACCTGGCCGAATATTCAGATCAAGAGCAAAGTGTGCTGTGAGACACATCATCTTTGCAGCACCCCCAGACAGGCAAGAGGATTGTTAGTGGTTCAGAGGTGCCTGCACTGCTTTTGTTCTGCCACCAGCTAACAATAGCAGACCCTGCTCTGTGTTTTTAATGGTCTTCAAAACTAAGCTTGGTAAAAAGCAGTTCATTTAATAGATAGCAGGAAGATCATAATCAGGATTACCCATGCTGATACAGGAACACTCTGATTTAGATAAAAGCAGAGACATGGCAGGGCTGAGAAAACAAGCTTTTGCAGTGGCATCTGTCACCATCCAGTCATCAGAGCTTTGCAGTGCGCTCTTGCTTTAAAAGATGCTCAGCAATCCCAAGTACATGCATGCTATATGAAGCTCCTATTGATTTATAGCACTTGCCTGTCTTTCATGCTAAACTCCAGGAATCAAGACAGGTCTGTTGTTTTCTAGGGCATAGGAAAGTTTGCAGTGTTAGGCATGCCTCACAATAGCCTTGATCCAAACAATTACCTCTAGAGTGATAAAGGAAACTGTTTCCTTGATCATAAATGTAGTTTTCTCTGTTTAGATGTAAAGACTTTTTTCCATAGTACCCATTCTGCCCCACAGACAGGAACCTGTGGTCTGAGCAGCCCTGTTCAAGCTGGCTCTGCACCAGCAGAAGGCCGCAGGAACCAGGCTTGTCCTGTGGCCCTGCAGCTAGTGGCCAGTGTGGGCAGACAACAGCAAACCTGTGACTCCAGGCTCACACCCACCTGCAGGAAATGGACTGGAGAAGGTCAGGCAAGCACCAATTGAGCTTTCTGTCTGCTCAGACACATTACAGTCAACATTCACTGTGCTGCTTATCAGTAAGGTATGAGTCAGGGGACACCAGCACATTTCTTCCAAGGAAACTGGAACTGAATAATCAGATCTTTTCACTGACAAGGCAAGGAGCCAAGAGCCAGCCTGCAAGGGAACAGATCTACTCAACAAGACATTAAGGAGGACAGCTCTGCACTTCTGATCACAGCTATCTGCTTGTTCACACACTTGATTCTCCGCTTAGGGTGGCAGCTAATTAGCTTACAGAACAGATGAGAAGTTACACTTCAAACCTGCTCAGAGGATGCTCAGTTCCATTTAGAAATGCTGTTCTTACACTCAGCCTAAGTTTACTCTGAAGCCAAAATGAACTGTTAACACGTTACCGTAAGTGTTTGCACCACATGAGACTGAAGGTCCAGCTAAACCAGTATCATGCCTTGTCTACTGAATAGCTCCAAAGCAGGGCAAGCACACAGCAACCTGAAATAATTATGTGAGCACACCAGGCCCTGCACCTCCCTGCTCCTCCCCACAGCACTGGGCTGGCTGGGCCCCAGGAAGCAGTGCTGAGCCTAGGCTGCAACATCAGGTCAGACTTTGTGAGCTCCAAGTAGCTCCATCTGGCTTCCTCTGCTTTGCTCTGGAGCCGCATTTGAAGTCAGGCCCCCACATTAGGCCTTTGCCAGAGCAAGGCCCAGGCTGGGCCTTGCTGATCCCAACTCAGCTTCCCCATTTAACAGTCCCGCTAGGACCTGCCTCATCACTATGTACCTGTGATGCCCAGGGCTGCCCTGGTTACCCTGCGCTTTTCTTGCAGAGCTGCTGGCGCGAGGCCACCACTGCTGCTGCCTCACGATCCCCTCAGCTCCAAGCTGCCCTTCCCCTGCAGAGCAGCCCCCACTTGCTGGGCTCTTTTGGGCAAAACAGGAACCAGATTCTACCTGGGATCTACTCAGCAGTTCAGCAATAGCTTGGCTGAGCTGCTGAGCCCTTGCTGAATGCAAGTCCCCCTCCAGGTTCCAGAGAGGGCTTCCAGTGCAAATTCACACACATTTAGGTACAGGATGATTTAGGACAACTGGCCCATAAATGCAAGAATGAATATAAAAAGTGTAAAGAGGTAAAAAGATTCTCTGCTTTTTTTTCTTTAGATGTGTACAAGTTGGAAATCCTGCCACATGCCTCTAGCAGCTTATACTAGAAGACAGATTTTCAGTAATCAGCAGGAAACAGTTAGCAGTGAAGGCAATGATATTCACACAGAGCAATTTACCATCAGGCATCTGTCTCTACATGAATTAGTGTTTTCCTTAATTATGTGTCATAGGAAATCCCAAGATTCACAGCTGTCCCTGTCAGTTAATATTAACTACAGGCTTAGAAAACGCTATAAAAAGAATAGGAATTGCCTCCTGCGGAGGCAGCAGCAGCCTTTACAAGCAATGCAAATACAGCTGGACAGGGCACTGCTGGATTCACACTACTGCTCCCCCTTCTGCTCTGGGGTCTGTGAACACTTCATGCAACACAATTCAATATATAGTATTGCATTCTGTTAACTCACAGCCTCTGTGCAGAACAAAGGCACAATCAGGGATAGGAAAGCAGGTAAAAGTAGCAAGTCTAGAGAACTATGGGTGACCAATGCTCACCACTTCATACCTAACACTTTCCCTGAAGAGACACAATCACAAAAAGGACAATACAGAGAGACAACATCCAGTTACCTGCCCAGGGTCAAGAGCAGAAAGCAGAGAAGCTGCCAGACACTGCAACTCCTGGCAGGGGCTGCAGGCTCCCTCACCAGGCGGGCGCAGCATCTTCATGAAGCAGCAGCTACAGACAAGAGGTCACCCCCCGCCCGCAGACACCAGTGTCTGTGCACACATCACAGCTATAACCTCACACACAGGGGCTCCAAGCCAGCAGGGCAGACACTCTTCTCCAGCCTCTCCTCATCATCACTTCAGTCCACATCACCTGCTCCCCAGGCATTTCACACTCACATTCATCACCTTTCCACATTCCTTCTCCTCCTTTCCTACTTCTCTATTTTCCATCTTGCCTCCCCTGATATGTTTAAGAGGAAAAAGAATCCTTCTAGAGGGGACAGCACAACAAATCCAGTTTCCTCATCACTGTATTTAACTTTCATCCAACTAGATTTACTGGCTTGCCAGAAAAAATGAAAACAGCCCAGGCTTTTCTGAAACACTGAAGTCCAGTTCTTTTTTTCTGAGGGGAAACAAAGTACAGCTAAATGAATTAGACTAAGGTTTTTGCTCCTTCTTTACAGATGAATCTCTAGCAGCAAAAGACTACCTCACCCACTGCAGGGTGTATTTCTTGGCTTAAGTTAAGCTTGTGTTAAGTTAAGCCAAGAATTCACATCAAGCTTACACCTTCCTACCAAGGACCCTCAGGAAGGCATTCATTTAAATGTTACTTGATACTTTTATAAAATACATTGGTGTTAAACAAATTTCTTTCTGCTTTTTACAGCCAGCAAGATCCCACAAGCATTTTTCTTTCAGGAAAGAAGTAATTAGGTTTCAAAAGGAAGCAAACTCAGTTCTTTTCTACATAACTGTATCTACAGTCACTTCCTTATAAATACAGATGTGCTGTATTTTGCCATGACAAATCCAAATATCTCAATTCTACAGCTTATTCTCAACCTTCTCAGTTCTACAGTCCATGACTTGGAAAGTCACCAAGTAGCTCCTGATCCAATAAACTAACAGCTCCAAATGTCACTGGAAACGACTTCAACACAGTAGGGTCCCATGGCTCCATTTCTCAGGTCAGTGTTCATACAATTTATTCTTTAAGCAGACCTCAGCATGCCAGAAGATTATAGATTCCATTGTGTGTGTGCTTATATAAAATGCTATGTTAATTTAATATTTACTTGATAGCTTGCAACACATCAGTAATTAACAGTGAGCATTTAAGATGCGAATGAACCTAGAGGTATTTCTACACTGGGTAAAAAAAATCCAACTTAATTTCCAGATTATGATCCCTTAATTGGTATTTTACTGTTCCCTCTTTTTTTTTTTTTTAAATTCTCCTTCCTATCCTCCTCCTTGGATGGGAACTCAACACAGTAAAGCAGGGACTGATGTTTTATCCTAGAAAAGGACGAACTCGCATGCCCGTACGCGACAGCCTCCTCTCTGCCGGTGCAGGGTCATTGTTGGTGGTGCTGCTTTGGCACTTGTGCCCACAGGTGCCCACCCTGCCACGGAGCCCGCGCTGCCCCAGCCTCACCCAGCATTTCCACACTCCCTTCCTGGCTCCCGGCTCCCCACGCAGGGTCTGCCCAGCCACTCTCACGGGCACAGGCCCGTGGCCCTGAGGCACGAGGGGCAGCAGACACAGGGCAGCAGCAGCCTTTCCTGCACAGGGATGACACAGTAAAGCCTGCTAGGGTCAGGGGACCAGCCACTTACCAACCGCAGCACTGCCTCCCCAGCAGCAGCACCAAGGGCTGCTCTCACCCAGAGGTGCAGAAAGGCTCTGAGGAGACCAGCAGCACAAACCTAACACCCCGAGCAATGACTCTCTGGGGCAGCATTAGCCTAATGCACAAAGGAGGACTGGTGATTTATGTTGAACATAATTTCTTATGCCCAGGGCTCTGAAATTAGCTGCAATGTAAGGAGCACACAGTGCACTGGGAAAAGAACAGCTCCATGGGGGGCAGAAGTGAATTCACTTCCCAACCCCTCTGCTAGGGCAAGGGAGAGGCTGTGGGGCAGTAAGGCTGTGGGAACAGTAGCATTTCCACTCAGTGCTAACACTATTCAGCACAAACTGTTTCCACACCTATGGTAGGCTTTCAAGTTCTAGACCCATTTGCACACTCTTACAATCCCTGATGCCATCTACTTACTACACAGTCTCCACTAAATAGCACCCGAGCTTGCCTGTGCTATAAAATCCCTTCTCCAGTGCTCCCAGAACATGTCTTTTGGGCAGTGGGAAGTGTTGCACTCAAGAGAAGGCAGCTGCTGCTTTCCTTTCCATGGTAGCTTGCCTTACAGGAAGAGCAACTGGCCTGGCAGGGCTCCCTCATGGAGCACAACAGGATCTTATGGCTACAACAGGAGTAGTCACTTCCAAGTTAGGGTCCATAATGCTTCATGATAAACCTTTGCCTTTTCACACACATTCTGCCTGGCTTATCTTGACAAGAAATTCAATTACACAGCACACCAGCACCACACACATTGCCCTATTACTATTTTACTACTAGAACTTGGCAGCAAGGGCTGCCTCAAAAACCCAAGTGGAAGTCTTGGCAAAAACAATTACTCTGTATTTGTTTTCAGAAGCAGTAAAGAAAAGCAACTCCAACTACCCTCTATCTCTTGTACAACAGAAAAAAAATTATAGTTTGATAGGCCTATGTAAATGAGAGAGGACAGAGCTGCAGCCCTGCTATCTTTTATGCTCAGTCTCCATCAGATTCTGCTCCTCTGCTGCACTCTCAGTTTCCTGAGCTCACTGCAAAGCTGCATATTTGCTCTTGGCAGCCCCAGGCAAGGGCACCTGGCCATAAAAAAGGAAGAACCTTGCCTTTAAAGCGCAATATTAGCACCTATACCTTCCAGAGGCTGTATTAGGAGAAATCATCACATAAAATAAACTGCAGACAAGGTCTGAGGGACAGTAAAAGAAAACAAGCACAGGGATTTCTGTGAGCGGGGCTGCATCAGCAATAGCAGCATTAAGAGCAACATTTACATTGAACACAACTACAACAACTGAAAATGCTTGAGGCTCAGTTCCAAGCAATATCACTTCAATGGTAGCTGAACACTATTGTGTCAGCAAGAACCACTTCACCTAAAGAGACAGACATGGAACTAACAGCTGTGGGTCCCTTCCTACAATGTCTGAAAGCAGAAACTGCAACCAAGCTCAGCTGAGTATCAAGATTATGAAGCACATTCTTGGTGCTGAAGCACAAGAAGATAAACTAGGAAATTAAGCTACATGGTATGTGCCAAAAATTACTAGAATTATCCACAGAAACAAGACAGACCAAATAATAAGCTAGGGAAAAACTTACAGGTCAGGAGCCAAACAAAAAGCCCCCCCGCCCAGCCACAGTTCAGCTGAAAAGCAGCCCTCCCACAACACCTCTTAAAGAAAGAGCAAAGGCCAAAAGCTGGGCTTAAATAGAGCTCCTGGCCTATCAGTGCAGGGCAGTGGTGGCTGCCCCAGGTGAGGCTGATCAGGGTCATTAAGGCCTATTAGTCACTCAGGGCCCTGACACATTTAATTTACTTTAATCAAAAACACAATGCAGCCTTTCAGAGGATCCACAAGTTCACAAATATTGTACTTTTACAATCCAAAGATATTTTGGAAGAATTGTACCATATCAAATAGATATCTTAGGACCACATAGATCCCACTGCTTTACAACTGAATTTTTAAATTATTATAGGCCCAGCTGGTACCAAGCATGACTTATGCTTGTCCAACGTGTGATCACGTTCCTCTCAGCACTGTGACAGCCCACAACATTCGCCCTAGCTGTGCTCACTTGCAGTCCTTCAGCTCCCTGCCTAGGGAACGGCAGGCGCCCTGCAGTACGTTCCTTGGATCGGTGTAGCCAGCGCTCCTCCCCTCCAGCTGTTATTTTAAGGAATATCCCGAAGGGCCTTATTGAACATACTATCCATATGCTCTCCTCAGGTCAGGATCTTCAAAATGTCTCAGACACAGGGACATCCAAGAGCAAGTGACTTTTGAGAAACCTGACTCCTATCCCTATTTGCTTTATTTTATTTTTTTTTTAGTCTGCCTATTCTATATATTACGCAAAAGGCAAAGCAGCTGGCAAAAGAAGCTACAGAACATGAGTGCATTGTTGTGCTCAGGGGGGTTAGCACTGCTGAAAAGCACCGCTCAGCAGAAGTGAGTACTGTGGAAGAAGGTCCGTACTCATGCGTCTGTTCCACTTCCAGGATCCAACCCAGCATCACTGTGGGGTGCTCTTCGGGCAGTGCTGGCAGGCTCTGCGTTCTCCCAGATTCAGAGTACTCCCGCTCTGTTGATAAACTGAGTAGAAAGATGAACAGCTTCATTTGTATTTGACCTGACATCCTATGAAAGTCTGGCTTATAAGGAGCAAAAGAGAAGTTGAGAACAACTCAAATATCTCTCAGTTTCAGAAATTGAAAAGAAACTGTGGTGACTTTAAATGCAACAGGAGGAACAGTTTGGAATAGAATTCAAGTATGCATGACTAAGCTATAATTCTGAAAGACCAAAAAAGCACAGTAGAAAAAAAAACCGTACTGTAGGTGTGAGCCAGCTACTCTTAATTTAAGCAGGAGTGCCCTCACAGTGTCAGCACCCTGAGTGACTAACAGTCCTTAATGGCCCTGACCAGCTTCACCTGCCCATGGGCCTGGGAGCTCTACTTAAGCTCAAGCCTAGGCAGCTGCTTTTTTTTCCCCCATCTCTGCTGTGAGTTTATTGGGTTATTCTAGGTGTGTTTTGTTCAGTGGGGCTTAGTACTATAGATTGATTTCATAGCTTGATTTTAGGTTTATCTTATAAGGACTGAGTTACATTTGATGTTGTTTCTTCTTACTGGAAGAGACTGTAAGTTGAATTCTTAGCTTGGCTTTGTCAGGGTGGGCTGGACCAAGGAGCTGTGGTCTTGGCTGACCCTACTGCTACCTCTGGCTCTGTCTGTCTTGGGTGCTGGGGGCTGGAGCCCTGTTGGGTGAGGCTCTCTGCTGTCTCTGGTCTTGTGCCAGCCTTCCTGTCAATGGGGGAGCACAGTCCTCCTTGCCATGGAGTCTCTGTACCAGCTGAAACTAACAGTTTGAGTTTTTCCTTGCTTCTTATGCTTTTACATGAATTGCACTAATTCTAAAGCATTTAATTAATAAAGCTATGTTAACAGAGCTTTTTTAAGATCTAAGAAGTTATTACATGAGAAAGTAAGGGTTTGAATGATTGAGAGTGCTTATCTCTTTATTCCCATTATCTCTGTTCTTGAAGACTCGTTTAGGTGGCTATAGCCAAATTTTTTTACGCTGCTAATTGCATTATATTCATTCATACTATACAGTCAATTCTGTTAATAATTGAGTAGAAAAATGAGACTGTTTTTATAATTAATCTGCATAAGAAATTGCTCTTGGAAGTTGCACTTGATTCTTGTAGGAAAGTCAAACTGGAGTCAATGCTTATTGTATATATGAAAGACTATACAATAATACTATAAGTGATTTTTTTCTTTTTCATTTCTAAGTGATGAATGAAGAACCAACTTCATCCACCCTTTTCATTTGTAATATCCCCAGTATCTGGAATGATCCATGGAGAATTCCAAAGACTGAAAGAGCCTTACCTGAGCTAACCACTAGCCTATAAAAGTAATGCTCCCAGCCCTAAGAGTTTGGACAAAAGCACAAATTATTTGTTTTAATTCCCTCTTAAATGACAGGTGTTTAATAGGAACCACCAAAGCAATGTTCATGTTACCCTGTGTTGGTTCATTAAACTTAAAGTTGTCTGCAGCAAACACATTGGAGAAATATTGCTACTACCTGATTTAAAGTAAGATCCCTTGCAACAAAGCCCTGCTCAGAGAAGGCTGTTTATGTTCAGACTCAAGTTTTGATGAAATGTACGGGGTGCTTTCTCTTGTTCTAGGGCTGGTCTTGTGACAGTGCCAGGATCCTTGACAAACATCATCTGGCCCTTTCTTTGCTAATTGGAGTTTATGGTCAAAATGGGACAACGCTGTAATATGTTGTTATGGAAGAGAAACAACCAGCTGGGACTCCTGATGCTTACTGGGGACTAGAGCAATGCTAATCTGTGGGATGGCCCTAAGGGAAGGCATGTCATTCCCAGGTGAGAATCTTTAGAGGCTGAGTGCTTATGATATGCTCTCTTGGTTAGTAATTCTTGTTTCAGATTTCTTTTTCCATGGTTCTCCTTATTAAAACTGTTGGTTTATTCAGCTTTTTTTCTACTTATTAAGAAATGACTCTGCTATTTTCTTTCTCTTAATATAATCAATCTGATAGTTAGGCTAGGAAAGGCATGTGATATGTTACTGTGTGAGAAGAGCTAAAATGTTCCCAACTTCCCTAGAGACAAATGCTTTGAAGAAGTAACAAAACCATTATGTGTTATATTATTGATAATGAAGAAATAGGAAACTGCAGAGGATAACATGCAGAATAAGAGAGTGATGGATGGCCAGGAGTTACTTCCAAAGACTGGTAAATGTTTCCTGGGGTGTCTTGATTAAAAGTTTTTTTTTTTGCTGTACTGAGTTTTCATTTGGGGCTATCATCTTGCTGACAAACAGCAAAAGATACTGTCCTACAAGGTAAGAAGGGGTTATCCTGTTGCAAAATGTGATAGAAATAAGACACTGCTGTTTTACTCTGTGATAAAATAGGTTATAACCATATTATGCCTTGTTCTTGTTTTGATTTAAAATAGTTATTCAAAAGAAAGAGTATTCAAGGAAATCAGATTTTGCCCTTTTCACACACATAGTCCCTCTTCCTTACACACATAGTCCCTCCCTTCCTGACTCTAAAGCAGGTAATTGCTTATGAAACAGATAGGGCTCAGCTATAGGCAACTCTTAGTTCCCTGCATTATCTCAGGGAGCAGTTAATCTTGCTGTGATTGCTTTTGCTTGAACAACGGAATCGAATGAACAACACAAACCCATTTAATTGCTTGGTGTTCAACAGACTGTAAAATAGCCTGTGCACTATGTTCAGTGCCATCATAACTTTAACTTAATGCCATTTGTTAAGAGCTAGATAAAATACCTGCATTCTCTTTAAACAGAGCTATGTTGTTTTAAAATAAATTTGCAAATAACCACTTGAAAAATCTATTTAAAGCTGTCTTTATGAAACGGCTTCTATTTTGTTGCAGCATTTCAGGACTAGGCATGGACCTCCTCAGTTGCTGATTACCTTCAGAGCAAGCACACACCATTGCAAAGGCTAATAATTAACCTGATATATGATAATGCAGGAACATGCAGTTATATGCCTTCGTGGGGAAAATATTTTTTTCTTGGTTTTATTCTGTCATTCTTAAGAAATGCCATGCCCTACAATATAGACTTCCTTCATGAGCTGATGAAATGTCCCCAGGTTTGTGCTAAACATTATAGTGAAAGTTTCTTAATGGCCTTGGTGCAAAGTTGGTGGGCTTGCTAGGGGTGCAGAGAAGTCCTGAACCCAAAATCAGAGTAGGTCTGTGACAGATGCAAAACTCTAAATTATTCTGATGAAGAACTGCTAGACTCACGGGGATTAGTCTGCTGCTGATGAACTCCACCTCCTTAAATAAAAATAGCTTGTTCTCATGCTTTGGTAATTTCTTACATAGCCCAGTGTTTTTCCCCAGGGAAAAGGTGATAGTAAAGTAGTGAGAAACAGGAATAAATGAAAAAGGGATAATACTGGGAGACAGGGGGAGGAAGTGAAAAACAAAACCAACTGGAGAAGGATGATCTGAAGTAAGGCAAAGTAAACCTCCATAAGGCATTATTTATCATGGCACAAGAGAAAAGCACAACTCAAACTGTTTTAACTCTCAGCCTTTCATAGTATGTTATTTAGAAAAGCAATTTAGCCCATGATTTGAGGGAATATCCTTGTGTTAACTTGATCTGTGGACTGTTTTCTTTGGGATTTAAGCTGCAAGAGTAACATGTTTCAAACTGGCAGCTTGGTATGTTCAATATTATGTAAGCTGTTTTTCTTCATATATGAACTCCTGGAAGAACACAGTTCTTTAACCCCCTGCCCCATGTCTACCGTTACGGGGTTTAATGCATGTGCAGGGGTGGTTGGAGTCCTTATCATGGAATGCACCTCACATTTTCTGAATTTGTATCAGAAAATGCTTTAGTTCAGTAGACTAGAGCCAGACCTCCAGTTGAGTACTGTAAATTTATTCCTTAAGCATGGATAAATCACCAGCATCTGTGTTAGTCCTAAGCTACCTAAAATCTCCATCAGTTGCAGGGTAGTATAGTAGAAACCATGCATGTGTGTAAACCAAGGTCTGGGCCTTTGAAATAAAGGATAAAAAGTGCAGGTAGTTGTGACAGAAAAATGGTAAAATTATGAAATTGTAAAAGGACCTGGTTTCACAGGCCTTGGTGAGTTTTACTCCTCTTCTCCACTAGATCTTGCCACCTGATCAATCATTGCTTTTTTGCAAAGGAGGCCTAGAACTGAGAGTTCCCTGTGCCGCAGAGGAGAATGCCCCTCAGGAGGCAGCAGGCTGTTGAAGAAGGCTTTCCTGGTAATATCTGTGAAGGAAGAACAATTTAAATCTTAACCATAACTCTGTAGTATCTCTTCTGTTAATCCAGTCACTGTGATGCTGTACCCTGAACTTAAACAGTAGTCTACTGCCTCATAAAATTATGAATCCTTTTTTCCTTGGACATGAAAATTATTTTTCCCTTCATGGAATAATATTGACAGTCCACTGCCAAGCAGTAAGAGAAGGGGTAAATCAGTGAGTCTTTGATTTCTGTTAACGTTGAGCATTTCTGTACAGCAATGCTTAGCTATGAAACACTGGAAGACTAGTTGCAGTCGTTGTCCATCTTTCCTCGTGGCTCCCTCCTGGCAATTGGGATTTAGAGACCCACTGCCAGAGGTGACTGGGGCTCTCTGAGAGCCGAACCTGGGGCTGCATCAGCTCCATTACCAGGAACATTGTCCTGGGAGGTGGATGGATGTGTAGCCCTTGCATAGAATCTTGTCTCTTTTCCCCTTGTTAACCATTATCTCCCCAGCTTCTGGACACTGGAGCACCTAGGTACCTAGCTCCTGCACAAACATCAGCTGTTGAGAGATGCTCACCTAAAACCCTTCTGTCTCCAGGCGCTTTTCAGGCTGCACTGTCACAGCTGCATGCTCCAGAGCAATGGCTTTCAAAGCATGTGGTTTAAAATACCCATTCTAATTGTCAGGCCTTTTAGGTTCTTAAAATGCCACAAAGATTCCTCACTAATATTGTCTAGTTTCTTTCCTATTCTAAATTAAGAAAGCAAGGATAATCTGACGACCCTTTTCTTTCACCAGATAGACTGAATTCATATCAACATGAATGTGTGAGTAACATTAACATGGAGAACTCGGTCCTAAGTGAAGACACAAACATACCTGAGCCACAGCATTTTTAGCCAACTTATTATCCAGCCTATGAGAAAAGTCAAAAGAGGATCTTGTTTCTTTCTATTGCTCTCTTCCCACCACCTGCAAAGAGAATACAACTTGTAACACCATTTTTGTTTTCTTCCATTCACACTGCATTTTTCTCCTTTGTCAAGCTGAAGGAATCTGCAATGTGCCTGAATGAGAATGTAGTCTCATTCAAACCTGTTTTTTTCATGTGTGACAAGAGGGAGTGTTGCACAAATAACAACCAGCCCCTCAGACAAATCCTAATGTCATGTGATGGAGCACAGTGCTTAGGTGAAGAGCTATGACCAGCTGCACCTTTCCACGCTGTCAAGTGCACCCTGGAGTCTCTGGCCTTTGTGATCTTCAAGTATGTAGCTGTCTTCTGCACCTCCTGCCATACACTGATTTTTTCCTATGAACAGGAATTACAAAGATACAATTTAAAAACAGGTGCTCCTGTGACAATCAACAGTCTGCTGTACGTTTGTCTCGCAGCATCTTTCAGGACTGCACTGCCAGTTGTGGTGCAGGCCATTTTGTCCCTCCCGAAGGTCTCCGCTGCTCATCATCCTTGTTCTCCCTGTGGTGCGGGAACACATGGGCAGGTCCAGAGGTGCCTCGTTCCAGCTCATCTGAGACCGGTGTCTAAGATGAAACAAGTCACTTGTTGGAGGTGTTTAAAGACGGCACACAGCTAGTTCAGAGGATGGCTATGGATATTTAAGATGAATTTTGCCTTTTTTAACGTCTGCATTATCTCTGCATAAAAATAAATTATCTTATTTCCTGTCAATTGTGTGGCTTTTTTCCTTGTCTACATAATTTTTCTTTTTTTACAATTGTCAGAGAGCTGTTACAGGAGCATTAGGACATGGGTTCTTTTGGCCCAAGAGCTGAAATATCTAGAATTTCCAATAGGGATGCTCCATAGTGTCAGACATTAGCATTTGTGGTGGAACTAGCTATAGGCTTCCTCTTCCATCAAGTAAGATGGATAAAAAGAAATCATGAAAAGGCCTATTAATAGCAAAATAAATCCTTATTATGTAAGTAAATATTGTTAGTAGCTTGCAAACGATCTTAAAACCAAATAACATTACTTGGTAGATAAAATTTCTTATGCTGCTGAAGGAAGTTATGTTAAAAGGATATCAATTATTTCACGTACAGAAGACTCAGATTTCTAAAGGTTGATAATGATAGAAACGTTAAATAGGATAGAGGCAGGTGGAAAGAAAAAGAATTTGACCACCACTACTACTTCATTCCTGGAGAAAGGGTATTCTGGATAATATATATTACTTCCCCCATTGCTTTTTTTTTCTGTTTAATACAAGAAAAGCTTGTATTGTTTCTGTGTATCCGGTAGAATTCACGCTCTGTTTTCCCCAGAAAAGTTACTTTACCTGGAGCCCACCTCAGTTTCAACATGGTGCATTTATTTGAAATTCAGTAAAGGGAAAATGAAAAATTCTCAGAGCAGCTGACAAGTAATCTTCTTTATTCCCTTTTGTTGGGAAAGTACAGATGAAATGTCAGCTTTCCTGTACTGCTTTGTGTACTAACAACTTATTAGTATGTTTAGGAAAAGCTGCAAACTGCTCAAGCCTCTGGCAAAATATGATAAACAGCTGTTGTAAACAAAAATATCTTTGGGAGACTTCTAGAAAGCTCAGTGTAGCCCAAGAAAAGATTTTTGCCTTAAACCTCCTCTACAAAAAAGCTTCCAAGCAGCTGGGGAGACTATGGTGCAACAGAGGAAATGCTAAGAGGGAGGTTCATCTCCTCCTATCCCAGGCAATCAAGATGAGCATCAATGTCTATCAATTCCAGCATCCCTTATGATGGGGCTCAGAGTGGAGAGCAAGTTAATGAACGCTCAATATGGAGCTGTTCTAGGTACACAGGTTCAGCCTTCCCCAAAATATGATTAATTTGGAAACTAGTGCTACTTTGTTACTAATTTTTGTCAGTGGTGTGCCCGTGACCTGAAACCACAACACCCGCAGAAGAGCGGACGTGTTTTTCCCGTGCCTGATCCCTGTGCTGCCGGACACGAGCACATGGATGGGGGCCGTTCCCTGGGTCATTTCTGTGGGTTAAGCTGAACCCGAGGGACGTCTCTGTTCCATTCCACTGTCACAAGCTAAAAGAAATTATTCCGTAAACAGTAATTATACAGCAATAGCTTCAGAGAGAACTTAATAATATTACTGTAATAATTCTCAGAATACAGATCAAAACCATTTTTCATCTCTGCCAGTGTTACGGTCCATCTTCCTGCTAACGGTATTTTGAATTGAAAAAGTCTTATTATAGAGATAATTATTCTAGACTGAACATAGTCATAGCATCACATAATAAAGTTTTGTTTCAATTCCACAAGACATAGACATAAAAGCCCAAATACTAACACACAAATAATTTGATGAAGCCTAATTTAAATACAATTTGAGATTATATTATTTAGCAGGGAAATGGAACAAATCTGTTTATTTCTTTTTGCATAATCTCACCAGTTATTTTTTGCTTTATGCTTGATTCACAGATTCATGGAGGAGCTGAGGTTGGAAGGGACCTTTGGACATCCTTCCTCTTCCCCTCCAACTCTGAATTTCCTGTTACTTAAATTAAGGCAGATATCTCTCTCCTGCATATTGCACAAGATTCAGTAGTTATGCAGCAAAGAGTGAGAAAATCCACAAAAGGTCCACAATACTTGATTTAGCTCTCCAAAAGATAGAGCCAGAGGCTCTGCTGCATGGATGTAAGAGGAGGATTCTTGGGAAATCACCCTGTATTTTATGCTCCTCTTTTGGTCACTGTCAAAGATGGGATATTGGGAGAGATGGACCTTTGGACTGATGCAGTATTGGCTGTTCCAGCATTCTTATGTTCTCTTAAATATTGGCATCTTTCTCTAATGCAATATAACCACTCATTTAAAAAAAAATCGCTCATCACATCTCCTGCTCAAGATTTCCAAAATACAGAAAGATTCTAAATCCAAATTTTAGAATCTAAACAAATGGCCAGATGGTAAATACATATCAAGGATGACAGCGTGGCAGTAAGCACTCTGCATCCTTAAAAATAAAAGGCCTTTTTTTCTTTTTCTTTCTTTTACTGATATACAGAAGCAGGAGGTTAAAGTCCAGCCTGGCATGGCCCTGAGTGCACTAATAGGCCTTAAGTGCCCTGATCAGCCCCACCTGGGACCCCTGCCCACACCTGGCCCATGGAGCAAGGGATTCTATTTAAACTCAGCCCCCAGAGCCTCTAGTTTATTTCTTATAGCTGTGTCTGGAGGAGGTGTTGCTTTGGCTCTAGTTGCTACCACCACTACTTTGGCCTTTATTTTGGGTTTTTGTACTTATGATTTAACTCCAGACCTGTTTCATTACTGTGAATTTCCCTAGAGACCTGGACTCTCATACATCCTGACTATTTTCCCTGGGCCTGCTCAGGTACTAATTTTAAATTCTTTTAAATTCTTCCTTGCTCAGTTTTTGTTATTTCACTTTAATATGTTTAATATCTATCCAAGAGGAGTCTGTCTTGGTATCTGTGCCCCCCTTGGAAAGTCTCTGCTGGAGAATCTTCCCTGGGCAGCTTGTACCTTCCTTAGATGAGCCCTGTGGCAGTGAGGTAAGACCCCTGTGTTGCAGGAGGTGGGGTAGATGCCTTGTGCTACCTGAGAGGAGTCTCAGTTGAGTACAAAGCAGCTTAATCTTGTAGTGCAGCTGGGCCTGGAGCTTGTGGCGATCTTGGTGGGTTCTGTGGGATATCTTCAGTTCTGTGTTTTAGAGAAATGCAAAATTGGAGTCTTAGTATCTATAATGTTTCTCACAGGTGAAATACCTAGGCTCTGGAATAGGTTTATTAGGTGTCTAACTTCAAAATGCTGCTGTATTTTTTTTAACAGATTCATATATGAATAATACTGACTTTATATGTCTTAAAATATCTTCAAACCCATTAATTCCCCTAGTGGAATCAATAAATTAGAAAGTCTTGTCTAAAACTGCTGCCCCTTCTCAGGGTATCTTCTATTTTATCAGGAGGGGAGGACTCTGGAATTTCCTTCTATTCCTAAGTACCAATTTCCATGAGAAGCAAGCTGTTCATAGTGGTGTTCAGAAGAGCTCAGTTCCTTGGGCAATTGGATCCAAAACCTCAGTTCCTGCTCAGAGATACACTCTGTAATGTGTTGTGATGAAACAGGCAACTTGGGTTGAGTAGAATTAATACAGTTCCCAGCCTCCCAGATGACAACTGCAACTTTCAGAAACTTGCAGTGAAAATAATTAAGTAGAGGTGGCGTGTGATGGTTGTCTGCTGTGCTGTAAAACTACCACTCAACTTTGCTTTCATAATTTGCAGCGTCCCCTGCAAGTCTCAAACATGAGTGCCAGCTCTGTGTGGAACAGGCCCAGTCATAAATCTGCATGTGGCAAGGGAGAAACGGCACTCCAGCCTCCTGGGGATCTGTGCCAGGGCTCTTTGTTCTGCTTCTGCAATTATTTATTCAGTAGGTTTTCTAGTTTGCTATTTAAACTTGGAAAAGAGCTTCAGACAAAAACCTACATTCATCTTAACCTTGGCTTCATGTTACAACCATACTGAACTACTCCAACTTATCACCAAAAAAATAAAGCAGAGAACATTTGTTAAGGAAATTTATGACACTACCAGAGAACAGCAACCCAGTATATTACTGTTTGCATTACCCTCCTGCTAAGCCAAAGCGTCCTATGGGTACCAAATCAAGTCTCTGCTCCAAAGAGTTTATAATGAAAGTCTATGGAGGCAAGAAATGAAGGTGTAATATCAGGAAAGGAGCAGGCAACAAAACAGAGCAGGTCAGTACTGGCAGTAGAGCCACCTCTGTGTCTGCTGCCCAGCCCTTGTCCCTGGCCTGTGGCTGCTGCTGCCACTGGCACAAGCAAGGGATGAAGACAACTCAAGCACGTGGAAAACACGTTCAGTGAATGATGGAGATGAGACACTGATGGGATGTGAGACCTAGTGCTGTCTGAAAAGAGGACAGGTAAGGTGGAGATGCATAACCCATCAAGAGCCTTGAGAGTGAAGACTGGCAATACATATTTCTTCTGTTAAAGAAAAGGGACATGCAGAAATGGTCCAGCTGAAGCAAAGTGCTGGGAGAGGACTGGATTGAGGCAGAGAGCTCAGTGCAGGCTGCTACTGGCCTTGGACAGCCATGCTGGCACACCTGCCTCCTGTCTGCATCCTCCTGGTGATCTGCCCTGCCCTTCAAAAGAGGGAAAAGATGTTGGAGCAAGTAAAACAAGTGAATGGGGATCCAGATGAAGCATTTAGGAGAGTAGGTGCTAACAGAGGCCATAATTCAGATCTGTGCATCAGAATTTCTGTGCTTTTAGAGGCCTCATTTGAATGCTGGAGAAACCTAAGTCAATGTGATGACAGATTGGATGATACTTGTACCAAGGAACTGATTTAAAAGTAGGTTGTATACTACTCGATATAGAGGCACTCTGGTTACAGAGCTGCAGTGGATTTTATTCTCACGTAAGCATTGCTCCTGTTGGTTTTGGAGTCTGTGTGCCAAGCCTCAATTTGCTGCAGTGAGAAACTCTTCTCAACACCTCTGTTCTCAGCAGTCCCAGCACAGTCCTGACTGAGTTGAGTCCCACTGCTACTTGGGCTCCGCTGGGCTGGCCGCTCTTCCCTGAAACCTCCTCTTACAGTCTCAACTCTGCTGTTATCCTCAAGTATTTTTAACTTGCGTGCTCTCGAGGCCATTTTTGGAAATACCCTGTCCTGTGTGTTTCTGCATAGGCAAAGCTCTTGTAACACCTGCTCCCAGCAAAGACGAGACAGAGCTTGGAGAGAGCAGCCTGGGAGCCAGCTCACTGCAACCAGTCACTTGTGTGTGCACCTGAGTTCTTGTGGGCAGGAGAAGGGCAAGGGGCAGCTTCTAGTGTTTGTGTCACAGCCTTTTGTGACAGCTGAAAAGACTGCTCTTACTGCCATGATACAGCAACTTCATTATTTTAAATTTTTTTTCCTACCTATGGTTGGCATTAAACTGCATTAGCACTATTAGCTTTTATTGTACGTGTAGAAAAGGACTGGAAATGTGAAGTATTTGGCAGTTCAAATTTTTCAGCTTGGCTAATGAGGTTTCTTGGGGAACGGTAGGCTTTGCACGGAGGTTAGGAGGAGATGGTATGAGTGAATCCTATAGCTCAGCTCATAGAGCAAGTTAACAAGCTGTTTTGGAGGCACTGCAAATGCAATTTGGGTGCATGCAGAGTTCTGTGTGCAGCTACTTTAAAAGCCTTCAGACTCTGCAGAAGAACAAGAAGGGTTGAAGTAGGGTTAACTTTTCAAGTTATCTGGTATTGAAGCTGTAAACTGCTAGAATAAACTGGAAATGCTCCCAGGGAAACTAAGGCAGAGTAGCTAACTAGACTGCGTCTTTCTGTAGTGGCAGCCTAATACTAAATTCATACTACTGAAAAGAGCTAACAATTTCTTAGGGAAAGAGATGTATTATTTCTATTTTGCTGTTGGTGGTGGTGATGGTGTGTTTTTTTTTTTTTTTTTTTTTTTTTTTTTTTTTTTTTTTTTTTTTTTTTTTTTTTTTTTTTTTTTTTTTTTTGGTAAGCCTTAGAAATCCTTGTGTTTAAATTGACACTTCTAAAAGATCTCCCTGGGTCTCAGTCCTGCCACTCTCTTTATGTGGGTCTGAACAGCAACGAAGAGTTTGTGCTTGCTGACTGTGTCCTGCTGCTCGTGCTCTCCTTGTACATAGCACATGTTGGCTACACTGTAAAACTAGAACTACCAGTGAGGCGAATTATTACTTGGTTCCATAGCAGAGCAGAAATTGTTTATTTGATTTACTGTTCTGTATCTTGTCTGAGGCTTTTAGGCAGTCTCAAGAGTAGGCTTCCATTAAGGGTTGTGGAGAACTTTGTGCTCAATTTAATAATTTTATTTACAAAGGGTGTCCTTGCCTCTGTGTCCCTTGTCAAGCTACTCTAGGCATGAACAACTAAATTTTATCCCTGTGACTAACAGAGTACAAAAGATGTGTTACACAAGTCTTTTCCAATTTGAGTATTTGGGACAGCTGAATTGCAGCACGTTGTCTGGAAACATCTAGGATGTGAGAGAATTCCCACCTCACAGATCCTAGCTGGTAAAACAGAGAGAACAGAGTGTGGAAAATGGGTTTGGTAAAAAATGAACCTTCAATTTTGGTCTGCGTGCCTACATACTAGTACAAAGGTAGGTCTCCAACTTTTGACATGTATTTCTAAAACCAGAGGTGCTGATGAGTGATACACAAACCCAGATACCTGGGGTAACAACCCCTCTGTGTCATGCTTAGCTTCTATGGATGCAGGTTTTATACTGCAGTATACTGGTCAGCTCCTGAGGACAAAGAGATGGGTCTCTTAAAATCAAGAACAAAACCCACTAATTGGTAAAGGGCAGCCTTTTCTGGAATTAAAACAGAGACTTCGAAGAAATGAGGATGACTGCTAATCTCACAAAGCGAGAAGGAATGTGTTATTCCTCTAACAGCATGGTTTCAACTTCTGTTAGTACAATTAAAGTGAGGCTAGCATTGTTATCCTCAAAAACCTTTACAAGGATATCACTATTGCCCTTCCCATCCTAACAGGGGCAAGTTCAAATAACTTACTAATAAGGCATGTAAACATCCCAGTTCTGTGCTTTCCTGATTTGTGGTTAACTCAGATCACCAAATTGGACCTGCTCTTGAAGAGCGTTGCTCATCTTGGCTACTAGCAAGTGTTCTACTGCTCTCCCCTTAGCCTTGCCACGGGTGAGGAGAGTTTAAGGGAGCCTAAGACTTATTTATAAAAGATCATGGGAAAACTGTTATCTGGCCCCACCATCACCCTGATCTTTTGCAACAACCACTTGTTGATCATCTGGGAAGCAGACTACTTGTTCTTTCAGTCCCCTTTGTGCCTCTGGAGATGGGCTAAAACCTAATCCCACACAGCTCCCAGACAGAGGAGAAAAGGCAACAGTTCATTCGCATTCATAGCAAAAAAACTCCGGTGCTGCTCTAGACATTAATTCAACAGTCAATTTTACCCAAGGATTATCTTTTCTTTGTCCTATTAGGCAATTTTCTCAGCTTCCTGGAAGGACCCCAGGGTTCCTGATTTTTGTGCTATTTCCTGTAGCTTATATAAAAGCTAGGAATAGAAGTTAACTATTTGTAGGAAGAGGTACACTTTGAAGACACAGCTGTAAAACTGGGAAGGATGTCCTCACCAGATCTCATAGCTTTAATTTTCTGTGTACACTGTAAGACCAAGCAAGACTCTCTTATATTAAATTTCTAGAATTTTAGAGTTTTCTTGGAAAACTAAACTATTTCAGGAGATGAATATAACAGTGTATGTAGACACTCAAACAGAGAAAATCCGTGAAGATTAAGCAAAAGAGAAGTTTATAACAACTTCAGAAATGATTCCTTGCATGCATAAACCCTAGTCTTTGGGTCCAGTTTTCAGAAGTTATCACTTGCAGTTGCAAGTGTTTACCATTCACACAGGCAGGCCCTAGGGGCATGGAGGAACAACAAATCAGTAGCCCACTTGGGAGCAGCAGCTGCTTTTCTCTGGAGGAGACTTAATTTCTTTCCTTCATGCTATATATTCTTTTATAATATCCTCTCAGGAGCTGCTAAACCAATCAAATTTGTCTGCCTGGAAAGGCATGTACAGCAAAGGCCAGTCTAATGAAGCAAGAAGATGAATAGTTTCTATAATGTGTGATGTGCTTTCAAAAGGATTACACTTGCCACATGATTTGATTATCCTGCCAAACATGTTATCAGTTCACCCAGAAATGCCGAAGAAGGGAAGGCTTTCAGGCCACCTGGAAATGAAAATGTTTCACTGCACTGACTCTCATAAAGCTGAGAGGAAATAAGAAAGAAGAAAAAGGGAATCTGTGACCCAGAGAAAACAAACTTAATATATAAGCTGTATATAAACAGATTGTTAGTCATTGCGCAAAATACATACAGCCAAATTGCAACACATTTAAAGTGGGGGGAAGAGAGGAGGGGGAAAAATATATGGAAGGAAGGAACATCTCTGATCTAATATTTATGCCTGTTGTCAAAAATGTCTTTATGTATCATCAGCTTGATAACAGCAAGATAGAATTTTTAGGGACATAAAGTTCACATGAATAGGAGATCTCCCAGTCTTTCCCTTTATTGCAGCCATTAAAACAATTCCTACTCTACTCATTCAACACAGTTATCTGAGCAGACGAGGGGATTTGCCAGGTTCATACTGTGGCTTTCTATAAAGATGTATTCTACCTTTACTAGTGGTAAAATGCAGTATTATCTTCCGCAAGGGTCCTGTTCCTTGAGGTGTCTGACATCCCCATGTGCTGCCTTACAGTGGTCACAGAGCAGAGTTTCCTGCCCACTGCAGCCACCAGGAGAGAGATGTGGAGTTCTCAACCCCATCTTCCGAACTTCATGCTACAAACTCACATCCACTATCGCACTGATATTTACATGGATCGTGCTGCATGTGGAGGTAAGGGGAAGAGAATGATGACAGAAGCACAGTGTGACTGAGTTGGGAATCCAATTTCCTGATGCTCAGCAGTAAGGGAAATAAAACAGGTCTGCTTGTAACGGTTTCTGAAGACTCACAGTTTGAGAGTCTTGGAAGTCTCTACTGCAGCTAGTGCTTGGTGGCTTGTTGATGCAAGGCTTCCACTACCTTCTTCAGGTGAGGAAAGGGAATTGCTACAGGTTTAACATCTTTAATACAGAGGCACACATCACATATACCCATAGCACGCTTCCCATTCATGTCAAAAAAGGCCTTTTCCCCCCTTAGTTTAAGGTCAGCTACTGCAAGTGCTAGTTCATGGAAAGGTATGTGGGAAGGGAAATTTGAGCGGAGCCAGGGGAACACAGTTCCTGTTAGAATCTTCTCACGAGGCTTTCGGGAAACACTTCCCGCTATCTATTTTTATTACCAGCTGTAACGAAGCTAATAGCTTGCATGGGGTCATCTGGCTGGAAGGCCTAAATGCTGCACGCTCAGGCTGTGGTGTCTGCTAGAACAGCTTTCCCACCTTAGGTGCTTAGTGCCTAATTCTCTACAGCAGCTCAATTAAACTTCATTTTACAGTAGTAACCTTCAGGACCTTCAGCAAGGAATACAGCAATTCGTACCCCTTTTCTGTGTGATGTACAGGAGCAGCTACATGAATAAGAATCTGCTCTGGCTAAATAATACTGAAAAAAAGAAAATGGACAACTCCTGAAACAAGCGGTTATTTGCTGTTTTCTGCCTAAGGTATCTGTGGTTTTTTTTTTTCTTTTAAGTGAAGGGCAGAAAAAGAGGGATGACAGTGGGTTTTATTCTATTTTTTTCTTTATTTTAATGAAGTGTGCAACTGCTACGCATGACCTAAATTCTGCAAGACAGAAGTGCATGCAAGCACACTGTTGATCTATTTTGGTTCAGGCAATTTCAGCAGAACTGTACAGAAACATCTTCTTTAATAGAGAGCTCGAAAGACTAATTCGCAACTACAATGAAAAACATTATCAAGAATGAATATTTGAGATGACTAGTGCTATTTTTATTTACCTTCCTTCCTTTCATAGAGAGACAATGTGGTGACAGCATTAAAATTCACTTAAACCAGTCAAAGGCAAAAAAGAAAAGAATGTTTTTAAGTGAGCATCAGTCTTGTAATGTCATTAAACTATAGCCTGAATCTGGATCAAACAAGTGTCCAACTGGGCATGTGCAGACCCTGCAGGCTCTTATATTTAAATGGAAGCTGCTGCTGCCCTTTGCTAAGCTGGAGATGGAGAGACGCAATCCGAGGCTCCAGTGAGAAACTGAGCTGGATCGCGCAGGGGTCTGGGCAAGGGAATCTGGCAACCTGCTTAACAGGGACACCCAAGAGAGAAGCGAGGCTGACTGAAGTTCAGAGCTTTGCTGCTGCTGTTACTGCTGAGCCCTCACAAGAACAGGCAGCCCATTCAGAGGGGTCTCTAGTGCCTCTGAGGAGTCCAGCTGCACCAAAACCGTGGAGCCCCGCGGCGCGTGGAATGACTCGGAAGCCAGAGCCTACAGGCGTGCGGACCTGCCTCTCAGAGCCCCGACAGTAAGTGCTTGCTGTGACTGAAACCTCTAGCAAGGAAATGCTGCCAGAGCTGGCGTTAACACAACCTGAACGCTTACAGGCATGCATACGTTCAGTGTGCAATGCAATAATGAACAACTTAAAATACATAAATGCTTTCTTTTTATTCTTTAACTCTGCCTGCTGCAGAAAGAATTGTAGAAGCAGTGTTTGTCAGCAGTGCTACATGGGCACAAGGCAGGGAGGAATGTCTAGTGTCAAAGTGCAGTGAATATTTTGGAAACTATCAAAACAGCATGTTCTTGTATGTTAACCAGTTTCTTAGCAGTTCAACCATGATGCACTCTGTGCTTATTTGAGATGGGAAATCTCTGTCATTGCCCTAGCAGCCTATAAAAGCGATGACGTGTTTATGTAAATGTTGTTATTTGCAGGCATGGAAGAGTTTTTTCCGAAGCTTTTATTTTTTTCCTCCAGGTAAGTTGTATTAAAGGTATTTCTCATTAAAAAAAAAAAAAAAAACCATAAAATAGAAAGAACATTTCCTTAAGAGTATGAAGGTGAGAATTTGTCCCAAAGTGCCAGGACGGAATTTGCTTGGGCACTCTAAATTCCCCATCCTCTCCCAGAAACCCTGCCAAAGGAATTCAGGGCTCCTTTTCCTGCTAGTGTATCCCTGTATACTATTAGAACTAGGAAGTTTTCTTCACTTGCTGATTATATGAAACAGCAAATTGAATTTCCATGTAAAGTGCTGGTCTGGACACACCACATTTTGGCACAGCCAACATAACAGGCCACTTGCAAAAACGCAGTAGAAGTTTGAAATATTCCAGAAGTCTTTATACATTTAGGATACCTATGCTAATTCTAATGAAGCAGTAAATACCTTATTGCATAGTAGAAAGAATATTAAAATATCATTTTTTAATGAAACACGGATGTGTAGTGTACTACAGGCAAATAAACAGACAAGTGTTGTGAGCCAAGGTGCTTACAACCAGATTAGATGGATCACATAATGAAAGAGGATAGCAGAACACAGCAGGGAGGGAGAAGGAGGTCTGGGGAGTACGTGGCAAAATGGATAAGAGTCTTGAGGATAGAGGATTTACACAGGAAAACTCAAAATGATTTTTTTCCTTTTTCTGCTGAAAGAGATCTTTAGCTGCCTGTTACTGTTCCTTAGATAAGTGATTCTCTTTTCAAGCACTTGCATTTTAATTTAATGCAGATTTGCTTAAGAGTGTTTGAGCACTGAAAGCAATATGTGCTGGGTGTGGCTGAGATATAATCCGGAAGCCAGGATACAAAATCTGTTCTCCAAATTGCTCAGCAGGACAAAATCATTCCTGGAGAGCCCTGCTGCCTACTGGAAACTGGGGCTTGGCAGTTGGTGTTATCCTGCTGAAACCGTAATTGAGAGAGAGGAGGGATTACACTCCCCTCTGTGCTGCCTGTCATCACAGAGAAGGTGTCTACAGAGGCAAGCTCAGAAAGCGGAGCAAGGAACTATGAGGAAAAATAGGTGTTATCAGTTGTTTGAGGCCTCTTGTAGGTGTGCAGGACAAAAGCTGGCACCCAGAAGTTCTAATAGATTCCAGTATTTCTGCTTTGACATTGTTTTCTAGGCTCTATGATTTGTAGTGATGTAAAAAGCCCAACACTAATGGTGGTGGTATATGTCCCACTCCAGAAATCAGCAACTTCCTCACCTGTGTTTCTAGGACAACCCAGAACAAAGACCAACCACGTGGCCGAAGTCAAGGTGGGGCTGCCAAAACCTGTGATGCTTTGGGCTTGAAACAGCCCTTCTGCAAACACAGTGACTGCTCTTTAAAACCCAGATAAAATCCCTACGAGCAATAACATAGCAGTCTATTAGTCTCTATTGCCCTTTTCTTGTTTTTTTTTTTAACCCCAATTAAGACACAGATCCATCTAGTATCCAGTTAAAGGTTGCTGAAAAATACCCCTGTCCAGTCTTTTTTTTGTTACTGACTCTTCACTGCCACACAGTCAACCAGAAGCAGTTCTGAGACATTTTAAAATCTTGAAACAATCTCATGAAGATTTATGATTTCCTTTTAAGTGTAAATTAAACCTTGCCTTATGTTCTAGCTAATAGGATAATGTGAGGAGTGGGCTATATCAAACATGATTTATGTTCAGTACATAGATATTTACATGTGCAGCCAAACTCCTGTCATCATCACTCCTAGTAAGAATTCACCATGTGAGATCTCCAGAAGAAGAATAACTAGAAGGTAAGGTTTTTTTCTTGATCTGAAAAGGAACAGGCTTTTTTTTCCCAGTAATAGTTGTACTGTATTTTTTAGATGTTAATGTAAACTTTATTCTAATGTCATGAGGTGGAGGACTAGAACTTTCAAAGAGGTTTTCCCTTCTACTAGAATTTATTCAAAAGAGAGTTTGTTTTTGTTTTGCAAAACAAAATAACTGATTTTGAAATAACTTAATCTCTTGAGGAAAAGGTATGTAAAAAACACATTCTCAAGATAGGATAGATGCATTTCAAGGATGCCTGGGTTATATATGTGGTCTAGATTTACTCCAACCTCTCTACAGAACTCAAATCGTTCTGTAATCTGTGATTTTGTCCAGACCTGCATGACTGATTTACTTGTGAACTCTCAGGGCCCTGTCTAGGGATTTGACAACACTAGCGCTGGTTCTCGTTGTTGTTCTCTGGGGCCGAATGACACTTGCTCCTTCCGCGCTGGCACCTGCCTGAGCGCGGCCATGCAGAGGTGAGCCGGGAAGGCAGCGGGCTGCCTCCCTCTCGCAACCCGCTCTGCTGGCAAACAGCAGAGATGGAGCCGCCTGGCTCCGCGCTGTGCTGCTGCCTCCGCAGGCAGGCCAGAACAGCAGGCAGCTACCCGCGTTTATCCAACTAGCAAGAATTGCTTTCCTACCTGCTAAAAGGCTCCAAAAGCTTGTTAAGTCTTGGGGAAGTAGACTGGATAACTAAGAACATGTTTAGTTCTGTTTAAGCTCTCCTGTTATAAGCAAGAAACAATCCTTCCTTTGCAGAGGAAATCTTTGTTCCTTGACAGCACAGTGCTATCTGTTCTCCAGCGTGGCATCCATTCCAGGTTTACCCATTTGATATTTAGTAGAAACAAGCCTATCTTGCTCAGCCCAAACTTCCTCAGAAGTATGAGCATTTGAAGGCAGACTATGAACTAAACCTCCCTACTTCCCTCTTCCTAGTGTTCCCCCGGGACACTCTCAAACCTACTGGAAGGAGGTAACGTGCTAACGTGGAATAGCCTCCCTAACTACTTGACAATGATTCAGGAGAGAGAGGAAAAAAAAGTAGGATTTAGAAAGGGATTACATGTGTATTTGGATAATAAAAATATCCTCCATTAAGATTATCATTTCAAAAGGATAATAAATCTATTTTAGGTTACCAACGAACTCCTAGGACTCTGAAGCGAAAAGGAAATTCCTGGGCAGCTGCTCCTTACGCTGGTTTTGCAGCTCTGCAGAAAAGCCCGTCCCAAGTAAGGGCAGGTTGGGGCTCTCCCAGCTCATCTCCATCTCCTCAACAAAGCACAGCTACCTGGCAGATCCAGCCATGCTATGGAGCAAATAGACAAATCCTTTTATTTTTTTTTTATTTATCAGGGATTAAAACTGCAAATCATTTTACAGTCCTCTACTTGATGCTGTGGTAAAAATCCCAGGCTTACAGAAGTCCACACTAAAAGCGGAATCCATTCCTCTTTGTTAGGCCTTTTTTCCTCCCCATCTGTTTTCATTATTTATGTCCTATAACTGTTCCGATATAAGATTATCCTCTTGCAAAGACTTGACATTTCTGTTGACCCTCAACTTATTCCTGAAGAAGTACCTTTACTCTTTTACTGTCCTTTCAAATAAACTTTACTGCCATTGTGCTTTCTCTATTTGTATTTATTTTTTTGTTCTGAGTCTTACACAAATGTAAATCCAATTAAAACATTTTTAATGTGTTCTTGGTAGCCAGAGTAAGCTGCTTTAGTTTCTGCCTTTTTGTTACCTTGATCCAGTTCTCTTTAAAGGGACAGCTAAAAGATGTTCCAAAAACATAGGAAATCTCCATTCCCATAATAAACATGAATAACTCCCTGTAGAGCAGCAGTTAAAAAATGCTTCAGCCACACGGCTAAGTAAAACATGCAAACAAAAATCATCTGATCTAATTTCTTTACAGCAATTTTAATTCTGGTTCTTGCTACCCCTCTATGGGATTTTAGGTCATAGCAGTAGCAGTGGGTTAAGGAGAAGAATTTCTGCTTTGGCAAAATGCCACTGCTGTTTATGATGTCTGGTCAGCTCAAGCTTGCTGAAGGGACTCGAACAATAAATTTCATGACCCTGCCGTTCAGTTGGCATATCAGCCTTCATGAAATAACAACTTGGCTCCAATTATAGCAACTACCACAGCTCCATTTTCCCTAAGATCAGACTATTTGCCTCATATTTCCTCCCAGCTACTGCAGCAAGCCAAGGAAGGCACTGCTGTTGAGGATGGCTGCAGGCTCGGCCCCAGGACAGAAGCAGGAGAATCTCCTCAAGAATTTCAAACTTTCTTGGGATCTATCCATACTGGCGCATTGGTTTTAAATCTTGTCTCTATCTCAACCTTACCTCAATTTCACTGATTTACCCAGAAGCTATGTCTGCCCCTCCTGTTGGAAAATATCAATGTCCTTTGATAACCAGGCTGTTATCAAAGGCACCTCTGAGTTTCACCTTAGCCAGTGACGGATGATGTAGCTATTAATACAACTGTGGTGTAATGGGAAAACTTAATCTTTCTTCATTTTCCACTAGCAGCCTTCCTTCTCACAGGAATGGGTGCAGATGACAGCCATAGCACAATCTGCCGATACTGGTTGTGGGCAAGAGTGGAGGTGCCTTCACAGCATGAAGGCACAGGCCTGGACACGGGCAGTCTCCTCCTTATCCTGGATCCTAGGCCACAAGCCAAGTGCACAGGATTCACGGTGAGCAGGCTATGAAGGATCCGAGATACCTGATGGGCTTTGCTTAGCCCTGGCCTAACTCCGGCAGCTCAGAGCAGGGAGCACCATCCGCAGCCCGCGGGTTTGTGCAACGAGCAAGGGCTGTGGCTGCTCCTCAGCGACTGCCACCCTGCACAGATGGTCACGCTAGGAGAAGAGGAGAGATTCGGCTGCTCAGGTGAGCAAGGATGGGGCTTGGTGTTCCTCACCACGCTGGCTGCTGGGAGCTTATGCCAGGACACGTGTAGGATGGCAGCAGTTATGCGCAGGTGAGTGTTTAATTCTCCTTGCCTTGCTTTATACCAACAGGCAGCAGATGGTGACAGTTCGCACAGCTGTTCCTGTGTCCTCTTTCATTCCTGTCAGGACATCCTGGGTGTAGCCTTCTTGTTTGCTTTATGACCAAGTTAGGAGCACTTGGCTTAAGTCTTTGTGGCTTCTTGCAGGAGAAGTTTTAAAACTATTTTTTTTATCAGAAAAAATTGTTGTTATCAGAACAGTCTGTTGTTATCTGTTGTTATCAGAACAGTCTGCTGAATTTTGCTACAGCTCATTCAAGGTAAGACACGAATGTTTTCATCCCAAACTTCACAAGAAGAAAAACCGGTTTGCTCAGAACTTGGAGGTAAACCTGACATTAGCTGCTTTATAAAAGTTTTTGTTTTAGTTTCTCTAACCTTTAATTTGAATTTTAAGAAGTGCTTAATGTTGCCAGTCTTGCGGTAACCAAGTCTTGGGGATAACTAATAACTTAGTTATTCAGTGCAAGAAACAAAACAGCCATGCTACTAACAACTGAAATACGTGTCTGTTCATAGAAGATTATTTCTATTTCATGTGAGCATTGTACCAGTGATGTGAGAAGACAACAGAAATCAATAGAAACTTTCATGAAATGAAAACTGCAGAAAACTTATTGCTGTCAAGGATTGAATTACTTGAGGTCAGATGCAACAGAAAGGATCCCCTCTGTCTCTTTCCTGCTCTTCCATATTCATGTTTCTTTTCAGCAAAACCAGATTGCTTTTCTTCACTGACTGGCTAAACAATGGTAAACATCTAAAATACTTTGGCCTTTGCACTGCTGATGGCATATTTATTTTTAGAAGATGATGACCAGTGAATGTAATTTGAAAGCAATTTGCTTATTCTGACCTTTTTTTGCTTGCTGTTTTTTGCCATTCTTGTCCCTCTCCTCTCCTAGAGAAGAAGCATGTGCCAGCTTTCTCGGCCACGTCTGACGTATCCCTGTGAATTCTTGTTCCCCCCGTAGAAGATGACAGCTCAGGAGGTGCCCCGGGCCTTCCCGACAGTGGATGTCCCAGACCATGCCCATTACACGATTGGAGGTGTCATTCTCGCCGTGGGAATCACAGGGACTCTGGGCAACTTCTTAGTCATCTATGCTTTCTGCAGGTAGCTCTTGCTTTGGATGCTGTTTCAGTACTCATGTGTTTTGCTCCTGCCACATGAATTTTGCTCCTGCCACGTGAATTTGCTACATGATTTTCTATCTTGTATTTCCTTTTTCCTATTTCTTCTTTGCTCTGTCCCTCTCTGTCCTTGTAACTGTTTACTAGCTCCTTGCTTAGCTCAGTTAACTGAAGCCACATCCCAATTATTCTATCCAAAGGAAATCTGCTCTCTGACCACCAGGTGATATTTGTACCATTCCTATTTCCTCATCTGGTTTTTGTTCTGTTGCATGGGGGCAGAGATCACTGATAGGATGTCTAGACCAGGGAGGTCCTACTTACTGGTTGGTCTTCAGGTTCTAAGGTAATAAACCCTCCAAAACAACAATTTTATGATTTAACAGTTTTAGCTTAAATTACTGCGAAGTGGCCCAAACTCATTTTGTTTCCGAGACTGTATTTATATGATGAATTAAACAGAGGATTTGGAAGGGTGAGATGGGAGATCGCTTGGAAACGCTTGCCACTATTTTCTGCTAGGGTTGTATCAGAAAACAGCATGTGCCTTGTGGGTGGGTAGCGACAGTGGGGCGCCAGCGACCCGGCCCTCAGGCACAGCGGTGCTGGCCCACAGGCCATGTGCATGCGAGAGCGACAAGCTCAGGAGCTAACTTAGTTCTCCCGCTGCTTCCACACTGAGAATCCAGTCTCAGCAAGATCAGCTTAGTGGAGGGCTGAGGAGAATGGTCTGGTTTCATTTGAGGATGTTATAAGGACAAGAAGAGATACCCGCAGCAAAGCTGTGGTGACACTAAAAGCTGTGGTGTTGCTTTAATAATGGCAAAACTCCCTGAGATAGTCAGCTACTAAACCAGAATTATGTTCAGTAGCTCTGTAGACTAATTAATGAATATACCCACTCCCTTATGCATCTATTACTTCTACCTCCTTGTAACTAAATTGACATTAAGGGATGAGAGACCAAGTTACTGATTATGGATCAGTGACAAGAACCCATCATTTATTTGGAGATTTTCCAATTGCATGTCAGGATGAAAATTTGAGAAAGGCACTAAAAAGCTACAATGAACCCCAGAGGGAGGAGCTCTTATGTGTTCTTGTATGTTATGTGTACCCTTTGAAGTACTGTACTGCACCTCTGTGAATAAAACAGGCAGGCAGCATACACTAAAGGCTGCCTATTGCTCTTTTCAGAGTCCAGCAAAATGAGTGCTGTGGCAAAGAATATAAAACAAAATGCTTGATGTGGTACACAGTGCGTTTGTTTAATTCCAGTATTTGGAAGTTACCGCTGATCTTGTCAGCAGTGGAAAAGTCCCCTTCCCTCCCCCTCAGCTCAGCATGACCCAGATCCAGCAAATCCACAGCGTACATCAACTTTAATTTCCTGTTAGTCACGGACATGCAGTGCACTGGGTCAGGATATTTTAGGAACCATGTGGTCTACCCCCCTCACTGAACTGGTTATCAAAACAGCCCTTTAAAACATGCCAGAATATAAGGATATAATACTGAGCCATGCTTGTGCTACCTCTCCAGGGAAATGGGAAGCACTTGGCTCTAGCTGGTTATGCAGTCTGCCTTGATACCTGCAGGGCTGCCAAAGCTCATGGGAAACAGTAACAACACAACCACGTGGGCAGCAGAGCGCAGCAACATTCATTCTCATCCTTCCTTCCTAGGAGTAGGAGCCTTCAAACGCCAGCCAATTTATTCATCGTCAATCTGGCTATCAGCGACTTCCTCATGTCCATTACACAATCTCCAATTTTTTTCACCAACTGTCTCCACAAGCGTTGGATTTTTGGTGAGAAAGGTCTGTATATACCATTTCTAAGAAACTGCAGAACATATTCTTATGCTAACAGTAGTTAATCCATATTCCCTAGTCCTCAGGTACTTCATTTTTGCAGCCTGGATAACTTTCTTTGAACTGTTTCTGTGTGGAGACAATAAATGCCTTCCCACCAAGGAGAGGAAAATTATATTTGAGACGAAAAGGAGACACTGGCAACATCACTAGTCCCTTACTGCCAACATTCTTTTTTAGAAATCTCACAATTTAGATACTGCAGAATTTTACAGCAAAGGATTTTAATAGCTGCCCCTGGTAACTTGCTCAGGGTGTTTCAGCAGAAAGCCTTGCAAAAGTGACTTTTGAAAATGAAGTTTTAACTGAACATTTTCTCTCCATTCAGCAAATGCTCTTGTCAGGGACCATTTAGGATTTATAGGAGATATCTGGCCACTGCCATATGACAACAATGACTAGAAAATCTGACCAAAAGTTTCATCAGCAACTAAAAATAAAACCTGTTCCCTGCCCCAAGCTACTTACAATATAAACTGTAAATGATTGAATGTACTATAATCTGAATATTTACTTCAGTTATGGTGACCTTTAGATATAAATGATTTCATGGTATCAAAACAGTATATTGTTAAGCAAAATAGATTCTTCTAGGGGAGCTGTCATAAAACCAGAGTTAAACAGAAGACCATGGGACCGATGAAATGTTCCTGCTAAAATCATTAGAAGCCAGTGAGTGAAAATATCTCAAGTGTTATAGTCTCCAGGAACATGAGCATGCAACATCTTTAAAGTTTACCTCCACTGATAGTGTAATTAGCAAGATAAGCAGTGGCTTTGAAATAGAATTACAACTGCTGGAAAACGGAAGCTCCAAATGCTTCAAGAATTCCACAAGACACTAGTCCATAGGGAGCCCAGACTTGAATTCTCTCAGAAATGGTTTCTTAACTAGCACGGGTGGATTAATTTCACTGCTGCCTTTGTCATCTCCATTGAAAGGCTGTGAGCTGTATGCCTTCTGCGGAGCTCTTTTTGGCATCACATCAATGATCACTTTGACGGTGATTGCCCTGGACAGATATTTCGTCATCACAAAACCTCTGGCTTCTATCGGAGTGATGTCGAAGAAGAAGGCCCTGCTGATCCTGCTGGCAGTCTGGCTCTACTCCCTGGCTTGGAGTCTCCCACCCTTCTTTGGATGGAGTAAGTGAAACGGCATGAAAGTTGTTTTGTCTCATTGCATAGGGAAGTGACAAATTAAAGACTGGTCTGTTAACAGATGTAGGAGATGGGGGAATTACTAGCTTGCATGTTAGGCTTGAAGAAATGAATTTGAGGAAAATTGCTAGGTATGTATCAAAACCAAGCATCTGGAATCAGAAGAAAAGAAAAACAGTGTGCATATTCTGGCAAATTACATGATGCTGGCACTTTTCCCTGAACTCATTATTTATTATTGTAAGAAAACAGCAGATAAAATCAAGGCCAAAGTTTATGACAAAGGGGCTTGTATATTATCCAATATCTGCTTTCATTGCCTCAAACTGAACAATATAAATTAAAGGTGAAGTTAATAAATTTGTATTTTTCTGATAACTTTTTCCTCCCCAAAGGTGCTGTGTAAGAGAGTGCTGGCAATCTGAATATCTTTATTGATATAAAAGGAATACAGTCTGAGCATTTGGTGCGAGTACGTCTTCAGTATGTCTTAACTGTATCCTAGAAGGGCAAATTGCTCTAGGAGCTGGTCACATCATCCAGACAGCCACTGGTGTCTTCACTAAGGCTTCCTGTAAGGATAGCATTTAGTAATAACTAGGTAACTAATTTGCTTTTGTAAACTTAAATTTTATGCATGGAAACTGGAGCACATATAGAGCATCTTGATCCTCACCACTTGCAGCACAGTTTCTGTTTTTCTTCATTTCAATCTGCCTATCATTAATTTGTTTTAAGTCATCAGTTTTCAATAATTTAGAACAAACCTGTCAATTAAATCTGCCCGTTGCGTTCTCTAATTTGAAAATAGAATGAGTGTGAGCTCAACTGAGCTGAAAATTTTGTATTTTCCCGTAGGGTGTTGCAACCAACTCAGCTGTTGAGTGGAATTTCAGTAGATTTTTCTGTTACTGCTTTGTTATTGTAGCTCTCGCTCTTCCTTAAAGAAGCAGCGTGCTTAGCAGGCAACCTGTGGTACTTGGAGAAGCAGCCTCCAGTTTAATTAGGAGATTGAAGAGAATTGTGGCATACAGTTTTAGATGCTCAGATCTTAATGTCAAAATGCGGAATAATTACTTGAAGGGTATTAAGTTTATCTTATAATTAGATCCTAATACTATCTGCAATACTAATATAATTAGATGTACATGGAAACATCTGGCACAACATTTAAGAGTTACAGAAAGTATCAGAACATATAGAAAATAACAGAAAATATCACTGTAAAGAATGAAAATTAAAATACAAAGGTAAAAATACATTGCTGTTGGCTACTACCTTAAGAGTTTGACACGGATTCTCTAATGAGATTATATTTCAAGCAGAATCTTTCGTTGTGTGGTATTTCTTTTACAAATATTTTATTTCACAACAAAATTAATATGATCTGCACAATAAATCTCCTCTGCACAATAAATTTCTCTTATCTGCAGAACTTAAAAGGAGGTAGTTACTGCAGTCAGCTTCATTTCACTCCTGGGGAAGACAGCAATCTGAGGGAAAATAGAGATACCTGAACACAACACAGGTCTCATCCAAGATGCAGCAAAGCTCTGGAGGTGCCTTTTGTCTACATTGAGCTTTATATCATTTTTCACAACCAAAACAGGGTAATTCAGTGAAATGTGACAGGGCAAGAGTAAGAGAAAATAAGAGGTGGTTTAGAAAAAAAGAGTTGGATATCCTTTTAAACCTTTATCCTTCCCTCAAAGAAAACAGGACTAAGTGCCTCATTATTCTGAATACCTTGAAGTTCTGCCCTCAGAAGCGGTAACAAGCATCACTCAGAGCCTAACCCTTCTCCCGTCTGTCTGTGTGCCTAGGTGCGTATGTTCCCGAGGGCCTGCTGACCTCCTGCTCCTGGGACTACATAACCTTCACCCCATCAGTCCGTGCCTACACAATGCTGCTCTTCTGCTTTGTCTTTTTCATTCCTTTGATTGCTATCATATACAGTTATATATTTATTTTTGAAGCTATCAAGAAGGCCAACAAGTAAGTAGCCAACAGTCTGGGTTTTCATTCTTTAGCTCAAGTGACAGCTTAATTAGAAAAAAAAAATCAAGAAGGAAAGTTCTTTACTTTGCATTTGTATCTATTACAGAGAAAGGAAACAAAAATCTGCCAGTAATCAATATATCAAGAAGTATGATCCTTGAAAGGGTTATTTAGAGTTCTGAATTGAAGCCACAGCCACTCAGTACATTCACTAGTGATTCAAAAAGGGTATGATTAGCAGCCCAGGAATCTAGAGGATGAGGCAGGATTATGTAAACTAACCCAAATCTGAAAAGAAATACCAAAAAATGATGGGAGACGCCTGGTAACAGTGTATCAACAACTATTCCACAGGAAAATGGATGGAATTGAACTGCCAGTTCCATGTTTGGCCAAGAGTTAATGAAGGCAAAACTGAATCTGAAACAAAAACTGGTGTAAAAACTAAAGGCAGTGACTGCCACAGCATCTGTGATCTGTGTCACTGACTTCATCAGATCTAGTCACATAACAAGGAATTACACAGTGAGAATAGCAAATGCAAAATCTGACCTACAGGAGCAAATGCTTCTGCAAAGATATTTACTTCTGTATTATTCTATATTATGAGCTTGAATACCTGATTTATCTGCAAATACTTTTGGTACAGGACTGACTTCTCCACTGAGGCAAGTGGGAATTTTACCATTAATCAGCTCAACAAAAGTGCTTTTTAACTGTAAGGAATTGGTCACAGACAGCTAACATACATTTAAAAATATGACTTTTAGCATAAACTAAAGCAAGAGTAATTGTTCCCCATTTTATGAAGTTCAACTCTACCTGTCTTTTGGCTGTAATACGTTTATTTCTCCTAGGTCTATTCAGACGTTTGGATGCAAACATGGAAATAGAGAGTTCCAGAAACAGTATCAGAGGATGAAAACTGAGTGGAAGATGGCCAAAATTGCACTGGTTGTCATCTTGCTTTACGTCATTTCCTGGTCACCCTACTCTGTTGTTGCTCTAGTAGCTTTTGCTGGGTAATTACAAATGTATCAAAGAAGAAATATTCAGAGAAAGCACAAAGTGTGACATTAAGGGTGCCATAGACACAAGACAACTATCACCTGTCAACATAAAGTGCATTCCAACCATACACCACCTTCAGGGGAGATGTTTAACAAATGAGGCAGCCCCTTGACTATGCTTTTTTCCTTAGCTAGCCTTGTCAAAAAAAAAAAAAAAAAAAGGCAGGAAGATTATACTGGCAGCATAGAAAACTGTGCTGATGAGGTCTGTAGGTAAATTCTTTATGCAAGGTTATTTGAGTAGCTTGGACTTCCAGTGTTGTAATAATCACTGTATCTACCTCTATATATGCAAGTTGCTGTGAGTCTAGCATCTGGAACCTGAGGACACTTAATTTCAGTTATATTTCAGGTCAGACAAAAAAAAAAGTCTGAATAAGAAAATGCACTTATTCATATTATGGATTTCTCTTTCCTGATAATGCTGCATTCTGCATATGCATTAAATTCTATTTTGAGGGAATGGATGGAACCTGAATCAGGTTACCCTGATTCAGCAGGTTCATCTGCTGAGTTTGGAAGAGCTACTCTGCTGAATGTGTGTTCCTTTACTGCAGGCTACCTGCCCCACATTGTTTTAGAGCTAGGCTAAACAACACGGGGGTTATCACCACCTTGAGTCCTAGTAGAGAAGCACCTAGATGTTTCTCAGAAATGCAATTAGGCTGGGGCTGATTTTTGCAGGCCAAGTATGTAAAATTTACCCACTTGCTGTTTCAGTTTAGAGTCTCCTCTTTTACTTTCTTTGGAAGAGCAATAAAGCTTAGGGATATAACTGTGCACAGACTACCTAGAATTCACTACTAAAAGTTTAAATATAATGTTTTTGTATCATTTCAGGTATTCCCACGTCCTAACACCCTACATGAACTCCATACCAGCTGTGATTGCTAAAGCTTCTGCCATCCACAACCCCATCATTTATGCCATAGGTCACCCTAAATACAGGTGAGTTATTAAATTATATTACTTGTTAAGTTATTAACCTAAACTTAGCTCTTATTAGCTAACTTTAATATAGTGGAGATCATCAGGTAGTATCTTTGTTACCTCTGGGACCAGTACTTGAACTCTGCTTCACCTGCAAGACAGTCTCTCCTTCCCAAGAAAACTTCTCAATGCCACATAAATGTCAGCAAAGTTTGTACTTGGAACAAATTCCTGTGCAGACGGGAGCTGCAGAATGCTAATCTGTCCTTACTGATCACTTGATAAAAGAGATCTTCCCCAGCTCAAACCAAAGCACTATATGTACTTTTTTAATATCTCCATGGGAGATTACATTTGTCAGTTACAAATAGCAGTTTGCTAAAGTAACGAGGCCTGTGAGAGATGCAGTTCAGTAAAAGAATCCAACTCTTGCCTATTCTGTGCATCTTCCCCACTTTTCTTCAAGCTTCCCTATTTCATTTAGTATTTCTTCTGCGTTGTTACAACAAGGTGAGATGCAGGATGTGGGATCTGAAAGCAAGGCCAAACAGAGTGTTGTTTCACCCTTCACAAAGATGTACTGTGGAACTGGGCAGAACGCAGGCAAATGGAGATTTCTAAGTGGAGAAGGCTGGGAGGGAGAGCAAGAGATTCCTTGCTGTGCACGTGATGAAATGAATACTGTAACATTACTGCATGTTTTGTACAACTGTACTGATACCAGGCAGACAGATGTGCAAGAGGAAGCTAGCACAGCTGCCTCAAGGGAAGATTAAAATAATTCATTATGTGGCACTTCTGCAAGGTTTCATCTGAGAGGAGAGAATTTTATATTTGCACTTAGTAAGCTGAAAGCAGAGAAAACATCATTTTAATAGGTGCCTTACCTTAGAAGAGTTGTATTTTGATGTCCTTATCCCTGCAAAGCAATAAATTTAAATTCCACAGCACACTCTGAGTAAGTGATCTTGTAGGGTAATTGCACGTGAGATGCTATTTGGAGAACTCTTTACTGCACCAGTAACTTTTCAGTCTGTTCAGCATTCCTTCACCTTTCTCAACAAACCTACTGCTTATGATGACTCAATTTTTATGCTAACGAAGAAAATCTGACAGGCTCTACTTCTCCTGCATTAGAACAGCCATTGCAACACACGTGCCCTGCCTTGGATCCCTGCTGAGAGTTTCTCCTGAAGGCTGCCAGTCCTTCAGCAGGTACCCATCCTCCAGACGATCCACCATCACCAGCCAGACTTCGGAGACGAGCCGGCCCCAGAAAGGAAAAAGGCGACCGTCTTCCATCTCAGACAGTGAATCTGTAAGGAAGACACTTTCCATACATGCATTTTTAATTACAGGGTAACTATTTTTCCTTCAAAGTGGTAGTTGATTTTGATGAAATGTGTTATAATTACGCTGCTCGTTACAAGAGTTCTGGAGAAAGCTCCCCAGGGATAAGTGATATATAAGAAAGCTGAGGTGTAAAAGCAGAGCATATGCCCTTCTATTCTTGGTGTTTTCTGATTCTGAAGGAAGAACAGAAAGAGGGACTAATAGGAATTTTGGAATCCAAGGGAGTTAGAATATCCCTGAAAGCCTGACCATATTTCTAGGATGTTGCTTGTCTGACCACAAGTTTGAGTCTGAACCACAGAAGAAGAAACTGCTGCAAACAAGACCAGTTCTTTAGTGAAAAGTAGATTGTAAGGAAACAGCTAATGCTTTCTGGAGGTAATGTGGGCTGTACATGGAAAAAATATTAACGGTCACATTTAGACAAATGAAGAAATCCATTATAAAACCATTTTGGGAGAAAACAACAGTTAGAATGGCTGCTGCCATTCTAACTGCAGCCAAACACTCTGCATAGCAGCTGGAAAAAGGTCAGGTGTTCGGAGACCCAGGCATTCTCTCGCTTGCTAGAAGCACATTAGTGCCCTCTATGCAACTGTTTTGAATACTGTTTCCAAATCGATGAAAAGGTTGTTATTTCTCTGTGATTTTTTTCATAGCTAATCATTGTACCTGATGCAGTCAAACTCTGAATTCTGTTATTTTTAACCATATCATTTCTATTTCTTTATATTTTAAATGTTTCGGCCTTTGAGTACAATCAAAATGAAATTTTTCTGGATAACAGCCACTATTCAGCTTGAATGCTTTCAAATTGGCCAACTAAAACAGAAACACTTAAATACTGCAAAACCTGATTCATTACAATGAACTGGATGGAAATGGTTTACTCTGGCACAAAATAACTTTGTGTCTATAGGAGCAGAAAAAAAAGTGTTATGATAATTTATCAGCTGATACATTAAATTTCTTTAAAAAGACAGATATCTTCAGTAATGCTGTAAGTTCTTTTCCTGCTACCAGTGCAGAGGAGGGAGGAACCCTATAAAAATTCAACATTTGTCTTTGCCTGGCAAAACAACTCTTAATATTCAAGGAAAAACAGTGGAATTGACAGCAAAATTTATTCCAAAATGATCAAGCAAAAACAAAAAAGCAAGTAATTATCAGACTTCATCCTGGACTATTTTGTAAGGCCTGAGTAAGCCTTACTCGGCTTAATATTAATTACAAAATACTCTTGCTCTGACTGACAATCGCAGGTATACTCCCTATTATATATATATATATATAAAAAACTATATATATATAATAACTATCAGAATTCTCTGATTATGTCAGCAAGTACTGTCACATGAGCTGAAACATAGGGCTCATGTTTAAAACACTCAGACAAGCAAAGTTAACTGTTTCATTTCTCTCTGCTTTTTGTTTTTGCACTGTACTTAGATTAACTAAGCTTTAAGTTTTCTACAGGCACGTTCACAACAAAAGCGCAGTACATGTGCTGCTGTGTATTCTGCATCAAGGATGGTCAAACTCTGCTTTTGCATTTATTTTAGGGTTGCACTGATACAGAAAGTGGTTTCACCACTACGATCTCCAGGCCTCCTAGTGGATGGATTACCTATGAAAAGGGAAAAAACACACAGGAAACTAGTGACATACAAGCTAATCCTGAACCTAAATGCCATGACTATGGTATTTTTGAGAAGGTAATAAGATCGTGTGGTATCTAAACTCTCAGGCTACTGGTAGATTAATAAATCTGCCTGTTGTATCATAATTAGCCATGAATGTTTCTGTTTAGAAGATGGAAAAAAACCTATCCATTAATACTTTGAGGCTGCCCTCAGCTGGTTTATTATCCAGTTGTCTTTATTGCATTGTGGCAGGCAGAGGAACTCTTGCACTGAACCTGGCATCAGGGTAGCATGTGTTCTATTGAAGTTTGTATTCAGTGACACAAATTATTTGATCCATCTTTTTGTTTCCTGTTTTTTCTAAAATAGACAAATATAGTTACTGGAGAGGTAGAAAATAAAGCTGCCTTCAGTATATTGCTACACTTCAGTCCTCTGCTGGT
The DNA here is from genome assembly GCA_013398315.1 of Nothoprocta pentlandii. NCBI lineage: Eukaryota > Metazoa > Chordata > Aves > Tinamiformes > Tinamidae > Nothoprocta > Nothoprocta pentlandii. The sequence goes on along the minus strand of VZSG01000039.1, from coordinate 2,351,740 downwards.
TTAACTTCCCTACCCTTTGCATTTCAAATTTGCAGGATACTGTGACTATATGCCATTTATGTTGTGCTCCTTTTTTCAGACCTTTATAGATTCTGATGACATATCCATGGTGGATCTGAACGTCACAGAGTGCACTGCTACGTCTGCTGTAAGAATTATTATTTTACTATTTGTCATAAGTCTAAGAGTAGATAAAAAGTAATGACATTTTCTCCCCGTCTTGGCCCTTGTTAAATCAACTCATTTGTTGTTGATGAAAAAATGATACTCCCGATGGAATATTAAAAATTCCCAATGGAATATTAAAAAAAAAAAATGCCACAAGTGGTAGAATGCATTGCTGCCTATTAGAATATTAGACTTGGATGGAAAACATACATGCTACACCGTTCTCCTTAAGTCCAACTTGAATAGTTTCATGGATTCAGCAGGTACTCCAATGAGGTCTGTGATTTCCTTAGTTGAGCATGGAAGTCTTAACTTTGTGCCTTACTTTAAATAAATAATACACAGGGGAAGATAAACCATTCGGGAACACTTTCTGAAAGAGTGTGGCTCTTTCAGAGGAGCAGCCCTAGTCCTATGGAAAGTATTACTCTATAAACGGTTAGTTGTTTCACATTCTCCGTTCAGGTAGTGCCAACCAACTAAAATATGCAACTTGCAGGATGCACAGGTCCGTTTCTGAAACACTTATTCAGTACGGTGTTGTCCCCGTGCCTCTTTCTTCATTTTTTTGTTTTTAAGACATCTTCCCAAAGTGAGTTAACTTGTTCCAAAGTTTTGAAAGATTTGGGAATAAGAGAAATAAATTGCTGGGTTAAAGCTAAAGGGGAGCTAGATAGTTTAATCTTACAGTACCAACCACAATGTAATACAAACATGTTAACCTACTCCTGCACTGTTAGTAGAGCTAGTATAAGCTAGTAGCATTAGTATAAGCTATTCATCATCCTAACACACTATTTTTTTTGGTCCTGTGCAAGTCACAGCTAGCATTGCTACTGTCAAAATAAGCTAATTAATCTTCCCTTCAGTTTACCGTTCAGTTTTCACTCTTTTCTCCAGTTTGCTCTTCTTTCAAAATTTCCATGCTTTAATGACTCTGCAAAGGTGTCATCTCACTTACCTCTATTTCATTATGTAGGAACTCTTTTTCACTGAATTCATTAGGCTCTTTCAGCACATTCTCAGCACTTTCGCTCATGGTGGCTGTGCTGTCATTAACCTGGTGTCTTACCACAGCAGAACAGATTTTTAAGTAGCAAATGCAAAGTCCTGTGCTTTAATCTATTACCCTCTCTAACAACAAGTTTTCTCAAAAGGCACTTTTGAAACATTCCAAAAGCATTCAGGTCTACCTTTTCCTCCATCCTTTGGAGGAAAAGCCTGACTTTGAACGAACTGCTAGGATTGTCAGTAGTTAGCATTGGCAAAATGCTCATCTAAACATGTTTCTTTTTCATAGATAGTGCAATCTGATCTTTTTGTTCTCTGTTTTCTATTTTTCTTAATTATTTCATGCTCCAGACAGGTGGAAGCTTGAATGGTACTGGACCAAGAAAAGGAGAGTCTCAGCAAACACCATCTGCAGCCCAGATACCCAGCATTATAATAACATACAGCAATGCCCAAAGAGTAGAGCCACCTTCTGAACACAGCTCTGCCTTCCTGTACCCTAAGATCAAGAGTCACAGACAGAAAAGCAACTCCAATAGCTAACTGGATGGTGAAAAACAGAGTATCAGTTTATGCTCTGGAATAACCACAGATCAGCTGAACCCAGAAAACTTTCCTATGTTCTCATATGCTCCAGAGACAAAACACAGGGCAAGCAAAGATGAAACCAACAGGAGTCAGCTGTTCAGCATGAGAACTTTTTCCAGTGTTTTTTTTTCTTTTTTAATCTGAGTCACATCACAATTCTATTATTTCTTCTTTTTGCAACTCAATGTGATTTCTTTCGGTTGGGTTTTCCTCTGCTCAGGTATATACCACCAATGTATAGATCTTACCTAAAAACATCTTGATATTAACCTAAGAGGAAGATTAGAGAAAGTGAGATTCAAAACGGATCCTTTTCAATAAAATGTATCTTAATTTCATAGTTCTTACAGAGGTAAAGCTGAAATATTTGGGGGAGAAAAAACAAAAAACATTACTACTTGTAAATGTTTTCCCCATTACTGTGAAGTTCCTCTAGCGAATGGAAACTTACGCTGTGTTCCCTTCTCTCTTTAACATGCTTTCCCTCATTTTTTTTGTACAGTATGGTTGAAAGGCAGTGGTCTTGAGCAGAAGTTTGAAGTCTTGATTCTTTAACTTGAGAGATTCTGGGAGAAGGGAATCATACAGAAGGCAAGCCTGTGCTCTTCTTCCATACCTAGATTCTTTTTCTGACAGTTATTTACAAGGCACCTTAACACAATCTAGCTAACGTCCTCTGAGCAACAGGAATTTGCCAGGAAGCTCCTCCTCACTTCTCTTGAGCAGATGTCAGGAGATGAATACACTAGATAGAGAGAGATGTCTTACAGTTAAGGAAATAGAATTGACCTCCACTTTTTAAAAAACTGTCTACCTGTGCTTTTCTAAAGTAAATTGTAGGTGGAGAAGGATTATTTGCCCATGAAGATTTGTTCTACAGATTGGGGAACCCACATCTTCTCTCTATCAACGTTTAAATTTTTGCCTTCTCTACCCAGCAATACCTGTCTAGGCAAGGTCTTCTCCATGGTGACTGCCTTTCATTTGTACTTATTCCTCCAGAAAGGAAAGAACACAGTTCTATGAAACAGTAATTTTCTGCTTGTCCCTAGTGTTCCTTCCAAGACATGAGATTAAATGGATAGAATTATTCTACAATCCACAGAAGTCTGCAATCCAACAGCAATGATGTCGAGTCAGTCGACAGCAGGGAATACATACTTTCTGAGCACAGAAGCACAAGGCACAGAGAACTATAGAAACAGTTTTTCTCTATACCATTCCCATCCCCCAAGTAATTCTCTGCTTATTCCAAAGAAAGGAACAAGCAGTTGTGTTCTAAGTAAACTACTACTCTTTCCAATATTACAGGGGAAACAGCTTCAAAACAAAAATGTAACCAATTCATCCCCTCGAAGAAAAAACTACCTTGGGTTCCAGGAGACCTGGCGCACTTACCTGAAGCAAACTTTTGGAAACTTATCGCCAATAAGGTTTTTAAATCCAAAAATTGAACAGATGATGACCTCTACAACAACCAAATTTGGGATCATGAGTAAATCAGTTCAGGAAGGTAATAAAATGACCTAAGGAACAAATTCTTCAAAATCCAGGATGTTTTCACGTACATAAAATCACAGGCATTGGAGAAGAGAAAGAGCTAATACAGCTCTGGCTTTCACCTATCACAACCGGATATTATCTTCAGACAGAAGACAATATTAAACTGATTATGTATTCGGCTAGTAATAAAGAAGAGAAAAAGCACATCATCTTCAAACAGGGACTCTGTTCAAAGATACTCATCAAGTCTGAGGAACGTTGTTATGACTTACTGTCTAGTTTTCTAAATTATTTGAAAACATGAAGTGCAGTTTTCCCTATCCTTTGTTATGAAGGCCATCCACACCAGTGGAAAAGGGGAATCAAATGCTAGCAAATGGATGCTTTATTACTGCCTACTTCACAGGGGTAGAAAAGGCTGAACCTTTTGTTCACAGAAAGAGGCCAAAGCTCAGACATGCTGAGTTAATAAGATGCCTTAGGGTGTGATATGTGTCACTAGATCTAACCCCTTTTCCCCTCTCAATTTCATTCCCAATTAGTACTCTTGAAGACTGTACTCTGTGTTCTTCTGCATTCCCTTCCACTTTTAGAGAACATAAAAAGAATACTTCCATGGCTGGAAAAGCCTAATGAATCCACAGCATGTTGTTCTCTATATCCTTCAACTCCAACATGTACCAGAGATTATTTTGTAGCTATAAAAAGAGCAACAGCTGTTTGTGCTTGTCTATTTACAAAAGGCTTGAAAATCATATATGAATTACAGAGAATTGGTTCTGGAGCATTTCAAAACTCTTGCGTATCCTCCTTATGTACCTAATGCAGCTTTACTTTCCCCTTCACCACTACTGAGGCTATGAAAATCATTCATGGCAAAGGTAACAAAACTCATCGCATCTGAATATCTTCCCCACTCATTCACATAGTAATCCCAGTGGTATATGGAATAAATCATTATTCATTCATATTTCATTTTGTCTTAGCAGCTTTATTTGTGTCTTGTATCCTCTGCTTGGCAACCGTTCTTTCCATTTTGCTAACTCTTTATAGGCATGATTGATTGGTTGAAAATAATTTAGGACTGAGAGGATTCATGTTTGAGTTCAAGTCAGCTGCACAGCTTGTTCTGCACTGTGAGGAGCCTGCAGTTAACCATGCACTTGGGTATGTTCCAGTAACACGGAGGTGTGAAAGGACTAGGGCAAGACTGAGGCCCTTCCCTTTGGCCTTTCATGCTGCAGCTGCTGTTCACAGAGTAGCCTGTGGACGAAAGGAATAGTGGGCAGTGTTGTAACTCAATGGATGAGCTTTTCACCTCCAAGAACTCAAGTCCAAACTCAGACTTAGTTCAAAAGTGAAGATGTGTTGGTGTGACCATCCAAGCAATTTTTGAATTTACTATGCTCACTACTGGTGGACCTATAAAGAGGGTGCCAAGAACAAGTGTAACAAAAAGCTGTTCACTGCTATTTGTGATAAAAACACAGCACCATAAGACAGCCACACACCACTCATCTTTTCACCAAGCATCTTAGTCCCTATGTTTTGATGGTTAAAATCTGACTTCCCACACTTTTTCTTTTGTAAATAGTTTTTTCATCCACCATTGAATTAGTAAGTGTCATCACAGTAAATTTCACACACGCTCATATATGCAGATACAAACTTTGCCATCAAGGAAACTGCAGAGTAGACCTATTAATACAATTTTACTTAGAATTATTGAAATGGACAGAGAGTACAACTTTCTCTGAAATTTGTTAGCAGTCTACTTGACATCATATGCAAAGCAGCAGAGAAAGAGCCTGACATTCAGAAAGAACAAAAGCCTTTCCAATGCTTTGTGGGTGTCCCTACAGCTATTAAGGATAATGGGAGTAAGTCACCGGTTCCCCTTTTCCCCACTATGTGGGCAAAAAACTTGGTGCCATTTTCTTCTAGGTCATTCCAAAAAGTACTGCACTGTAGCCCTCATCATTTTCTGATCCTTCAGGGAAAGATGTCAGTCTATCAGTAACTCTGACCGAGCAGCCATTCTTCTCTGCTTCTGAAAGCACTATTTTCAGGGGACACTACACAGGAAGGGCCCTTGCCTGCAGAGTTGTGCTAGCTTATCAGTCAGGGCTATTTCAAGGGCTGGCAGCAGGTATCTTAGAGCAGTTGTGCTTCCAGAAGCAGAATTGTTAATGCCAAAGGCATCTAAAGAATCCCATGTTACAAACTGAGTTATATAAAAGCAATCTTAACACAAAGAAATAAGTTATTAGCACTGTCATTCTTAACAAGCCTAGGCATGGGCAAAAATCCCATGTACTAAACATTTTATCCAGAATGTCTTGCACTAAAAATTTATACAGAATAAAAGAAGGTTGCTATTTCTTCCACACTGCTGCAAAGTTAACAGTTGTCAAGATGTATGAAGTTGCCCTATTTATATCCCCCCTAAGGTCAGTAGGTTAAATATATGCTCAGTGTAAGCTTAAAAAATCTAGAAAAGCCAATCTACCATATCAGCCTAATATAAAAGACAAATATTAGAAAAGTCTCCTCTTTTGCAGAACAGTTAGAACAGATTCCACCAGATGCCCAGCACAATAGCTCTATGTACTAGGTCCACAGAGCAAAGCAAATGCTGCTAGATGCTACCAGCCCAGAAAGATGCTAGTGCATTTTCCAGACACCAATATCATCTTGCTGCGTACAGAGACATGAGGATCTCATGAGAGGAGACCATAAAGTCGGCCTCACGGTGGTTTCTTGGCACATTACCTACAAATACCTTTTTGGCAATGAAATTGGATCTCATAATTAAGAAGATTCTTTTGAAAATGAGCATAAATATTAGTATCATGGTCTGGGAAGAATGGAGATGGATTCAGGCCTATTTATAGCAAACTTTCCTCTCCCCATCCTTCTCTTTTTGTTAATTGTTAAACTTGCACAAACAACTGTATTTGAGATTCAGTACCAAAAACATCTATGATTGCTTTCAAGGAAGTTGTAATCAAACTTAGCCAAGGAGATTTTATGTGGGAATACCTTTTTAAGCTTCATCTTTGGGCTACTCGGCACGATCCACCAGATTTTAGACCAAGAAGCACAAAAATTCATAGCTCAATTCTATAGGCTGAAGATAAGCAGCATTAATGGAAACACTCCTATTGATTTTTAGCAAGCTTGGTTCAAACCTCAACTTCACTGTACAGAAGAAAAAGAGTGAGCTGTAGCTCAGGTTAAACCATCTCAGCAAACTAATACAGACATAATCTAACAGTAAAGTTCATCATACAGCTCTTAGCGCATTACTGTTTCGTGTTTTTGTTTATTGTACAATACATAATTTTCTTTTATCACAGATTATCAGGGGATGTTGTTATCTCCTACATCAATAAGGGGAAACTTGATGATATGGGCACATTGCAATAGGAAAGAAGGTCACATTGTGAGGCTACTCCAGAGTGCAGAAGATGGGAAAATTTTAAGTGTTAATGAATACTCCACTGTTTTATTAGTAGAGTAAGACTCTGAATTCCTGAAAGCCTGAATTCCAAACCGTTATTCTAAAGTAGGAATGTTCTGGATTTGTGGGTTTGTTTCAGAAATTAGTTTTAATACAAGTTTTATTCATTTATTTGTGCTCCTTTCTCCCCACACAGAAGCTACCAACTACTAATACTGTCATGTAACTTCAGTATGAATAATCTTCAAGAAATAAAATTATCATATGCTAAAAACACAAACATATCATGTATTTATTTAAAAGTTTGGGTTTTTTGGGGGAGAGGGGTGTGAACGGACATGGGAGGGAACCTTTGCTAAACGTGCTTTATTCACCAAGTAAAAAATAAAGCCATTATTGAGCTCCTCTACCATTTCGTCTTCACTGTGAATTCCACACACATACAAGAAGATGGTTCAGAAAGAGACACAAAGATTTGAGACCATATCAGTGCACAGCACAAGATCTGCCATGTAGTTTCACAACAGACATCTCCTAAATATGTTGAGAGACACTAACAGACCTCTTTCCAATTGTTACATGTTTTCCATTGCTTGGCGGGCAAAATAAAGCAGGGAGAAGCGAGTGATTGACCAACAAAATCACCCACGACACTAGGTTAACGCTCATAGGATCTGCCACTACCAAATGAATTTATTTTTAACAACTTTCCCCAGATGTTACCTAGAATGAGACTCTAAAATAACATGTTTAGTTCTGCTGTGAACATCAGACAAATCATTGTTACTGCCCTGTCCAGATCTAAGTTATTCTTAACTGCCAGTATAACTCACATCATTTTAAACTCAAGGATCTCCATTAATTTCAAGGGATGTAAGCAGGGGCAACCTGTGAAAGTTTGAATTCCAAGATAACAACTATTAAGAATACAGCAAAGCTCAGGGAAGGAAGAGACTATATTCTTAAAAAAATTAAGGCAGCATTTCCAGTGCCTGAAGCATGTGGTTGTCATCACAAGGTTCTGGATTCCCTGATGTATTTGCCCAGTGCTGACCTCTGAGGAAATTGGTTTCTCCATCAAACTTTTGGGATAGTATTAGTACACACTAGACTGATCATGGCTGTAAATACAAAACAGAAAAGCCCAAAGAACACTCTGCGCCTCCCTGTTCGGGTAATACCTCTCCCCTTATTTGCTTGTATAGGCAGGCTATGCAAGTCCACTTGATAAAGACGAAAAGACATATGCAAGGAAAAAAGGCTTAAAAAACAAACTCACTTAAAAAAATAAAATGAAAATAAAAGCTTCACATCTTAATACCAGAGGCCTATAGCAAACCCCTTAGAGTGTGCTGATACATTTCATTTTAAGTGCTGGTTTACCAAACGCGCTGGTTAAAATGCACCTTCTGTTGCTGCTGCTCAATGAAGCAAGAAGGGAGCAGCATTCTTGTACTCACTCTGCAGTACACTGCTGACGCTGTAGCTCCAGGTAGCTCAGGGGTTGTTCATTTTCATTTTGTAGATTCCTCCTGAAAAATCATTCCTCATCTGAAGAGGAAAAAAGCAAACTTCTAGTCTTTTCAGTCCTGGATCATTATGTTCAGTCAGACGAGAGGTAAGTTTTGTGTAGTTTTGACTACAAAAATCTTTTTTTGGAGCAGTGCAGGGTCCGCTTATTTCAACAAAAGAAATTAAAAATCATGAAATCTCCATGAAACATCCTACAAAGCTTTATTACAGAAAAAAACAAAACACCCATTTTAATTAATGTTTACCCAGAAATGTCACTTCAGAGGATGACCAAAAGCAAAGGAATAAAAAGAAATCATTTTAGGATACTCATTAGTACTGCATCTTAATAAAGTGACTGTAAAGAAGCTAAGGAATTTTGAACTGTGATGAAATACAATAGTCTTATATAGAAAAGTCCCTCCCCTCTATTCTGTTCAAGGCTATTACCCGCAAATAAACTTAGGGATATCATCTTTTATCAGATTTCTTTTTGCCTCTTTCACTGCCTCAACCTTCCTTGATCTTTTCCCATATGTAAGAGTTAGATCATACTGGTTTCACAGGCATTGCTGTGGCTAAGGAGGCCACAGCATGAGTTAGAGAGCTGTATCTGGCTGCTTCCCTTCGTTGTGCTGCCTCCTGACATGGAAAGAATCCCTCTCAGCTGAGCCTGCTCCATTTTTATTGGGTCAGAGCATAAAGGCAATTGCTTATTATATCAGGTCATGAACATGGCAATACTGTGAGCTGCCTGAATTCCAAACAGCCTGAATTCCAAGCATTTCAAAAATAAATTTACTGCAAGAGTTTTTAAAATACACAACTGACTGACCAACATCACTAGAAGCCATTTCTGAGCAACTTCAAAGTTTGTTTTAGATAAGACCACTGCAGTTTTGCCAACAGAAAGCCAGGGCCAAATGCCTGGGCACAGCCATGCAGGTAAGAATGACACAATCCCATTAAGGACTCACCGCAAAACAGCAGGATCCCGAATCAGTCTCCCATTTGTCCTCCTCTAGCCACTGGAAGTCAGTTGAAAGCTTGGCTGAGTCTAAGCAAAGCTTTTATTACTAAGAACTCCAATAAAGCTACATTTTAAACTCATTCAAGTTTCTTGTGACTGAACAGAGGCAGTTCTGGAAATTGTTCTGACACGGTGTGCCCTTCTTTTTAAGTCTTTCGTTCTGTTCACTGTACAAGAACATTGTACAAGTGCAAATTACACAATCTGTCAATTTCCATTTGCTCCTACATGATTTATACATTTCATATCTCACCATCAAGGTGTTGTCAATCCTTCTTCCTCTCAGCTGAGAAACAATCTTTTTGCATATCTTTTGACTCAAAAAAAATCAAGGTAAGTTTAATTCTTTCCGTAGCTTAGGTCTCAGAAACACTTAGGCTCGAGAAAACGATATATTTATGTATATAATTTGGAGAGAGATATAAACTACGCACATTATCTCACTTTATCCATAGACTTTTTTTTTAAATTCTATAATTTAACACGTTGAAAGGGCTAAGCTGCAAAACGTGGATCCATATACTGAAAATCAAAGAGCATGTTAATATCTCAATCAGGATTGACCAAGAGGTCTGTATCTGATCCACTACTGTGCAGTGAATCCCAATAAGCCCCTCACTTTCTAAACCTCACTTCCCTTACGAAAATTGTTATGCCAGAGGTCACTTCAGATCACTACAGGCTCTTTTAACCTGCAAAATCAATGAAAAGTGGAAGATTTAAACTAAATGACAGCAGATGTCTGTGCTGTCCATAAACAGATCATCTAACACTATAGAGCCAGAGGTTAATGTCTTGGAAAATCATAAAGATCTGGAAATAGACTACAACAGAAACTGGAACATTAACACAGGGCCTTTTGGCAAGTTTCATAATAAACTAACCTTTGAACTGCCTTCCACAGAAAAAAAAAAATGAATGGCATGCCACCATCATTTCAAACCTTTCTGACTTAATTCACTTTGATCTGCCTTATTATTTAAAAATCAGTATACAGCATGCTCATTAGGGATCACATGAGACTGTGGCAGCCAGCATGCTCTCTCACCGTGCCCTTTTAATCTAGCTATAAGCCTCCAGTGACTCTGCCTGAAGTATTTATTACAACACATCAGCTATCTGTAAATTGCGTGTGCAGCTCTGTATTGAACCATTAGATAAGCTAAAGGGTTTATTACTTTCAATGGCTGAAGTTGGAATTTGATTCCTCCCTTATTGCTAGCATAACAGAAAAGAGTTAAAAAGAAATAGCAGGCTGTCTGAATGGGAACTCAGAGAACTCCGGTTGAATGATTACTAATTGGCCAAAGCTTCAACTAAAGCAATTTTGCCACTGCATTCTGATGGAGTAGTTTGGCTACAACCTCCTAACTAATGCTGAGAGGCAGGAGTTTGTTTTTGTACATATTCTCTTGCATAGATTCATCTAGCTGTTAGGATGGATTGCTAGCATAAATGTATTCGATGAAAACTTTTATGAATAGCTTTTGGCATAGTTTTGTTTCCCTTTTAACATATGTAGTACTCAAAATAACAGTTTACTCCAGATTATTTGTTGAGCTGGTGGGGCAAAGCAAATTTACCTTATGCTTCAAGAGTCAGAGCAAATTCTCTGGGATTTTGAAAGGTAGAGCACTGGGACACTACCGTGTGAAAAACCCATAAAGCAGCAGCCATTCTCTAGTGACTGTCAAGATCACTTTAAAATCCTTATCTCTGTCTGCAGCTATCAAGTACCCAAAAGATTATTTCCAGGGCACAGTGAGAAGAGCTGCTTAGACAGCTCCCATTTTCTATTTACAGAAAGATGAAGAATTCCCAGAAAAGCTGGGGTTATTCCACTCACCATTATCACACATCTACTGCAGCTTCAGCACAGTGAATGTTTCAGTGACAGCATAAAATATTTGTTTGTCCTGGTTTGTGAGAGTAAGTGAGATGAGCAATCTTTCTTCATTGGTAACCTAGGTGTTATATGTCTGTTTGTAAATACCTGCTTTAAAAGGCTATCTTTGAATGCTGACGTAATTTTTTTAGTGCTCAGGAGAAGCGGTCCTTAAGTCCTTATTTGCAAGAGCCACTTGGGTCACAATTTATTCAGCTAAGGTTACATTAGTCTTCAGAGGCCCCAATTAAGGTTGATTCAGTGAATCAATAGGCTCAGCCAAACAAACCATCAGATCAAGGCACCAGGTAATCAAACTGAACAAGACTTATATTGAACTGACACCATGTTTTGGAAAATATCAAAAAATATACAGCTCTGAGACTGACAGGCATTCAGTACCTCTGTGACCTTGACAAATCAATTTACCTCACTGCCCAAGTTTATCTATAAATGGACATATCACTTACATTTGGGCTGCCTAAAGGTTAGATTAATAATGTTTTACACAAAATTCTTTAAAGCTATGGTATTTACCTGTATTTATATTAGAATTACTGATTTTTTAGTAGGTTCCAAAACCGTGACCCTTTTTTCAAACTCAGAGTATTAGCAGTGCCTGCTTTAAGGAAGAAGCAATGACAAAATTAATCAACCTTGAACTGTGATGTATCTACAGAAACTGAGTGGAATAGGTGGGAAGAGACTCACAATACCTGTCATTTCACATGGATAACATGTATTTACAGCTGAATAGTGAATTAGAATCAAGTCCCAATTTTACTGGGACAAACCTGAATGAGAACATACTAAGTTTAAACTTGACAGATGTGCTGCTCTCCTTCTGTCTAAAAGTGGAATACAAGATTTCTGGATATTTTGTAGACAACACAGACTTTTAAGGCTGGACTGACCCCAAGTTTGTATGCAGCAGTGGTTAGAAGTCAAACTGTGCTGCTGGGGTTCATCCTGCTGACCGCCCATCTTGAATTACCCACTGTCATAATTCTGATGTGACTCTGTATTAAGAATGCTATACTAGTAAAGTAGCTCAGGGAAATGACAGGACCAGTTCTAGAAGGTTACCATATGGGCAGACATTTTTTATTTTTGTGTAAAACTCCAGAGTTTTAATTAAGAATGTGTTATTGAACTCTGTAACAGTTTGAACTTTGTTTTGTTTGTTTATAGCCGGGCAGCACTATAAACTTGTCAAAATTGCTAAGATAAAACTGCAAATAGAACTGATGAACCTTTGTATTATAAGGATAAAATTAGCAAGGTAGAACCACTCTAACAAAATGATTCTCAGCTGTGTTTGCTTTGTTTCTCTAAGATTTGCTGTTTTGTAAATTAACATAATGTTGAAAATCTAAAATATTAAATTTCTTTGGCAGCTTTCTGTGTCAATGCCAAACAATAATTAAACCATAATCCCCTGTGAACTCGACTGTTGATTGGATACATCTATAATACTCATTTTAGAGAAATTCCTTTCAGTCTTTTATCAGAAGGGAAGTAAAAACCTATGTTTTGTTTAGTAAATTGGCTATTCATCACTAATGAAAAGAAAAATAGACCATTGAATCCCATGCTCCCATACACAGCCTGTGCAAAAGATAGGGAGTGTCAGAAGCACTGAGCAACAAACACAATCACATTAAAAAACGAAGTCCTTATTTTTGTTCTAAAAATTGATTGAAACACTTATTGTTAAGTCTGAGGGATTAATAGCTATGGAAACAAAACGGATTCATCTAGCGGAGCTGATACAGTTTGGGTAAATGACAGTGCAAATTAACCTCAGATCTGCAGTCTTCTAGAAGTGAGCACGTCTGTCTGAGCAACCACGTTAAAGTCACCATAAAGCAATAAGGCCTACCCAGTGCAAACCAAACAAAAGGTAACATTGTAGTATTGCAGCAGTGACAATAGGGCTTTCAGAAAGCCACACGTCACCAGTTTATTTGTGTACTTGGAACCTTAACCCTGTCAGCTAGCCAGGGCTCGAGATCAGATGTGGCAAGTGTTATCTGGGAGGAAACTGGTCCACACTTAGTGGCGCAGTTTACTTTATGTGATAATTTTTAAATCACCACCACTGGGAAAGGAAAGCCAGGCTTGTTGGGCAGCTGTCATTCTTTTCAACTTCCAGCAGCAATGGCGGTACCATTAATTTACACTTACAGCAACTTAACTGTGTGTACAGCTCATCAAAAGGTCTGGTAATGGGAATCAGTTATGAAGCAGAAATTTCAGAAACATTAAAAAAAAACTATTTTTGGTTTCTGACAAGTCACATACAGTTAGTCACAGAAAAAAATAGACAGCCGAATCTACCAGTCAGCTACTCTACAGCAAGTAAGCAAATACAACTGTCAGCACAGGATGGCCCAGCCAACTACTCTCAGTCTTCGTAGTAGATGGATCCTGAAACCGTTTCACAGAGCTATTCCAAGGCCACTACGTAGCCTAGCAATAAGTTTTTCAGATCTTCTTGAAAGTCTAATGTTTGACCGATGTGTGCTAGAAAATTAATGCTATGTTATGCTTTTTGTCCTTCCATATCAAGTACCCTATTATTTTATTCCACAGTTTTAAGCTAACAAAATAGTTGCAATGATTTCTCTTCTATAATCCATGCTACAACTAACCTGTTCCATTGTCCTGATGCTTTACGTCAGGCTCTTTTTTTGCACTGCCTTGCAGTAATTATTAGAATCTTTAATGCTCCATGAAAAATAATGTGTTCAGTCATTTTGCAAGCAGCAAAATGTTCCCTTTTTAGGGGATGTAACCTGACTTGTCACCAGAATCTTATCACCACAACCATTGTTAAGTCCTTGTGAATATGATCTTTGGCCAAATATAAATATATAAATGACTTAGATCACGATTTCCTGGCCTGGTCCATTCACCTTGTGTTCTGGGACAAAAGACAGTGCTTACTGTGCGTCATACTGTCAGTATTTAGCTCTGTTACACACCGTGGATAAAGCAACTTTAGATGCCATGAGATACAAAATACCAAATCTCAAATATAGTTTTTTAAAGTTGAGTACAGCCAGGCTGAGGATATATTTAAAACAGTTGTTTTCTATTTCAGTGATGTCATTGCTGAATTTATTCCTGCCTATGAAACCTACAGCACCTTAGGATCATTTAAAAGGCATTGTAATCGTTGACATTTGAGACCCAGCACAAGCAGCAATGCTGTCTCCACGTGTCTTGCATGCCTGTGAACACCGACCATTATGCACACGCTGTAGCACTGAAAATACCTCCTGAAGGCTTCCCAATGTCTTGTTACTTGTGGGTAGTGCCCCACAATAGGGCCAGTCCTGCTGGGCCGGGGAGCGTCTCTGCAGCGGGCCTGTCCCTGGTGCTGAAAGAGCCAAATCAGGGTGCGTGCTGCCTACCTGCCCACCCGCCTGCTGCAGGGGCAGGGACCCCGGGCTGCTCCAGACTATGGCCTAACTCCCACGCCAGCGCAAGCCACCCAAGCAGATCTCATCTCCACACCTCTCTTTGCAAGGTGTGGACGCAGCCGAGCAAAGTTCAAGGCCACTCCCGCCTTGGGCTCAGCTCTCACACTTGGCCCTGCTGTGCGGTATTTTCACTCCTACACGTAACCCACACAGCTCAGCTCAGCTCAGGCACTGCGCTGGCTCACGTTGTGCAGGACTTGCAGGGACGGGAACAGTATTTCACCTTAACAATTTCTTAAAACAGCAGCTCCATCTCCATGCTAAGGGAATAGCTGCTGTACTGGAGCATTTATTTTGGTTCATCAGGAACAAGTGATTTAACAAGTGACTTACTTAGCACTGTTGAATGGAGCAATGCTTGTAGCAGCGGGATTCGGGGCACGGATCAGCAGACATACAAAGCTATCCAAAGGAAAGATATAAGACAAGAGAAAGCACAAAAACGATCCCCAAGTTTCATGTTGCAAATAATCTGTTCAGATTGATTTTTTACTTGTGCTTTCTTCTCTTTGTTTTGACATTTGTCTTGCACACCACCTTTTACACCTTACTCCATCAAAGGCTGTGACAGACATAGTGAGAGAGTAGGTGTATCACTCACTCATGTTTCTCCCATCTCCTCTTAGGCAAATTCACCCTTTTTCAACTCTCTTATTTTTCCCATCCTAGCAATGTACGATGCTTTAAGAACTTTACACATGTGTAGTGCATAAATGTGTGCTCCCACATACAGACACATACATAAATAAAATGATAACACCTTATATCTGGAAAAAGTGCAGCTCTTTGAAAAAAATAAAGGAAAAAGGAAGGAAGGAAGGAAGGAAGGAAGGAAGGAAGGAAGGAAGGAAGGAAGGAAGGAAGGAAGGAAGGAAGGAAGGAAGGAAGGAAGG
>VZSG01000039.1:2272007-2335304 GCA_013398315.1 Nothoprocta pentlandii | reverse complement strand
GCCTCGCGGTGCCCGCAGCGCCTGGCGGGCCGCCCGCCGCCGCGTCGGGCAAGGCGGTCTCGCGTCCGTGGGTGAGGGCGCCGGAGGGAGCGCGGCACCGGGCAAGGCGTCGCTTCCCCCGCCTCAAAGCACTTTGTGCAAACGAGGGCTGTAGAAGGGGAGCCATATGCTGCCTATAAACGCTTCCCCGAGGGATTAAAGGCTCTCCCTAGTTGAACATGTTACCTAGTAAAGCCTTTCCAGGGAAGGTAGAGACTAGTAGGTGAGTGATGTGCTTGAAATCTGACTTTGGGGGAGCTGCTCAATTTATTCTTAACTTGTGGCCACTTGTGAGTGTGAGCGTTTTCCTGGAGCATGCTGCTACCTCGCAGGGGGGTAACAGTCTGCAAGGAGTCTGTGCAGTGGGGGATAAGGCTGAGGCTCCCACTGCGTGGCTGGGCTCAGGGGTCCTTTTGTTGCCCTGGCCCTCAGCTTGCAAAGTGGTACCCAAATCCTGGTCCAGGTGGATGGCGCTTTGGAAGAAGAGCATCTGGGCTCTTTAGCTGTGTTTCCTGCGGTCTTAGTTGCTGTTTGTTTTTCCCCTCTTAGTCACAGAACAGTCAATTGAGATTGCAGGCAGCAAGGTACAAAGTGAAGCAGCCGCAGGGTTGCTGATTTGTACTATGGGTGGAAAAGCATGAAGGCAGAAGTGGCAAAGCCCTTTGCAGCCTTCTGTTTCTGGTTCAAATATGACCATCTGCATTAGAAGCTGAGCCTTGTGTTTTAATCCAGTCTCTGCTGTTGACTCTTTTGCTGACCTGAAGTTGATAATCTAACTGCTATGACTAACCTGTGTAAGAAAAGGATGACAATGTTTACCTAAACAACAGATGTTTGGAGTTTTCTATCTTTAAATAAATGCATAGGTAAATGTATATAAAAATAAAAAATCTCTTGGTAAGCGCCCCAGAAATGCCAGGTGTTATATGCTGTAGTTGAGATTTTTTAAAAGCTATTTTTAAAAGTTATTTTTTAAAAAATAACTGAGACCTTCGTAAGGTGAGAACTCAGTAACACATACCTAAGTCTTTTTGTAATACAGACTGGAAGAAACCTTTGTAAGAGGGCAGGTGGGACTTGTTTTTCCCTCTCTCAATAGCCAGTCTTTCCACAGGTGTGTCTTGCAGTGTAGCATAGATTTCAAAGTCTTTGTGCCTCACGCGTAAGGCTGTGAGGTAGCTACACTGTGCTGTACCTGTCTACTACAATAATAAAATGAGAACTGTGACATTAAAAGCATGCCAGTTAGGAGGGGGGGAAAAAAATCTCAAACATGAATGTTCTGCAATGGTGAAGGATCTAAAGGTGAGAGTAAACAAAATAGTGTGAGGCTGTAAGGTGATATAGACTGTACCAAAAAGTCAAGCAGAAAACTGAGCTGTGTTTTTTGAAGACATCGTATCGCAGCAAGAGGGAGGGAGATCACATTCCATCATTATATCACACTAACATATATCTCCAGGAATCCTATATTCTGTTGGGACCCTCAGACTGCATTATTAGAAGGATATCAACAAAACAGATCTTGGTGATGCCAAAGGTGAAAGAAAACTTAATTCCTTCAGAAAGATCCAAGTACAAGACTTAAGATAACTTGACAAAGAGGCATCTAAGACTAATTCAAGAATATAAAGTTCTGAAAGAAAGGGTATCTGTTAAGTGGGTGAAGCAAACTGTGTGAGGAAGTACAAGTAGGAATAACTCAACTTAGTCCAGAATTCAGCAGGGAAGGAAAGGAGATAGCATTGAGCTCTCTTGCCCTGTAGAATAGTCTTGCTGTGGAAGCAATATTCAAAATCTGCTGGGGAAAAATCTTTGCTCTCAGCAGTTATTTTTACCTACAGTTCGATATTCATGAAGATATGACTTGTGAGGTAAAAGGCTTTTTCCTCTCTAGTGGTTCTTAGTGAAGTTCTTTAGTACTGATTAGCCCGTAGATAGTAAATACATGCTACTCTGTCCTATGGATGACTTGTAAAATCAGCTCCTAGATATATCTATTGTATCCCAGCTGTTACATGTGGAGCACAATTAGCCTTGAGCTAATCACAAATTTGGAATAATCTAGGATTGCCTATTCAAACTATCTGGTTTAAAACATGAATTTATTTTCTTCATTTTAATCTATATGTGGATAGGTTCTTTGCGCGTACTCCCAATGTATCCCCCTTGCCTGTTTGCTTTTCTGAATGAGTGCAGATAATCTTAGTTGGTGCAATTTAGGAATTAATGCAACAAAGCAGGTGTTTTTGTTCTAAAGCTGAATGTTATCTTCTTGTACTACTGCTCCTCAGGAAGTAGCAGAGAGGCAGTAGTGAGGGAGACTGAGGCAGAGGATCCTAGTGTTTTTAACAGTTTTTTTTGTAAAGAGATTTATATTGCTTATTGAAGAACAAGGTCTATCACAGATCAGAAGCCAATAAATTGTCAAGGAATCTACTTCTGAATTCCTCAGTGTTAAAAATGATGCAGCTTTGTTACTGCAGTAAAAGTAGCAGGTTCTCTTAGAAGCAAAGCTAGCACTGCAGCTGCAGTAGAGCTGGGGAGTAGCAGGGTCAGCTGAATGGAACAACTGCATTTCCAGGGCTTGTGTCCTCCATCTAAATTTAGTGTTGACTCCAGTGCATTTTATTTCATTCACTTCATGATGTGCACTTCCAAGCATGCAGTTGTAGCTTTCCTGAAGCTTTTTTGTTATAACACGACAGGATGGTCTCCCAGCACGTGTGAATTGTTTCCTATAGCCTAGTGTGTGTGATGTAGCTGTGGAAGTGTGGCTCAGCTGCAGCTCGGAGCTGCCCGCTGCTGATGGGAGCTCTGCTCAGCTCATTAGGCCAGCTGGTGCTTGGGGCCTGTTGTGCTCAGGACCTGACCAGCTTTATCACATCTGTACCCATCAGTCAGCCGGGGACAAGTTGGGGGGACATTGGGAGCTCTGGACAATTCCACATTTTGATATCTGAAGAGAAGGTGCCACTCTACTCTTGGTAATTTTTTTTTAATTAAATGTCAATTCTTATGCCACTAATCTCTTCTGACTCAGCATAGCTTCTCTCTGAAGGGAAGGAACTAGAGTAATGTAACCAATGTTGAATAAACTGCAGAGCATAGGCAAGAAGCTACCCCAAGAGAAACTAAATACTGTTGTTTGAACAAACAAACAAAACTTTTACAGGACTATTTTATTATGCTAAGAAGCATAAAGCAGCTAAAGTCTAAATTAAACATTGCTAACTTCTGGGAACAGAAGGATTATATGCAAGCATGCAGTTTATTTCTTTCTTGGCTTTCCCATGAAGTTTTGGTGGGCTTGTGCTGGTAGTTATGATAGTGCTGTACCTGCTGCACCAATCCACTTCTCTCTACTTGCTCTGAGTATCTGGCACAGGCTTTTTAAAGAGCATCCGTGTGTCTCACTGATCTGCCTTTGAAAACAGTGGGTTTTCTGGGTGGATCTCGCATCTGTTCAAGAGACTCCCAGTTGTGGGAGTCTGTAGAAGGTAAGTGGGGCCTGTGCTCCAAGTACACCTGGCAAATGGAGCTGTGGCTGTAGTGTGAGCTTTTGTGCTGGTTAGAATTGTCTGTTATTAGTCACAGCATTTACTTGGAAGAGGGTATATAGGTGATTAATGATGATGGGAGAGATGTGAACCTGTGAAGACAAAGATTAAGGAAATACGTGAGGAAGCAGACTTGAAAGGTCTAGAAAATGAGAATTCTGGTAGTGATGATGATGTGTGCACATGTAAGAGCTGTGCCTGTTTGGTCATCTTGTGTTGAAAGGGTATATTGGCCAGGACACTGGCATTCTTTTTTTTAAAGAAAGTTTCAAGCGGTGCCAGAGTTCGTGTGGATACTGGCAGAAACCGAGGAGGAGGAACAAGTGAGCTCAGTTTGGCATTTCATACAGATGCTAATGCCCCTTCTGAGACTATCACTGTAGTTTCAGAGCATACCTTTCAGCCTGGATGAGCTCATGCACCCTTTCAGGTATCATGGGCAGATAAATAAATGCTATGTTACGTATGTGAAAGTAAGGCAAAAGCACACAATCTGTTTTAAACATCTCTTGGTGCTCAGCTGTGTTCAGCTTGCTGTCTGTGCTATCTAAATTCTTGCTGTCTAAATTCTTACAGATTTAGGTATAGGAAGGTAATTTAGATGGACCTCACAGTTCATAAAAATGTAGCCTATCTTCTGATTCTTTTTGTCTACACTTCTATCTTTTCTAGTAAATCAATAACTAACCTGGTTTCTCTTGCCTTTCTTTTCTTTTTCTTTTTTTTCTGTGCTCCTCAATCTTTGAAACAGTGTCATGGCAGAGCAATAGAAAACAATAATGAATTCTAGGAAGAGAAAAGGAATCATGCAGTGGGAATTTACCTCTGATCTTTTGTGTATATGCAGGTGTCCTTTAAAAAAGAGATCCAATATTAGATTTAGAAAGAGGTTTGCTGGAAAAACTGGGCAGACCTGAGGAGTTGTATGGGTTGCTATAGATATAGTTGAAAAATGCTGTCAAATGTAGGTGCATCATCGAGATATTTGCAAAACAGTAGCACTCTTTTCTGTTTCAAGCTCTGTTTTTCTCATTTGCTTTGTTTTTGGCTTGGGCCAGTTCTACAGTTTCAGCACAACTTTTATTCAAATGTTCAGTTATGTTGTTTAATTTGGGATTCTGCCTAAAAACATTTAGTCAATTCTTTTTAAACTAGTATCTATGCAGAACATGATACTTGATGCTTGTATAAATAGCTCTTTGGCTGCCATAAGTATTAAACAAAAGCTTTTATTGCTTCATGACTTTGAAAATTTATTAACTGTCTCCTTTGATAAAAGCTGGGACTCTGTTAGTGCTTGCTCTAAGGTTCTACCATCAGTTTCCTCGTGATGCTTAAAATACGTGCCCAGGCACCTTAAGACGTGAGGTGTGTGGCCAGACAAGACTTCATGTCCCCGTTCAAACTGAGACTGGACTCTGTAGCGTGATGTGGTTTTGACTGTTGTCTTGCTAATTGGAGCAAATTGGAGGGGAACCTATGCTTGTTTTTTTTACCTTAGCATAAGAGGAATTATTTTGTTGTATGAAGGTAAAAGCAGGGGAGGGCTATAAAGAAAGAGTAGTGTGGTTCTCGAAGTCCTGTGCATATTAAGGACTTTAAAGGAGAAAGCATAATTAAATGTTAATAACTTTATCATGAGAGCAGAAGCTGTTTGTGTGTATTCATAGCTCTGCCAATCTCGCCTCCCTTGTCCTCTGTATTTTAGTTACTTCCAGTTTAAGGCAAAACTGCTGTTCTGCACTACTAAAGTTGGGCTGGGAAATTTTATGGAACTTCAAATACAAATGAAATAGAACCTATCAAATATCTCAGAAATAAATTAGGCAAACAATGAGCTCCTTGGCAACTTAGTCCTTTGCTTAACTGTCATGCCTTCAAGAGACTTGTATTAAAATAATATCTGAGTATATGATGTATGCGATGACATAAGGTATGTGATGTAACTAAGCTTTTGCCACAGAAATCATTTGCTGATTCTGACTGAGAAATAACTTATACCTCTACTGCATTTCAAGAGAAGAAATTTTGATTTTCTCTCAAGAAAGTGAAGGCTATGTAACAAAGAGCCAGAACTGTATATGTGATGGTAATTGCATATAGTGCAGATTTTTTCATTTTAATAGACCAATGCAAAGGCAGCTAAACACTTTGTTTTTTGTAATGTATGGAAAGATTTACGTAAAAAGCACCTGTTTGCAGTAGATTATATATCACTGTGTACTAAGTATATATTCTGAAGCTTACGTTGCTTTGTAGCTGTTAACAGGTTAGTAATAATATTCGCATGTATAGGATTATTTTTTCCCCAAAAATATATTTTGCTCATAAAGTAATTGAGCATGAAGAGGGGCTCGAGAAGCCTAGAAAGATCTGTTCCCCCTCCCTGGGGGCTATATTAGACCTCTGAGTCATGAAGTCTTTGCATAGTAGGTGTCTGGTTACAAACCTTTTATGGGCCCTACTCAGCTGGGATATCAGCATCTGCATTATAGCTTCCATCTATTCTTAGGTGGTATCCCAGCACGACTGAACAGGCAAGGCAAGAAGAGAATATACTTTTCTTGTAGAAAACCTTTTCCTCTTTTCATTCTGTTTCTTTTCACACTTGCTTTTTCTACTCCATCCTTCTGTTCTGCAGTGCCTTGTCATCGGCTGGTGAAGGAGGTACAAAATGGCTTACAACGTGACTCTGAATGGACCGGGACCATGGGGTTTTCGACTGCAGGGCGGCAAGGACTTCAACATGCCCTTGACCATCTCCAGAGTAAGTGAGCAGGAAGCTTTATCAAGTTTGTATAGGTTGGGAAATAACTTACAGTAAGTACACTCTGATGTAGACAAGCAAAACGGAGGATTTCTGCAGCTAGATCAGGGTAAAAGGAATATACTGTAGGCTTTATATGCACCAGTTCAGGGCACAGCCTATCATTGGTAATACCACAGGAAAACATTTTTGGATTATGTGTTTTTAAGAATGATGATACTGTCTCTCTTTAATGAGCTTGCAGCTCTGTTTAGATTGTGCTGTATCTTTTCTGTTGTCAGGGACCTCTCTGGTCCTGTCTATATGGAGCTCTGGAGGAAAGGAATAGGAGAACCACAAATAATGAAATAATTTTTATCACTATTGTAAATATATATATAGCAGTATATAACTGCTTCTAAATGTGTGAAGTCTGTACAGGATAAAGGCATATATTTCCTCCCTTTCCTGGGAGGTACAAGAAACGGGTACAAATTAGACATGTCAAGCAGAATACTCAATAATGCTGAAACTACTGTCTTAAATAATGTAAAAGACTTCCATTTGTCTGATTGATGCACAGTGTTTGATTTAATAATTAATTAACCAGTGTATCTGTGTTTTTTTTTCCATAGCCATCTCTTTTCCCCTCTATAAGAGGAATAACTTAAGGCATTTCAGTCAGGTGCTGTTGGAACCTTAACTATATCTTTCTTTAAAGACTTCTAACTCTGAATGGTCCTCAAGTGCAAAAGTTTCCCAGTCTTCATTTGCTTTTATGAAACTAGATAGCTCTGTGTCACTTCTGATTTGGAAACTCTTCTTTCCAGTATCTCTCAGCAGTTCTGTTGGCTTTCTTGGCAGTTTGAGCTTTAATTCAGAATGTTCAGACCTTTTGGAGAAGTACTGGCTCCACAAATCACCTGCATAACGCTTATCAGTTTGCACCACAGTGACGAGTGAGGTTACTTGCATAACAGTCTTTAAAAGGAATACCAGAATGATTGAATCAGATAAACAGATTGCAAAAAAACTACGGCACTGCAAAAAATAAAGGACTACTTTGAAACATTTCTTAATGAAAAATAGTCTGTTAAATTATGATACCAAGTTGATATTCCTGGCACAACTATGAATCAAGACAGACAAGCTTCTGAAATTTTACCTATCCTGTTTCATATTGAAACTGTAAAGCTCTGTCTTATATGCTCTCCTTTATTCCTGCATGTAATGTTCCTTTCTCTCCAGAGATGTATTTGTGTTAATAGTTCTGTGGTGAGAGGACTTTTTCATAATCCCTTTTGCAGGAGAGGTATTTGTGCCATTGGGGTGGCAAAGAAGGGTGTTCTGTCAGTCTTGCAAATAATGACTGCTTACAGAAATCACTTCCATAAATTTATGCAAACTTGAGCAGGGTAAACACTTCCGGTATTTTATTCCTTACCCCACTGAAGGTAAGGATGGAGAGGTGCCAGCATATATTTGCAGGCATACTCATGACATTTTAGCACCCTGCTCTGTGAAGTGTTGAGTTTTTAAAAGTAATTCAGTTGTGCCTGGAGGCCACGTGTCAAAGACTTTGGCTATGACACTTGCGCTGTATATGACACAATGAAAAGTCAATTGTTTCCCAAAGAGTCCATAGTCTTAGGTGGTGGTCTGGTAAGGGAGACTTACTCCTATCCAAAGGTTGTGTGATTCTCATGGGACTGCTTAGGGCATGTGATGAGCTGGAGTAAATCTCTGTGATTGCTGGATTCCAGAGGCACAGAGGAATTACCATTTTGCACAGCTGGCTGCATTCCTGGCAATAGAAGTGTCAGAAAGTACTGTTAAATGCTTTGAAAGATTCCCCACTGAGGCCCTGTTTTGGGCTGTGAACATTGCTTTAGGGATGGGTTTGGAAGCCCTACTTAAGGGAAAAAGCAGACATGCAGAAATGAGCATGCTGTCTCTTGGGGAAAGGTGGACTAGGAATGTCTGCTATTTGTGATATTTTTACTAGTTAAGAGTTTAATGCATTACTTCTGGTAATAATGTCTATTTCTAATCTATCTTCCTGCACATACGTGCATCTAAAACTATCAGATTCCTGTTATGAGCAGTTGGCAGACAAATGAGGTGGGCTATGAATGCGAATGTCATTGCGGTCTTGCCAAAAGGAGAAGGGAAGACTACTTATTTGGTTTTTTTTTTCCTCAAGGATATCTTAAGGGACAGTTCTCACAGTTTATACTCTCTTCTTGGGCAGAGCATACAGTTCTGCATGTTCTCAGCAGGTACTGCACTCATCTGTGGACTAGTTTTGATCTACATTCCCACTGAGATGGGACCAGACTTGCAGTATGTAGAACAGTGGTACTTAAAATGCAACCCTTTCGACTGAAAGGACCACATGGTTGCTTTTAATACCTGATGTGGCATGACCTCTTTACTTCCTCATGTTTAGTTTTTCACTACACAGGCACATAGGCTTTACCTATGGGTACACACATTATACTCTAGCAGCTTCCAAACAGTGAGATTATCTGTGGAGTGCCACTGAAAATAGAAGATTCACCTTCTTTTATGGAGACTCTTTCTTCTGTTAATGCTTCAGGTCATATAGTGACAGCAGCCTCTGTGCTCCTAGGAAAGATGACAGCATTTACTACACCAGGTTTGTTCATCCCATCTATAGTTTTACCTCTGTATGTTCAAGGGACTTTCTGAAAGGAAAAGCTGATGTTGGTGTTACTACTAAGTGAATCCTCAGCTAGACATAAATGGGTATCCTGGTCTTAAGGAGTAGAACTGTGGCCTGGAGCTTGGGAAATCCAGGCTGTATCATCCAGCCAGGGAAGCAATGCAAGTCTGAACCTCTGCTAATGCTTCTGTTCAGGAAAATGTTCTTCTCCTTAAAGCTGTGAGCAATGAAGAGAACTACTCTTTCTCAGAGCTGTATGTTATAACATTTCAGGTTTAAAGGTCTTTTAAAAATATTTTCTGAGATGTTGTCTTTTATTCCCATCTAGGAGGCTCAGCTGATCGTACTGACGCAGGGATATCAGTCAGTCAGCTGGGTGACAAGCGAGGGCATAGCTTTGTGTTCCCCCAAAATGGAACATAGTGCTTAATGCTATGTTCTCTGTCTAAAAATAAGTAGCTGTCTGCTGACAGTAGTAGGGTGAGAAACAAGTACATAAGAGAGAATGTCACCCTGCAGCTTCATACTCTTTTAACAATGGAACAGATTCTTAGAAAATAATCTGGGAAGACTTTGTACTTTAAACCTATTCTTTTACTCCCCACCCTACAGACCTTCCCACTCTCCCAGATGAATTCACCATGAGATGTCCCTTTTACATATCAGTAGTGTCTGACTCTGGGTGAAGCTGAGGGTCTGTTCCTGCTGAAATGAGGGAGTTGCAGGTTATTGGCACTGCTAAGAGCTGCCACCAGTGGCCTCATTGTACTTGCAAATCTCATCCTTCCGAATTGATGTAGGCAGCAAAGCAGTTTTTCTCCTACTGCCTGCACAGTCTGCCTGAAAACAAGTCAAATGAACTTTATAGACTTAATCCTCTCTAAGAAGTATATTAGGCATGATTAATCATTTAAGTGATATATTGTCATGTTACTTAAGATGAAGTAATTGAACATGGATGGATATAATGGCTGTCACTTTATTTGTGAATGATGTTTATTGAGCAGCAGACTTGTACTGAGGCAGGCTGGCTTGCAAGTGGGGCAATGACATGTAAGGTATGCAGTAATTATTGTTATTTTCAAAGAGTTAAAACACTGTTTGAAGCGGTGTAGTTGCTTAGCACTGATGTGTTCATTCTGCTTATCCACTCTGTTCTCTTCCCTAATAGAGGAGGAGGTTGCTGTTAATGTTGCCTGGGTGCCAAATCAAAGCCTGAAGCTAAAGGAGACTGTATTTAAACAAGCAACAACAGCAAAAAGATAATATTAAAAAGCTATTTTGGCTTTGCTTTGATGAGTAGGAAATTGAAATTTGACCATGATGGCAATACAGTAAGGGGAAATTCTGAGCACTAATAGGAAAAATAAATGACATTTTGAGCTGATCTGTGTTCTTGCTCTGATGCAAGCAACGCAGAGCCTTCTGAAAGAGCTCTTCTAGTGTTGTCAATCCATATCACTGGAGGAACAGGAAACAGGTTTTTCTCATATTTCTTGGATTCTCTCCTTTTACTTGTGTTTTAATTACTTTCTGTCCCTTTTTCACTCCCAAACATACAGATGTCAACCTCTGTCTGTGACTGTTTCTCTCAGGGGATCTGTGTTCATCCTGTACTCCTGGTCGCTTTATTACCTATGGGCTTTCAGTGCTTGACAATAAACAAGTGTTGGTTGGAAGGGGAGTCCCTCTTATCTTTTGTTCCTTTATTCTGAAAGTCAGCAAAAGAGATTGCTGTGTCAAACAGCAGGCACCCTGCTGCTGTCATCTGAACAGGTGTTGTTCAGGATTCATTGTCATCAGGAGAAGGAAGTATACCTGTGTTGACTGAAATCAGGGCATTTAGCAAGTTCATTTGAAATGGATTTCACATCCTTCATTAAGAATCTCTCTGATAATAGTTGTGATAAAATTTCAACTTTGAGAGAAAAGGTTTGTTACATCTCAAAGTCAAGTCTTTCACAATGCTGAAATATATAAATCAATGTCAATGTTAATGTCAATTAATGCCAGGTGGTGTTTTTAATGAAAAAAGGCAATATCTTCTTTTATCACCTCTCTTTTAACTATGAGTGAATAGAGAGGCTTTATTTTTCTGCCAAAATGCAAATGTCTAGCTTCAGAGGCGGGTTGTGAATCACGGGATTTTAATGTAACTATCCTTTTCCATCTAAAAGCTTTGAATTTTTATTCATTGACCATTTGAAATTCTTCTCCTTTCCTACATTTGAGCTTAGAATAGTTTCCTGCAAGAAGGAAATGAAGTTTTGCCAGGGCAGCTTCTAAGAAGGCTCTGAAATGTTGCAGTCTAAGTGAGGGGTGGGGGGAAAAAATTATTCTGTTGGTGTCAGCATTCCTTTCAGAATCTGCTTAATTTTGTGGTAATCTTGAAACTCAATTTCCAGAAACTATAATTTTGCACAAAGGAGAAGGGACTCTTTATTTTCTATTTTATTTAGATATCAGTGTCATGATGTACATACATGCACATACTTCCTTCATGAAGGAGAATATATTGCTACCACATAACTTTAAGGAAGGGTGATGTTTACAGCTCTGCTACAGCTTTTGGTTGTTTTTTCCTTTAAATCAAGTAAGGGAAATTTTCTTGACAGTGAGGGTGACAGAGCCCTGGAACAGGTTGCCAAGGGAGGTGTAGAGTCTCTTTCTTTGGAGGTTTTCAAAACTCACTTGAATGCAATCCTGTGCCACATGCCACAGGTGCCCCTGCATGTTCTGGGGGGTTCGACTAGATGATCTCTAAAGGTCCCTTCCAACCTTAAGGATTCTATGATTCTATGTGCTTGCAATTGAAAACCAGCCCCTCATAGCTGTATGATGAAAATGACTAAAAACTAAACCCAGTGCTGAAAGCCGTGAATGTATAGAGTACCATGTGCTCTGCATAGTACCTGTGCACACACTGTAGGTAGCTCTGTTTCAGATTGTGTTTCTCAATTCTGTCTGTTATGAATTTCAGGATAACCATGTAGCCCTGTTGGAATGTAGGCCAGATGAATATGGCTAATGGTCTGAATAGCTGTGGTAATGGCTTAAGCGATGTGTAGCTGGTGTTATATAATAAACCCTGGTGCCCTGCTTGTTCTGACACAAAATACTTAGCGAATGCAGTTGTAGCCCTTCTTTTCTCTTTGGTCTGCTAAATGCAGCTCGCTGGAGTTTGATTGTTATCTGGGTCATTGAATCCATTGTGGCAGTGTCTCTGAAAGAGCTTAGTGTATAGAGTAACCAGACATAGGATCTACTCAGTGACCAACTCACTTGTAAATATAGTCAGTATTTGTTGGTGCTAGGCTACTACTGCGTCCAAAAAACAGTTTGCAGGGACTTTACAGCTTGCTTTGCTGCTGCAGGAAGAGAGGCATAACCTTACCTGTGAACAGGAGGCCTAGTGTTGATTGACTATGGTGAGAAACTTGGGCCTAGCAATGGTGAAAAGCTGAGGAGGATTTCACAAGTGGAGATAACTGTAATTACTGTGTCTTTATGTAGCTCTCAAGTTTACTGAATTAACTTGTAAAAATTTTGAAGCTTCCTGAGAACCATTAAAAGTACCAGGAAGTAACCAGTAAGTTACGAATTTTTGGATGCTGAAGGTAGATTTTATAGTGAAAATATACAACCCATTTCCATTTAGTACTTTATGTTGTCTGCTGTCTGACCTCGTAAATGGCAGCCTTCTATGACACAGCAGATAACCCTGTTATTAATTCTGTTCTGAGTAGCTTATTGCAGAATGATTTTCGGCCAATTAAAGAATGAAATCAGCAATGAATCTGCAAATATGTTTGCTTTAGCTATCCTGGCAGCAACAATTTTCATCTCACTGGATATGTTTAGTGAGAGGAGGGAGGAAGACTTCTACTGAATTTTTTAAAAGTTGATACTTGCTTATCTTGAATAAAATAATTTAAAATAGTTTTTTGCAGTGCCCTTTAGGGTATGCTTTGAAATTGCTAATGCTGTCTGAAAAAGGATGACAAAAAAGCATGTGAAAGGGCTGTTTTTCCTTCTGCTATTGGAATTAATCTCTTAAAGGTTCCTTGAGAGTGAAATCTAAGAGGCTTTTCTGCAACAATTTTTTACCTTATTAAAACCTAATTTTATCAAGTATACAGTGCTGTTTAATAAATGATGCTTTGTAAAGAATTGTTTTATTGCCTGTGCAAAGCGAGGGCAAGGATAGCAGTAGGTACACTGTTTTGTTGCGTTGTGTTAAATGTACCGTATTACTTAAGTTATGAGTTAAAAGCAAATAAGGGTTACTCATCAAAACATGCCTTACAGGGAATGAGGAAAAAATTATTTGACTTAGCTGATAATGTGATTTAAGGGTTCAGGTGATATGATAGCTTCAGCATATGGGCTGCCAGCCTGATGCTGGCCCTGCATCTTAGCCTGCCTTACTGTTAGAAATCCTTTTGGAACAGTCCTGAAAGGTCCATTTTCAGGTCTGTGAAAAGTATATTTGTTTCTCTAAAATGCAAAACTATTTCTTTGTCCTTCTAGGCCTTCTGGGTGTAGGGGGGAAGCTTTTCAGGGACAGAAGGAAAACTGTATTTTTTACCCACTAATTTTGTGTGTAAGTGCTGTTTTTCTAGAACTGAGTACCTTGAAAATAATGAATTAGCTACCAGCCTAGTAATGGCTTCTGAACATGCTCCTTAAAGGTGACTTTTTTTTTTTTTTTGCTCCCCTTTGCCTGTGGCCAGCAGCCATTTTCCAGAACGTCAATGAGATCTTACCCTTCTTTTTAGGAAGACGTAATGGGTCAAATGTCTTAAAGGCGTGCAAATCCCCAGGCAGGGGTAGGGTTACCTTCCATACCTCCCACCTATGTAGCTGCTATTGGAGTTATCTGTGCCACAGGTGTTCAGGCCTGGACTTGTGAATATATAGATTTTAACCTTTGTCCAAAATCCTTCCAAATACACTTGATTTGTAGCAATGGCAGCTGAGGATTAGGAAGAACTCTGCCTTTCATATGCTGGCACCCTTTCTCAGAGTCCACATACCAGCTGCTAGGCTATTTTGGCTCCCTCACTTGTTGCTCTTGGTTAGCTGTACTTGTTAGCGCAGAGGTAAACCCATATTCTCATTAAAGCTGGCTCAAAGGTGCACGCTTAGTTTGAACAAGCGATGATCTTCTATGTGAAGACAGCATTAATCACAATTAGTCTTAATGTAACACAAAGAATAACTGTAAGGCATCATAATATTACTACCTGGTTAGGGTGGCATGCATGCGCTTCAGAGACCTCTGTGGGACTATCATGCTATATTTAAAGCATCCTGTAACTTAGGAAGCTATTTTGAATTGGAATGAATGCTGCATTTACTTCAGACTTTTGGAATGCCAGCTTGGGATGTGACATCCGAAAATCCAGAAATACTATGCGTAACTCCAAATTCTAGTATGTACTGCCAAATCCAGAATGTTCTGGTATTAGGGTCAATTTGGGCTGCCTTTTCTTGATCCTCACGGTCATTTGGAGCTGTCCTCTATTTGAGAATGTCAGCATTCTCTCCTTACCTAGTCATAGCTGGCTCAAAAATGGCCAGGGACAGGTGCTACTACTGCAGAGAGGTGTTTAAAAAAGAAGGGGACAGCTGAAACAAGATGTTCTTTCATCAGAGATGGCTAAGATTAATCACCCTAAGAAATAAATTTCTAGTCTTGCTGTTAACTCTAAGAATTGGAAACCTCCTTGTCAAATTGCTTTCCTGCTGGGAAAATTCTTGTCTTGGGCTCACTAAAGTGGCCTAACAAATTGTTTGGGACTAAATCCTATCTGGAGGAGCCAAGCTCACTACACCTCTTGCAGGAGGGCATCTCCCATACTTGAAAGCTTAGTGCCTTGGTTGTGGCAGTCAGCTGTGAGAGCAAGCATATTGATACCTCTGTGGACAGTGTTCATGGGGAGGACAAATGGAGACTGGATGAGGAAAGTGAGGACCTTCCTCAGAACCTTCCATAAAATGTTGATATTTTGTATAAGAAGGAAGAGCCTATGCAGGATGCAAGAGTACAGGAGGGAGTTGGCTGAGCAGAGTAAGTTATGCAAGTTCACCACTGCTGTATTTAACTTAGTCTCCCTTTTCCTTGCATTAAATAGTCATCACTATCCTTTGCTTGGGAACCCAATCTGCAGCTAATAGCAGTATCATTTCTGAACTGAGAGGAGGACTGAAAAGAACCTATCTTAACTGAGAGGAGGCGTAATATCTCAGAATTTCTGGAAGATGTATCCCTGTGCTTATAATTATACCTCCTGTGTATCACAAGTCATGCTCTTGTCCTACTCCTGGGCAGTTCCATCCACATAACTGCTTAAATCGTTCTGCAGAGCTTTGTTTGCTCACACTGCCAAATGATTTCAGACTGCAGTCTCTTTTCCATTGAAAATATGTTGAGCACTGATAGTACTTTTACGGTTCTTTTATTTAGTTAAGTGTTTCTAGCTTTGGATGTGATAGCAGTAGATGAAGTATGTGGGAGAAGCAGCAAAAAATTATAAGCTCTAGTGAAACCATGAGTTAAGTTTTAAATCCAGTTCAGTTGTGTCTAGAGCTAATTGTAATTCCTTTCCTAGTAAAAGGGAGAAGTCTGAGGACTGGTAATTTACATGGACAGGATTGTTCTCAAAGAATATGAAGCAAGGAGCCTTTGGTACAGTATAAATGTGAGAAGTTATCCCAGCTTGTGGGGATGTTTTAGAGGGGTAAAAAAAAAAATCACTTAGACAATATAGAAGGCATATTTCCAGTTTGATTGGCAAGATGAGGAGGTGGTATATCATTTCTTTGCATATGAAGGGACTGGCAGTGAATGAAACCAAAACTAGAACTAAGCTGCTTTATTTATCCTTTGAACAGGTGCAGCACAAGCAGCTGCAATATGATCTTTTATATACTCTATCCCCAATTCCCTGGAGTTCATGTGTCCTAAAGACAACCTAGGAAGGAGGGAGGGAGGACACTCTTGTACAGTATTACATTTTCTGGAGCAGTATTATACTTTATAAGTACAGTGTGAGGTGCTGATCCTTCCTATGGGGAAGGAATTCAGAAGTTAGACCTGAGTTTCATGTCATCTGGTGGTATGGGTAGATGCCTGTTTCTCTTGCCGCTGTTTAACTCAATTACTGAATTCAGTCTATAAGTTTTCTGCTCTTGTGTCTTTCTTTATAGGTCAGAAAAAAAGTGGCACAAAGCAAGAGTTTTGAAAAATAAAACACCTGTGACTTGCTTCATGTTAACGGGGTTTCTAGTACATTTAATTTGAAGAAGATATTGCCAAGGGAACTGCTGATTTTTTTTTCTTTGTTTGCATTAAGCCTTGGTCTTTTTCTGCTAGTCTAGGCAAATTTTACTTGTGTCCCCATGTTAAATGCACCCACAAGCTTGGGAGACAAAGGAAGAGCTCTTGCCAGGTAGTTCAGATTAAGTGTGTCTGTTCAAAGTTAGGAGCCAGGTATAGGTTTGGGAGCAAAAGGTCCTCATTGGCATTTTGTTCTGGAATCTCTGCTGTACATGTTTCAGCCTAGATGCTGATAGTCCATAGTTTTAATCTTCCTCTAAAGTATTTGCTCTTGGCTCTTATCACAGATAACACAGTGGCTATGTGACCTCTAACAGCTCTTTAGCATGAGCATGTCCTGGTGTAACGTGAGGATGGAAACAGTACTGCTCTGGAGATGAGAAGGAAAAAAAAAAAAAAAAAAAAAACCCTTTTAAAGCATAATTTTACTCAACTGCAGACCCTCAACTTGAACTACATAAAAATGCAGATGACTAGCAAGAAAAGTCCTAAAGTCCTGAAATTGCTGAAACCTCTCTGGAAGAAGGAGTGTACATGCCATTTCTGACACTGTCACCCACCTTGCTACAGTTGCATATTTCTGTCATACTGTAATCAACTAAATGCATTTTTTTCCTGGCTAAATGTTAACTCTGAGGGCTGAAGGTGTTGCTCTGAAGACACAAATCTGAGACTTTTGTTTTTTAATATCCATTGTATTGTTTTAATATATTGAGGCTGTAATGTTAAGCATCTATATTTCTATGGTCATTTTTGCTTTAAAAAAGAAGGAAATAGGAAATCCAGTGAAAATATATTTGCTTAAGAAAGACAAAATCTAGACTGCTCTTGTGTCTATTTTCAGTTTTGGTTCAGTTTCATTCAGTTTCATTTCTGTTGCATTTGAAATCATGGAAACTTGGT
This sequence comes from Nothoprocta pentlandii, assembly GCA_013398315.1. NCBI lineage: Eukaryota > Metazoa > Chordata > Aves > Tinamiformes > Tinamidae > Nothoprocta > Nothoprocta pentlandii. The sequence continues at coordinate 2,318,028 of VZSG01000039.1, read as the reverse complement.
TTCTTTATTTCACTTCTATTGTTTTTATCCTATTTTTCTTCCTTTTTTTTCATCCTATTGTCTGCCTTCATGTTGTTAAGCCATACTTGTCATGGCTCTGGGTGTCCTATTGGATGAATTTGCAGACTTGTCCTGTGGGGTCTCCAGAGTTCTGGATGCTGCTGTGATACAAAAGATAGATGTGTTTGATACTATGCTTGATAGTCTCCTTTTTCTTTTCTCTAGTGCCTTGCATCACTGTGTATTGTAAATAGCTTGCACTGCTCTGAGTCTCAATTTAGTGACACAACAGAATAGAGATAGTGACCAAGCCTCGTATTTAAGAAGAGCTTTCTGTAAGTTGTGCTGAAAATCGATGGTATGAGTCTTAACCTATGCTTAGCGTGGAAATGTAGCTTTTCCTTTCCCTAACCATTGACAGCCTGTAGAAATTAATGATCTTTTTCCTTTGTATTCTTTTTCTGACACCTCCCTCTTCTGTCTGTTTATGGCCAGTTATAATTGCAGGGAATAAATCAGTGCACCATAATGACAGGTCTTTGTCTTTTGATTAAAATGCATACTATGTATTTTGTGGTGCAAATTTTTTTTTTTTTGCTGGCTTTTCCCACTCAATACTCAGTTTTCATCTTTATATAAACTTAGCTGTTCATGTAGTGTTAGTGAAAATCCAATTAAGAAGTGGCTATAAGACTGGATTCCCAGCACAAATGTTGAAAGTGCGTGTTCTAAGCTAGTGAGATAATTAGAAAACTATGTATGTACTAAGGGAGGTGCAGGATATATGTGGAAATGACTCTGGTAACTTTTAAAGCGTTTTACAATATCCTCCTAGACCTGGGTTAGTATAGAGAGCCTTAGGTTTTGAAAAAGGTAATTCTCAAGAGAATGAGGGTATCAAGTCTAAAAGAGGAAAGAACATTATAAACCTACATATTGGCATAGGACCAGAAGGAAGTTTAAAGTCTTGTCTGGAAGCTCTCCTCTTATAATAATCCTCCTAATCTACTGAGCACAAGATTAATCTGTTTTAGGTTAAACAAGGAAGGAGAAGAAAGTCATGCTTGCACTTATTTGCTCACAATATTTATGTAGAAATTTAGAAAAAAATCATTTTTTGTCTTGCTTTTTGTGTTATTTCAAATAATTTCTTGTATTTGTAGCAAGAAAAAATGCTACCCTAATAGTCTAGTAGATAATATCTCATTTGTAACGTGCTTAAAGGGGCAAAATCAAAAATTCTCCATAGTGGGAAAAATGACTTTAAAGAATGAAAACTATTCAAGTTGTCCAAATTTAGGTAGATGATAATTAGAAACCTTCTGATTGCATATATTTTGTGTTTAGCCCTAAATCTCTGTGGTGTGCCCAGTTCCAAGTGTTGTAGCCACCATCTGGAACTTAATATAATCTCTATTTCTGTTTCTCTTTTCTTTTTATTTAATGCTTTAGTTAAAATACGGAAGTACTGACCATGCAAGAGACTATTGTTGGCAAGCCTTTGATGAGCACTCCTGGAATTTCATTGCAGGAGCTGTGACTTCTGTTTTATCTGAAATCTCACTGGCTGCTGATGACAGACAAACTCTGTTTTTAGCATTGCACTGAAGGTCAGGCAAATGACTGGCTCTCAGAGTAACTGAAGATACTGGAACAAATTTATTCCTGGTATAATTCCACTAGTTCTGTGGAATTGCAGGGCAAATATATTGATGCAAAGGGTCTCACAAGTTGAAAGATGATATGACAGTTCATGTCCGCTTGTGTTTTTTAAATAAATAAAAGTTGGGGAAAATACTTTTTAATGTGAAATTCTTTCTGTAAAATAAATGCTATGCACTCTGAGGTGAGAGTAATACATTTACCTCATACAAAACCAGCATAGCTTCATTAAGGAGACTGACTACCACTGAAAGTGCTTTGTGCCTTTTTTCCCCCCCTAATCTTTGAGGATATAACTCTTTTTTTAATCAACACGATAGATTGATACTCTTTTTTTCCAATTGTATATATGATAGGGTTGATCTAGGAAATGTATATATTTCTTAGGATGATATCTGGGTGGAGTTTGGTATAATTTCATTATCTTTGGCAAATTTTTAATTTTAGCTGCTGTTTTGGCACACCAAGTCTGTACAGTCTGTCCAGCAGACAGGCTAGATACCTCATTTTATTACAGCAAGTTACTTTTCATTCGTATTCAAGACATTAAATTACAAATGGCTCAAGAAAACTCTTTAAGTAACTTGTGAAGACTGTATCTAGATATATACCGTTGCTCATGTACTGGGAAAGGAAGTGTGAATATATAGACACTCCGTATAAGGTGGCATTGCAACAACTAAAATGGCTAGAAAATATGAAGGAGTTGAGGAGAAACCTTGTTGCATGAGTCACAGCCAGACTAACTGTTTCCAGAGCATAAATGCAAGAAGGAGATGCCTGTCAGCAGGGAGAGTGGCCAACAAGGGGTGGTTGTCACTTAGGCAATTAGGCTGAATTAAGGCAGGTCAGATGGATAACATGTAAAGCCCTAAATGCCTTTGTTTGGTAAAAGATGTCATCTTTTATGTTACTTTGTACCTGAAGGACCAAGGCTACGTGTTGATTACCAATATCTGGGACTGCTGGGAGTTAGCGCAAAGATTCGGGATGAACTGTTTATAAAAAAAAAAAAAAGGCATTATTAAGAATACAAAACACATGTAAAATATGCTAATAGATACCAATACACTTACAGTTCTGTGATAGAAATAGGTACCGTAAAGCTCAAGTTATATGTTTTAGTATTTTGGTCTTATTTTTGCCAAGAGGCTATACTTCAGGGAGATCTCCTTTAAAGACAACAAGATGTTTCTTTAGTGATGGTTACTCTGAGGATCTTAAAGTACCAACAACTGTTACCATCATGAGGCAGGATTTCTTCAGACTTGCTTAGCTTTGGCTAGAATGCTGGGCCCGGAAGGGCTCAGCACTACCAAACCATCCAGGACATATGCTCTTTTTAAATCCGTGAAAAATCCTGTGCTCATTCTATACCCTGTGTTCTAATGTCAAAGCAAATACATGTTATACCTCCAGCACCTGCTGGAACACATACTTGAACTACTTTATAGTAGTACTAAGCATACCACCCTACTTAAAGTCCTGTCAACATAGCTATGATAAAGCCCCTTTTGGAAAATGTGTAGCTTTACTCTAAAATAATCATTTATCGTAACTCAAAGGCAGAGTTAATTGGCAGTTAGTATTTGTAGTAATTTGAATTCCTGACCTTTGTGAAACAGGGCTGTTTATGCAAGTGTGGGCCTCGTGTAGGACATATATACTTTGAACATTTATGGATGCTTTTAACAAAATAAAACCGTTTGTTACAAATAAGCTTCACTTTGAAAAACAGCTAAGGTGGTCAATATATTTACAAGTGGTGGTGTACTGTAATGCTTAGGTTTTGGAAATGCAACCTGTAGTTTTAAGCGCTGAAAATACTATTCTTAGATTGTAAGTTTATTAAAAAAAAAAAAGAAATATAAAATTTTATTTGCCAATATTAATGCAACTGAAATGATGGATTAACAAAATGGAGTTTTATAAACATTGCTGTCTATTATGAAAGTAATGTAACCTCTGTTATGCAAGTAAAGTAACCTGTGGAATAAAGGGGACAAATACCTTGCTTGTACCTTAGGCAAAAACACATAAGCCCTCAGCCTCTTTGGTGCTGTGTAAGTTAAGAGTGGAAATGAGATTGCACTAGCAGGATGTGGTTCATATTGCCCTGTAGAATTGCTCTATGACATAAAGTGATAGAGAAACAAAAAAGCTTTGGGAGAGAAGGGCTAGAGGAGACAATATAATTATGTACACTGATTCAGTTAATTATGTTGACCTCAGAAGGTGGTGGTGGTTCTGGTTTGTTTTTGTAATCATCCTTACTTCCTAGTGAGATAAGTATATAACTCCATCTGAAATCCAATCTCTCCTGCATACCTTGTACTTATATTTGTGTACTTATGGATTTGTAGATTACTTTTCTGGACAAAGATTTACTTAAGCCAATTGCAGATAAGTTGAGGTATATCCTGTTGATCTTATGGACCATTCTTCTGACTTCGTTGGCTCCTGACTTTCTGCCAGTAACATGGACTTGTAATCTGCATTCTGTCAGCATGGGAGGCTTCGTACGTTAGTTCCTGTGATTTAGGCTTAAATATAATTTATCTGAAAGGCTGCCAGGTTTGTATACTTTGAGTTTTCGGTCTCTTTACTGGAGAGAACTGGATTGTCTGGTACACAGCCAGGGAAAAGGCACACTGCACGTGGGTGCAAGCAAGATGGAAGTCAGGTGTGCGCCCTAAGAGCTCTTCTCTTTAACAAGTTTGCTGTGGCTTTGGTGGAGAGGATTCAGTAGAGAGGGTTTCTGGAGTAATAAAAAACTGAGGTAAGATGAACTTGCAACTTCTTCCTTTTGATGGTAAGAGAAGGGAAGTTACTGTTCAGGACAGAACAGACACGAGCACGAGGGCTTACCACAATTGTTAGTTTGACCTCTATATTCATAAAGCCAGCAAATATAACCTAAAACTTTAGCGGGGCTATAAGAGCGTTTTAAATCTTTTTGTAAATTAAAGATGTATTTTCCAAATGCTATGTGCAAATTAATGATTGATATTTTGCCTGAGACAAAAATACAACCTCTGGTTTACCATTGCTAAGCAGTTGTGCAGTCATTTGTAGTATTGCAAAGGAGTTAACAAACTGAAAAACTTGCACTAGTACTGAAGGAAGGGTTCTGTGGTAAGCAGTGGGGAATTATGGCCACACTGTTTTGACTATGCTTACAGTTTGGGGAATTTTCTTGTTTGGTTTGTTTTTCTGATGTGTCAACAGGCAGAAAAAAAAACACTGAAGGACAGAACAGAAAAATAAAACTGCAAGAGTCAGAACAGATATTTTTTGTTTCTCTTCCAAACAGACTGGGTTCATAGGAGGAATATGCAGAAGGAATTCACTTCCTGCAAAAAAGTTTTTCTTCCTTGACTGACTTCTGCAACAGTCACACCTTCCCTAGCAAATCCCACATCAGGTTGACATTTTTTACTTGAAGAAGGTACTTGTATTCATGCTGTGTCGGGATTTGTTAGTCTTAGGCCAATGCTAATCTTTGTGATTTCTGGAAGAATTCAACCATCTCTGATATTCACACTTTCATTTCTCCGTTCTAGTTTCTTCATAGGACTAATTATCAGTTTACCTGATAATGCATGCACAAGACCTTCTAATTACATGCTGCTATACCATAAACAGTGCACTGCTGTCTTACTAGTCTTTATGTAAGATGGGTATGAGTCTGTGTCTCCTCTGAGGTGCAGCCAGCAGCAGCTCAGCTTGGCAGCTTGGTGCTTTTCTCTCTCTCAGCTATCACGTTGCGCATTCTTAGAGGGTCATGCATGATAAAAAGGGATAAGGGGCCCCCCAGGGGACATGACCGATGCCTTATTGTCTGCAGAGCTTTTAGGTTTGCACTCTTAGTACAAATCAACCTAAAGCAAGGGGTCTCTTCCCAGAGACTGCAATAGATACTAGAATTATCGCCTAGCATATAGACAGAGGAACATAGAAATGGAAATTCTTGCTTTTGTGTCAATTCATTGTTGTCTATCCATGATATTCACAGAGCAGCAGTGTTACATGAAGAATGTTAATGTTTTGAAGGGGAGATTAAAGATGCTGTCCTGCTCTTCTGGGACATATCCACAATCTTGTAGACATATATGTATGCATATATTTTATGTCTCAGTTTATCTTTCTTTTACTCTGAGGCACAGGGAAGGTCTGGGTCCCATTGCACTAGACTGTATATACATGGAAGGAAGTAGTCAATGCTTCACAGCTTTTGGTTTGTCTTTCCGTTGCCAAAAATATAGATAACTAGAAGCTGACATGTACATCTCTGTGTGTGTATGGTATATGTAGCTTTAATATCAGCTGCTGTTCATTCCTAATATTTCCTTCTGCACCTTGAGAAGTCTCCATTTTGATAATCCACATTCTGCTGGCAAAACGCTATTGCCAGCAGTGACTCAATTCTAAAGTATGAGTAATCAGTGTCTTTTTGTAGTTCTGACTTTGGATATGGGCTTTGACTTTGTCAAAGAATATAGTGATTATGAAATGTTAATTATTGCTTTCTTGCTAGAGAATAAGAAGCTTATGCTGATATGTGAAATAAGAGACTTGAATATATTCTAGACTGCATATGACCCAAAGGGCCAACTGGTATGAACTGGAATTGTGAAGGGGCTCTTTTTCTAGGGATTTTGATCCTTTGAGGTTTCTGAGGAGTTTTACAGGAAGTGGAAGCAGAAGGTAGAGGATAAATTTCTTTCAATCATGAAAGTAGTACAAAAAGGCAGAGGGAAGGGCCATTCAGAAGAAAATGCCTGTCAGCAGCTTAGAGAACCAGATGGACGTAATCTGTGGTACTATTTAAAGAATGCCCAGTAAAACAGTGGGAGCATGTAAAGACTTCATTAGACAGTTACATGTGAAATCCATATGTTGCTCCTATATTATATATGTAATTTTACAGTCTCTCAGGGAATTGTACAATTCTATAAGTAGAAGTCCAATTGTGGGATAAAGAGAGATTATTAATGTAGCTCCATTTGGAACTTCTGTCTGCCCCAGGAATCTTCCCAGCTGCCCAGTAGCTATCCAGGCATTTATAACTTTCATTTATTTCCATTTCTTGATATCAGAAGTAAAAGCTTGCGGTTAAATAGGTGAATATTCACTTTGAAAAATGTGCTTTTCCATTGCCATTGTACCTGGCAAATTCTTCATATGCAGCATATCAAAGTTCCTTTGTCAACAGTTACTAGATATTTTTCTCTGCAAATATGATTCATCATACTGAGTAATGTTACTGCACAAGGCATTATGAGAGAAGGAAGGGTATTAAAAAGCAAAAATGAGGAGGAGAGAGGAGGAAAGCTGAAACTGGGTGAAAAATAATGACTATGAAGGATTGACAGCCAGACACTCATGAAGTTATATCCTGATTTAAGAGGCTTCAGAGAAATCTGGACAAGAGCAAACGCTGATGTGTACAGAATGACTGCACATTTTGCTTGCCTGTGGGTGACCAGCTCTGAAAAATATTACTGTAGTTGTAACTGTCTGGAAAACAGCACTGTCATAAATCTGTCAGTCTTAATTCTGGTTGAATCTGAGATTTGCATTTGAATATTAACAAAAGTGTTAATTTTCTATTGTGTAAAGACATTTTTGCTTTATGCAATAGAAAATGTTCCTTCATTTTAGCTGTTTAGGTGACTTTGCTGACAAAAGATCATGAAGCCTGTTTTGCAGAAGTTCAGCAAAGCTCTTGGTGATATCAAGGTGGGAGGTTAAGCTTTTCTTTATACTTTTTGTAATATTTTTTCAATTATTCATTTTAGACAAATATCATGTTACTAGCAGCAGGATTTCCTGTTAAAGTAACCATCTTGTATTTTGTAGTCTACATAATTTGTTGTCTAGTAATTCATTTAGTGCCAGATGAAAAAAAAATACCAACTAGACACGCAGAAACAGACTGTCTTAGGCTTTCTGAAACTCTTGGTGAAACAGTAGCTTTCCTACCACCTCTCCCAAATTGGTTGCTTTTGACATGTCTCACTGTAGAAGTTAGTGACTGACACAGTCAAGGAAACACTGCTAAGATGGGTTTTGAACTTGAATGCATTCATTCCATGCACATAAATAACAATCCTGTGAACATTTATTCCATGTTCCACAAAATACACTAACAGATTATCATAATTAGTGTAATGCAGTGTATCCTGATTTGGATTTACTAGATTTAGGAGCTCAATGTCACAATGTCTGTGTGGCAGATCACAGCCTTTGCTTCCAGTGGTTTTGAGGAAAAATGCCTGAAGGTAGTGAGGAAGGAATGAAAGATAAAGGTAGAGTTTTGAAATGGAAGTGAAGCACCCTGCAAAACAATTCTCATGTTGAAGTTGTACCTAACTTCTGAAGTTTAATGATCCATAAGTGAGACAGGCTCTGAATGGAGAATGAGCATGACACACTAGGGAACAAATCCATGATAATCTAGATAAAACCTCTACAGCTAAATATACCAAGACACCAAGGGATTATTCTCACGTGTATGTTCTGAACCAAAACTTTGGTACCTATGAATGCTTATTAAAAAATCTTGAAGCCATTTTTGGAAATCTGCCATGAGTTCCTAAACTACTGATCACATTGCCAGACTGGTAGACATCTTAAGATTTTCACTGTAAGTTCTTTTCTATCTTCTCTTTCTTTCTGAAAGGACATGGGGAATGTGCAGAAGAGTGAGAGTTGGGACAGTATTTACAAAGGACATGCTTCAATGTGCCACCTAGAAACACTCCTATAACTTCAAAATTTTTAGGGGGCTGAAAGAATAATCCTGCCTTAACTTGGGAACTCCCTGGGGTTCACCAAGTTTAGATGAGATGCTACACACCTAAAACAGGAGAGAAGAGTACCTAAACAGAAATTAATTGTCAGAAACATTGCTCATAGGGGAAGAACTTCACCTAACCAGCAATACCCTGAGTGCATCCCAGGCAAAGCTGCAGTCTGCGTTTTGCAGATTCACAGCCCTGTCTGCTGATCCCTGTGGGGACAGCTCAGGGTGACAGGCTCTCCATGGTGGTATGTCAGCTAGGTAGGAAAATACTGGCCAGCTTCCTTTGCATAACTTTCCTCAAGTTACTGGACATAGTCCTTCCACCTTGAAATACCCTCTCCACCCACACAGAATTGCTGGGAAATTCTTCATGAAAAAACTTCTTGAAAAAACTTTCATCAGATGACACACCAGGTTGTCTGAGAGAAGATGGTTCTGTGGACTCCTAAAAGACTAGTGGATAAATGTTGCTGAGGTAGGCTGTACAGGAGGCAACAGGAGGAGATACGATCCTTGGTACCACTGAGGTTAAATTCTTTTGGTCGATGTCAAAGAACTTTTTTTGCCTTGTTTTGGTAGTTGTATCTTTTTCTGACTAAATTCTGGGAATGTGCTGCTGAGTAGAATGTCAAAATCAATATGCTTTGTGTTTTTTTGGTCTCCAGGGACTCGGACTTTGAACAAATGATTTTTTCTTTGCAACTCTAGGTTTAGCTGAATTAAAAATTATGAGATCACACACACTTGCCTTTATCTGGGATGGATTTCCCCCAAATAACTTTCCTCATAATGCTTGAGATTTGAGTCAAATTGCAACCACAAACCTGTGTGTAAACAAGATAAGCTGTGAAAATGAAGTTGAGCAGCACTGCTTTGATCCTCAAGCACAGGTCACTTTAAATGAAGAGGCAGTAACAATAGGCAAGTTAATATTAACTGGCTTAGTTACTTCATATCCTCAAGTTCTTTGTAAATGTTATGTTTCCATATTAACTTATGTTTTGTTGAAGTTATGGGGAATTAATGCTAAAATCTTACTTCAGTGTCCCTTTTGCAGGTCCATTTTCTTAACATATCAGTTTTTTTACTTGTGCCTTTCAGGATGTATTGGATCAGAAATGGTATTGATCTTTGTTTAATGAAGACTTTCTGTGTACCAGATTTTCAGAAAGCAGTATCTTTGTCTTCTGTGCAATGTTTTCTAAGGTAGGAAACAGGAAAGGAGGCTGAAGTGCTCTGGGGAAATAAGACTATCAAAACAGGTTAACTTTTTGTAGTAGTGCGCCCAGCTGACTGGCCCTCTTCCTGACCAGAAATGAAACAGTTTTGAGAACCTTGCATTGTGTAGGAGCAATTATTTCAGGGTTACCTGGCCTTAGGTTTAATGACATTGTAACCCACGACAGTGGTTTAAGGCAGAAGAAGAGAAAGTGGGCGGACTGTTAGTCACTGACCTACCCTCGCTGCCTTAGTGATTAAACAAAAATGACCATCTTTTTCAGTAAGTGATATTCTTCATTCTTTGATTTTTGTTTTGAATTCAAAATAACCTTTGGCTGCAAACAATATGTGTATTTTGACACTTCTCACTTTCTATTTCATTTTTTTTCTGTAAACAGTAGGCTGTTCTAGAGTTCCATTAAAAATGGTTTCTTTTTATTGTACTCTGTAGTGCTTAAATGTTTGGAGGTTTTTTGTTTGTTTGTCAGATGTGCACTATACTGCCATAGCTTCCTGTAGGCGAAGCATGGAGGTGACTACCACTGAATTCTGATTTAGAGAGGACTGTTCTCTGCTGTGTCAGACTGGCTAGTGTTATGTTAGTCAGTGAGATTGATCTCCTCATAGTCAGAAACAAACTCACAAAACAAATGCCCATTTAAAGGAATAGCTAAATGTAAACCTGCATCAGTGTAATAAACACCCTAATTTATGAACATGCAGGAGCAGAAGAGTCACGTACACAGCAGCGCAATCTGTGCTGGACTGTCAGGACATACTCAAAGTCAAAGCTATTTTGAGTTACTTAATATCAGAAGTGGCTGGAGGCTGCTAAGTGCCAAACTAAAATGCTCTGTATTGTTTCAAATGCCCTTTTAGTTCAGGCCTTATTGTTGCTGAATCAAAAACCCTTCAAAGTTAGAAAGCTTTATAGCATGTCATTACATGCACTGGAAAGCATTAAACAGAATGTAGTAAAAAAAGAAGAGAAGTTATTTTACTAGAGTGGCGAACAGCAAAAGACAAAACCCTGATTTTACTGCTTGTGCCTACAGTGGGAGACGAGACAAATTGTTTGGACCAGGAGGTCAAAAAATTGCTCAGAAGGGAGAATTCAAGAAGCTATAAAGCTGTGGAAATCTGAAAGGCTGTAGGGATTAGTAAGATCTCACTATCTACTTGAAACACTAAGAAACATTCTGCCTTACAGAATTGCCTTAAAATGAATTCAAAATGTTTAAAAAAAAAAAAAAAGAGAGAGAGAGAAATAGAGATTGGTTCTGATCCCGCAAGTGCAGCTGTCTTGATGGTGAGTTGTCCTGTGGAAGGTGGCAGTTGCTGGGTTGTCAGTGCACTTGGGATCAGTACCTCAGTTGGGTTCTCAGACTGGACTTGCATTAAGGATATCAAACTCTCTGATATCACATAAGAACTTGCTCCTTACACACTGTCATCATAACACACCAAGCAAAGTCTGTAGTAATACTCAGCTTACTGCTTCCATTGTGTTTTTGCAAAGTGGCAGCGCATTCTGTCTTGACACAACGCATGATACTGACTCAGAGCAGGCTGAAAAGATCCAGTGGCTCCCGCCTTCCACGTTCTGACCATCCTCTGTATGACTGGTGTGCACAGGAAAGTTGTGCTTCTGACAGGCTGAGCAGCAACCCCCACACAATGTTCAGCTTCTGTCTGTTGAGAAGAGCTAGCTTTCTTTCTTGCTTGAAGAGTCCATGCCCTGCGTGTGAGCAGTAGTCCTGTAGAGGGTGAGGCAAAAAGAACAGTATTAAGAGGAAGATAATAGTTACAGCACAGCATGGCGTACCCAAGGAAAGCCAGATAGCTGAAGTGCTGATAGGAGGTCTGCTGTTGTAGGACCAATTTCAGCACAGGATGTCCTGAGTTGTAAGTACTTGGCTGACTGTCTCACAAAATCACTCGGCTGCTGTGGCATCGTGGCTCCTGGTACCCAGGAGAGGTAGATTAAAGCTATTTTGGGTATGCTCACATGTATTATAATCTCCCTTCCTAGCCACAGATGAAACACAGCCTGAGAGGGCTCTTGAGAGTATCTCTGCAGCCTGCCAGCTCAGCTCTGCTTAGTGTAAGTGGAAGCTCTTAGAGGTGTCAGGGGCTTATCTTACAGGTCCCCCAAGTGTTCATTTAGGGCAAGTTTTTTTATCCAATTAAAATCAAGCAGCAATGTTTTGTTTTGGCTTTTATTTTCAAAATGCAGTAAATTGAAACTGCAGAAAGTTTTCTCTAGGTGTGATAGAAAGATTTCCCTACAGCTATAGTCCTGTCTCTGCTTTCCCTCCAGGACAAAGCTGTACACAGCTGAGCTCTGCAAGCAGAATCCTTACTCTGGGCTGCAGCTTATCCTTGGTTTCTGTTCTGTGCCTTCTAGAGATGTGTAGGGTGAATATTTGCCTCATGGCTTATCCTGGGAAATCCTTTTCTTCCTTTTCTTCTGCATGTTAACTTGTCCAGATTTTTTTTTAGCATGATTTTCATTTTGGAGCTGCTAGGTGTTTGTTGCAGGAAGAGGGATGGCAAATAGCTTAAGAAACAGTAACTTAAATATTGTCTGTGATATCTTTCACAATGTAACATACAAAATGCAGTTGCATTTTGTTGCAAAAATGTAATCAAGGGAAATATAAATTCATGGAAGCTGCTGCTTCCATGAAGTAGGTGGATTTGTTTCCTAGTGGGTCCTTACTGTTGTCTGCACTTTCCATCCTTTATGGTAGCATGTGTTACAATCTCTGGTAGCTGATTGCATATGTCACATCTCTGCTTTTCAGCATTTCTGACTAAGGAAAGGGACATTTTCTCTTAATAGTTTGCAATCCCCTCCCCCCCACCCCACCCCCCCAAAAAACTGAAGGCACTTGTTCCCAGATGGTTTATTTCTGAAGCTAGGGAGTGCTTGATTCTCTGAAAGTTTGCTCTTAATTGAGAAGAGGGAAGGACAAGCAGCTTGTAGCTTGGGAGGCAAATGTAGCTGAAGTCCTGGGAAGAGTCACTGGCTTGTGCTACAAGCTGCAGTAGTCTAGGCCTCCCCATGTACTTTTGTCTCTTGTAGATTAGGAATTCTTGGGGGCAGAGAGGATGTCTGTCCATCTGATGATAGCAGCATCCTCATTTGTATTTGAACGCTCAAGCACTCAGGGTGCTCTGCCCTGCTTTGGAGGGGCGCTGAGGGCTCCGGTGGGACCATGTGTTCCCATCTCCAGGTGGTGTAGCAGCTGTGCCCCATACGGTGCCTCCCAGAGCTCCTGCTAAGTGGTATTTACTCCCTACCCAGGGCAGGCTTGTTTATCGGGGCACAGCTGTCACTATTGTACTCTACATTAACTCAGTTTTGCTCTCAACACAGTGTTGTAACAATTCTCTTTAGTGCATTGAAAGCAGCATGTGATGCTTCCAACCTGCTCACTTGCTTTTGCCTGGGGATATTGAAGTATCATACTAGATATCCAACTGGTATGAAATTTGGGAGGGCTGGGAGTTCACATATCTGTGAAAGCAGCAAGTATTCCCCAAGCAATCTCTGCTTTTCTAAGAGATATGAAAAACTGTTGACTTGTCAAATTTAACTCTGCACCTACTGTTAAAATTAGTTTTTTCTATCAGTGGTACCCTGATTTATCCAGATTATTTATAAGGATCTTTAACAGGAAGGCTCAAGTGTAGGTATAAAACTGAACAGCAGAGTTTAGCTTACTACACATTTAAGAAGGGTTGATAAGAAAACTACTTGATGAATTTGACTCTTATTGACTGATTTGTCCGAGTTTGACATTTGTTCTCATTTTGCTTTTTTTGTCCCTTTATTGCAAACTCTTTGCTGCCTAATGTGGGGGACTGAGCAGAGTCTTTTGGTAGCTGTTCAAGTACATTTGGGTACTCAGATAATCATATGTACTTTTTACAGGCTAACAAACGTTTTGTGTACTTTGTGTACAGTACAAGTCATAGCTTATGTTTGTAAAAGTTAGAAACACTATTTCTAATATGAAGTAGCATTTACCTTGTTTCCACTACCTTCCTCTTATGAAAGTGCATAAAGTTGTGGAACAAAATGGTGTCATTGAAATTGCTATGAATTATTTTTCTTCTCTATTCCATAACAAGAGCAGAGTGCAATAGGAGATGACACTGCTTTATGAGTCAGTTTTAATTCATTTAAGAGCCTTAATAAATATATCTGACTCTTCTTCACTCAAAAATATGTAATTCTTACTGCTTTTATCTCTACTGGAGATATAGAAAACTATAATTTTAATCAGATCATTCCAAATTAATGGGTGTTTTTAAATACAGTCTTTTACCAGTATGTTGTTCTAATGACTTGACCCCTCAAAAGGGAATTGATGGCAAGCAGACTTTGACCTGGGTCTGTATTGAAATGAGTTAACTTCAAGTTTGTTTGATTTCTATTAATTTTGTTGTTCTATTCCTCCAGTAACAGCAATAGCAGTGGATGAGGAAAATACTTCCTTCATTGTAATTCTGAACAAGTTCTCTCCAATCAGTTTGTGCACCAGAAGATTTACCCTGCTGAGTTTTCCTTCCTTTTTCCATGCAGATCACCCCTGGCAGCAAAGCAGCCCAGTCGCAGATGAACCAAGGGGACCACGTGGTAGCCATTGATGGAGTCAACACTGACAGCATGACCCACCTAGAGGCCCAGAACAAGATCAAGTCGGCCAGCTACAATCTGAGTCTCACTCTTGAAAAGTATGTTGGGTTGTTTGGTCTGGATGGCTATTCTGAAAATGTTATGACAAGTGTTTTGAGTGCATGGGGAGAACATGTCATTCACAAAGTGAGTATTTGCAGCATGTTGTGAGTTTGAATAGTGTGGCACCAGCAGGGCTCTGTGTGTATGTGAAAGTGGCATTTCTCCAGCTGGTAGGATGAGAAACGTGTAGCCTGAGTGCAGGAAAGGAAGTCAGCAGGGTCTGAAAAGGGGAGCATTTCTCAGAGATGTGAGAGAAGTTGCCTTGCCACTGAGAAAGCAGAACCTCTTCAGGTAACAGGCCTCCTTTTTAGGAAACTTGTTCTCAGATTAGATAACCTTGCAGAGAGACTTTCTGTATCAGCTGCATTAATATTTAAACCTCTATAGTATTATTCAGTTAAGTAACTGCTATTTTTATTGCATTTTTAAGAAATAATTTTTACATAGCCTAGACAAAGACAGGTATTTAAAGCAGTAATTAGGCTATATTATGAATATATGAATTAAGGATCTAACAGATCTTATTTTGGGATTCACTGTAGGTATATTAGTAGAAAGAATAGACTAACATGTAAGGGACAAAGGTCTTACGCTGAGGTCTCCAGGGTAGAGCAGTGTATTCTAAAGGAAAATATGTGGCTGAATTTCCCATATTGCTTTCAAAATATAATGTCTTAAAGTGAATGTTCTAGATAGCATTTCAAATAAATGCACAGGTTAGACACTAAGAAAAAAAAAAAAAAGAACAATTTGTTAGCTTTACTGTGGGATTAATGCCCATATTTAAATATTTCATGAAAAGGAACTTATAAAAACTCTGAGAAAAGCTGAAACAAGTTGCATTTTTTCCTGTGGAATTTTTCAATCCATGGAATAATTTCTATCAGTTCATGTGCGTTTGTGTCTCCTGAATGGAGCATTCCACATGTCAATATATGTTTGCATAGACTAGTTAAGAGGCGTTCTCACAAGAAAAAAAAAAAAAGCAGGATCAAGTGATATGAAATATTATTGAGGCTTAATAAGTCAGGTAGTATCTGTTAGCAAGTAAGCAATTTCATGGATACTCCTGCTCTAGTCTTTTCATACAGATTGGCAGTATCTCCTTCTGTTTTCTTTTCTGTTGCTTTTTAATGTGAGCTATTGGTCTTCAGCTTTGCTACAATCACATAGAAAAAGCAAACATCAGAGACTAAAAAGTAACTTTTATTTTATAATTGTGGACTTGATTCTAAGTTATTCATAAAGGGGTTATTTATGAACTTGTGTTCTGAGGATTTAAGCCAGCTTTTGGTCTGTACAATTCAGTGTTTATGCAAGCTATACCCTTTCATCATGTGAGCTCAGCCTACTGACTTATGCATAGAAACTTATTCAAGATCCAATATTCCAGTGACTTGGGCATTTCCACAATATTCTTCAAGTTAGATTAATCTCACCTCAGAAAATAATGAGGAATTTGTGGCAGTGTAGTCTCCTGCTGAGAAATTACATGAATTTTTACTTTGAAGGGGGAAAAAACAATTGGAAAGATTGCATAAGTGAGTGAAAAATGAGAGCAATTACTAATAAAAAGTACCAACTTGTCAACCCAATAAGAACAAAACAGGGGAAAGGCAAGATGCCCAGGGCCTTAGATAGCAGGAGAATGCTTGTGCTAAGAGATGACTTGAACTTTTTTAGACTTGGCTTACAAAGGTGAAACTTGAGTGGGATGTTCTTATACTGCAAAAAAAAAAAAAAAAAAAGAAAAAAAGAAAAGCTAATTTCCATCAGATTTTAAAGAAAGAAATGAGGACACTCAAAGTTATTGAATATGCATAAAAGTTTGAAAACGTGGGGAATCCTTTGACATTGAATGTGGGTAGATGTGCATTAGGAATTGAGATCAAGGTGGAGCCTAGCTGTTGCGATGGGAAAAACTTAAGCTGTAAATTCGGTGACTTTGGACTTCAATGTGAGGTAGCCGCCTGGCTCAGGAGAGTCTCAAGGTCGTGGAATTCCCTGCCGGGCGATCTGTGACTTGGTTTTGCTGCTTCAGCACTGGCAGTCAAAGAGCCCTAGCTTGCTTGCTTGTTCAGGCTCTTGTGCCAGGGGAGAAGCAGTGGAATGTGAAATCCAGATATATGCACTCCAAAATAGAAAGCTTTGTATTTTTCTAATAATTCTTAGCTCTTGGGAGTCACGATGTTTCCTTTAATCGATCCTGGCCTTGAAGGTTTCATGAGCTCTGTTTATAACCTGGCACTTCAGATGAAGCTTGCTGCTGCTCAGTTTTATTATCACACTAAATTCCCTATGGGGTTTCTTTCTCAGAATGGGAACATGGTTGGTTGTTTTTATGGCTGTCAAAATCTGTATGTGGTGTCAGCACTTGTACAGGGCAACAAACTGCAGATGTGAAATGTGTAGCAGAAGAGAAGCATTAAGAATGCCCATCTGAATGCACCTACCTAAACCAGTCAGAGGCTCTTCTCTGACTGCACAAAATTAGGTTTTCAGTGCACATTTAACCTAGCTCTTCAGTGAACATTGAGGGTGCCAATGCTGGACTGAACTGAGTTCTCCATGTTTCACTCGTAGGTAACCTGTTATAGAATAAGGAATTTATTTATGTCCTGTGGTTTCTGACTGTTTCTGTTCCTAAACTCTGTTAAATTTGCCTCTTAGCGCCTCATCCTTACTATGGCTCTAGATAAAATTCTGCAAAACTCAGGAGGGTTTTTGAGAGAAAAAAGCTCTCACCAGCAGTGCTAGAGGCATTTCATTTCATTCTGTCTGAATGAAACACTCTATTCCCTGGCTGCTCATTTTCGGTTTCTGGCTCCTTAATTCTCTGGACCCTGCAGCTTGCTTCCTTGGACTGGGGAGTTCCTAGGACAACCCCAGGGAGGTTGTGGAGTCCCCAGGGAGGTTGTAGAGTCTCCTTCTCTGGAGGTCTTCAGAACCTGCCTGGATGCCACCCTGTGCCACTTGCTCTAGGTGTCCCTACTGGAGCAGGAAGGTTGGGCTAGATGGTCTCTAGAGGTCCCCTCCAACCTTAACCATTCTGTGACTGCTTTGGGAAAGGTAAGGGATGCAGGCAATCAAGGGGGCAGAAAGCTGAAGTGCTTGGGACATTGCTAGAGAAAAAGGCCTGTGTTCCAGTGGTGTGGAAAGGTATGGCAGCCTTCAGGCTAGCTCTACTTAATTCAATTGGTTCTGTGGATTCAAGAGACAAAGGACAGTAGTTTCTTTGCTGGGGAAGAGAGCAGCAATGGAGTGAAAAGGGAAAAAAAAGTCTTTTGCACAGTGCATTAGTACCCAACAGAACTCTACATAGTGTGTCACTCATCAGGCAAACAGTGATGTTGATATTCTAAAACATTATGGACTTGGACAGGTGCAGCTAATCCCTTAGGTACCTCCACTACATTAGACATCCTAGTTACACTAGGCTGTGAAAGAGGCGATCATATTCCATAATGCTCTGGGTTGTAGTGGAAAAAGACACAGCTTTGATTTTAATCTTTTTGTGACTTGTTGGAATTTAGTTCTCAATCATTTTCAGTATTGGTTTCTGATCAGTTACTTGAGCTATACAGCTGTCCCCAGGCATTTTAGCTGCCTTTAAGTCCCATAGAGACTTGTTATCAGCTTATTGTCTTGCAGTGCTTAGTTCACAGGTGAAAAATGAAATGCATGGAAAAATCTACTTTTGTTACAGAGGAGTTTCTATTTTAATTTGCAGTAAGTGTAATGCAGGAGAGTGCATTATTATTTGTCAGCACATTTCACTGGAGCATCCACAACATTCATTTGATCTTAACACGAGGAATCTGATCAGCCTCCTTGGAAAGGATTCACCAAATGTACTGGTTTAGTTTTGGAAAGTGCTGTAACATGAGTGCCCCTCATTCTGCTGGCCTAAACATTCCTGTGTCACTCTGTAAGTTGCCCGCCTTGTCATCACCCTGCACTGCTGGAGAAGAGCAGGGGAGGTGCAGGCCCTCTGCGCTGCTGCGTGCTGGCACAGCACCCCAGTGGCACTCCTGTTCACTTCCAGTCTGTCTTTTGCTGGAAAATCCAGGCTAAATAATCCATTGAAATAATCCATTGAATAATACTGAAAAGGCAAGATTAGAGACGAAGCAACAAGAAATTTATTGCAAATATTAAGTAGATTTTCTTTTCTTGGGTTGAGCCAAAGGATGCCTGATCCAGTGATATTTATTTCACACCTACTATAAATAAAGCATGTGGTGATAGCAGATTGCAAACAAGAGAAATTCAGTGGTTATTGTAAACTGCTTTCCCTTGTCTGAAGCTGTGAATAGCCAACGGTTCTATGCATGTTTTAGGTCTGCTGATAGGCACTTCTGAATCCGAATCAGGTTTAGACTGAGTTTATGCTCAGAGGAGAACTGGAAGAGCATATGTATCCTAATTTGTCAGAGAACTGAAACTCTATAAACAGTTGTTATGGAAGTACGGTCTAAAAATAGTCGTACTCTGAATATCATGCAGAAACATTGCCTTAAAAGCACTGTAGGCAATAATTGGTTTAAAAGAGAAAACAAAAAATCTTGCTTGGAGCAATCCTGATAGATTCATGAGGCTAATAGTGTTTCCATTTTGTCATGTTGCTGTACGGTTCTCTCTTTACAAGCCTCAGTGCCAATAATCCGCACTTTGGATAAGCGTGGTGTGATATGATAGCAAAAAGCACCTGTCAAGCTTTTTGATTTTTTTCTGTCTTGAATAGTTTGTGCAAAGAAAATGAAAGACCATGAAGTCTTTTAAGAGTATAGAACCAGCTTCAAATCTGGTCTACATGCAGTGTTTTCATGAGGGGCAAGTGTTTTTTGAAGGTCTACAGTTAATCTCAACAGATGTTTCAAGAAATGATTGTGTGCCAAAAAGTACAGAGACACACCTGGCCTGTCCATTTTCTTTTTGCTAGCTGTTTTAACAGTGGTAATTTGCAATATGGATTTAATTATGGAGGAATACAAACAGTGATAGTAACCACAAACAAACCATATTTAACTGCTATGCAAGTGTTAATCTTTGTCTTCTGGTGTGCAGAGGGAGAGCCATGGACAGTGGGTGTGTCCTGGATCTCACAAGAAGCCAGAAATCTCAAGATCTGAGAGGGAGGTAATTTCAGCAGTCAAGGTAGGACTTAAGAGCTTTCTCACATCTGCTGCTGCCATCTAGCTCTGCAGCCAAGCAAAAGAGAAAAGTTGGGATTGCTCACATTAGAGGCAGAATATGATCTCATGTGAATGTGTTTTTTTCTCTTCTTTTTTTGAAAGGAATGCTAGCAATAGTGATAATCCACTTGTGCTAGTGGCCAGCATTGTGAATGCATCTCATGGAATTTGTCTGTTGGATAAGAATAGGAGATCTGTGTTTGACGGGGTCAGCAGACTATTACTTTATTTAGAGATTTGTCTCAGGAACTTTTGAACCATCTGTATCCAAAACTTCTTCCCCAAATCTGATGATTCAGGGAGCTCACGGTGTAAAAAAGCGTATCATTTTTTGTTAGTGGATTAAGAAGTTTACCATGTGTTATCATGGGCTAAGAGACTCTCATTCCTTGTGTGATAAAGGAATCCTATTCCATACCCAGTTGTCTCTGTACTCAGGTGCACTGAGGACAGTAGGATTTATTAGATGTGAGGCTAGCATCTGAGCAGGGCTCTGAGTTACCATCTCTGAGTAGTAACGTCTAATGCTTTTAAAATTAATGAGCAACTTTTTTCCATGGAAAATGAAATAAAATATTAATGTCAGTCACTGCAGTAAATATATTTATATTCCTTACATGTGTAGTTTAATTTGGTGGACTTCTATTTTTCACTCAGTTCATAAAGCGCCCTTGTTAGTTTTAGAAAAGAGCTTGGAAACTGTGGATAAATGCCAAGGTCTGAAAGGGCAATGAAGTCTTCATTACAAGAAGGTGTTCTGCTAAGGGATTAGAACAGTTCTCAGTGTACATCACTTTCCCTCCCTCCCCTCCACCATCTCTTAATACCTTCCTAGGAGGGATGTTAAAATGCAGCCCTTTATTTGAGAAGTGTTCCCTAGATGAGCTGAGGATGGTCTCCATGGGAGTACATTGGAATCCATTGTGTGTGATACTGCACTGACCATGGAAGAGTCATGCCGGGTATCACTGCCCATCTTGGAGCCAACAGGCTGGTGCAGCTTACTCCAACATGACAGTTTTAATCTTTCAGACAAGTAGTTATGGACTGTGTTCTGAACAAGGAAGTCAATATCTTGCTGAAAATGATACCATAAGCAGGAGAGTCACCATGTACTAGGGTTAGGACCTTTTCTTATTTATTGATGTTGATAAGGTTAAGCCCAGATGCATCAAAATACTAATTATACAGTTGAAGCTGATTGGAATGGATAATACAGTCTTTTTTGAAAAGTGATGAAAGAAATAACTCCACCAAGTAAAATGCTAAACTTTACTATATTGATTTTGGTTATTTGTGAGGTCAGTAGTTTCTGTTTGGAGCCATTTATTATGGTATTTCATGCCCATCACACACGGTCAAAACTGGGCTCATTTTTTTTTTTCCTCTAAACAGTTTAAGTTGTTAGTGTCCCTGTTGCCTTGTCTTGCCTGTATCTGTCACCAGCAGCAGTTGGCTGCCTCTTTGCGTCTGTACTCCCCTTGGTGGGTGTCAGTTGCAGATGACAACTGGAACACTGCGTACTGGCTGGCCTTGTCATCTGGTCTTCATTACTGCAGTGCCAACTTCAGATGGCACTTGAATTCCACTCAAAAGGAAGAAAATGACTGATGGTCATGGCCAGCTTTCTTTCCTCAAGACATGGAGCTGAGTTGATAGTAAAAGTCTCTCTAAAATTCAGTTTCTATCAAGCTTAATTCTTTCTCCCAGAAGTTTTACCATCTCCAGATGCTTATTGGCCCCCATCTCTTCTGCACTTCCTTCTTTTCATCTCTCTCTATCCTGCTTGTAATGTGTCCTACCTCCAGCAACTGAAGTGTAGCAGACATGCCCAGATTAGTTGTACAGTCATAGGATTTACAGCATATTTGTAGATTTACAGCATACCATTTACGATGTATTTGTATAATCAGCTTATGGTTTCCTCAAAGCTTCAGGAAAGAGTAAATTGCCGCAAGCAGCTGTTCATTATATTGCTGTATTATTGGAGCAGTCTTCGAGTTCCCTCTCCATGGGAAGTGTTCTGGTCCTTCCTGTGAAGGACAAAATGCCCAATTACTTTATGCAGGCCCTCCTTTGTAGTGACAGAGGAAAGTGAATCTCAGTACTGTAGGCAGTGGCTTTGCTGCTGGGGCATCCCTATCCCGGTGGCATAATTCACTGCTTAGCTCCTGCAGAAAGGCAGTACACTACCTACCTAGTTGGCAGGTATATTGCCTGGTACACTAGGCATTAGTGTAGGAACTCGCCCGGTGGATGAGCCCTGCAGTTACCTTGCTCAGTTTTCAGTCCCTGATAGATAGCTCAGTTAGGTATATCAGAGGAAAGTGCAATATACCTGTCAGTAAAGAAATAATGAGCCTAACACGGAGAGCTTATACCTTCCGCTATCAGCCATTATTAAGTTGTGCCATGAAAAATGAGAATCTCTATTGCTACTTATTTTTTTCCAACCTAAAGCAGCTTTGGAGTTTTCATTATCTGTATAAATGTCTAATGCTTTCTGAAATCCTACTAATCTCATGGTCTCAATGATGTTTTGCAACAATGAGTTTTACCTTGGGTTAATCAAGTACTCCAAGAAAAATTGTTTGCTTCTGTCAATTTTGTGCGTTGTCTTTTCAGTTTCATTTCAAGTCCAGGAGCGCAGCTTTATTTCTCTTTTTCTACCATCCATTATTTTCTAGTAATTTCTGTAATTTTCTGTAATTTCTGTAATGCCTTTCAATATTCATTTCCTCTCTAAAGCAAACAATTTCTAATATCTTAGTCACTTTTGTTTGAGTAATAAGTTTATTTTTCAGTATTTTTTTCTAATTATTTTCTAATATTTTTGTAAATTGGCAACAGTATTACTTGTCTAATTTTGGGGTTTTTTTAAGTTTTTAGTTCATTTTTCATATCATTTTTTCTGGTAAATCCCATGTGCACTGAGGAGTTTTCAGAGGAGTGTTCTATGTAGGTTCTCACAAGACCTCCTCAAATAAACCTTTACTTACCTGATTGTCCCAGAAGATTTCACAAAGTGATTTAGTTAACGTTTGCCCAAGTGCTTCTGTGAAAGGGAGAACCAAGTGTTTTGAAAAATTTTTTGTAGGGTTTTCCTTTTCGGTTTGGTATTTGTTTTTTTAAGTGTGTTTGTGCATATTCTTGTCACAAACAGGAGAAGGAATGGCATTTGGAGAGGAGTGTGGTGAGCTTGTTGGTGATGTTTGTTGAAATTTGTTGGAACTCTTGTTGAAACTTTAAATTGTCTAAAATGAAGCCCAGGTTTCGTCCTGCAGACAAGTCTAAGTCAGTGTTTTGCTACAGCAGCTTAAGAGATGAAATTATAATCTGTTGAAGTTGATTTTGAGATGCCTCAGTATCAAGGTTTACTCTCTGCGTTTGAAGACGCTTTGAAGTGCTGTTTTCCAGAGTGCAGCCTGAGCCTGATTTTTTTTTTTAACAGCTCTACCTGACTGGCATTTATGAAAATACAGCCTGTCAGAAAATGTTGGAGAATAGAGGGCCTCCCAGATCTGAGGCTGCTTCCATAACCGGTGCTTTACATCATTCAGAGAAACCAAATCAAACTTTATTTATTTTATCCAAGATCTTTGCAAATGAGGAGGTAGAAAAAAAGCATGCTGATAACTAGCAAAAATCTAGGCTATGCTTAGCTTCCACTGTTGCAGAATTAGCTGTGAATTTCAAAATTAGATGTGAAAAATAGGAGTCCTGATTAGCAATGTTTCTTTATTGTTTTTACTTCCCAGATCAAAACGTCCAGTGCCAGTTTCAACTTCAGCACCCAGAATTGATTCTCCCCGGGCCGTAATTCCCCACCAGAAGGTATGTGACACATTTCTCCTCAGCCAGAGTTGTCATCAGTACTGTCATGTACTGTAGTGAACATAGATACCTACTGCAGAAGGTTTTGCCACCCCAAATAGGTAAATATTGAATGAATGCACAGGTACCCACAGTGCCTGTAGTACAGAACATCTATGTTTTGCCAATTTGTGATCAGAAGAACCAAAGCATCCAGCTGTCCTCTGACAGCATACAGTCTAGTCTGAGTGACTGTCTTGATTTTGTTCTTCTCTAGGCTGCAGACAAAGCTTCCCAACGTGTGTATTGGCTTTTGTAGATTCTAGTGAAAAACCGTTGTCAGTCTCAATGTATCTAAATCTTTCCTATGATTGAAGAGACTCTGACTTAATAAGAGGACGTTAGAGCATGGCCTTCATGTCACATCAGTTAGTAGACATTGGCCCAAGTACCTGGGACCAAGGATGCCTGAAAGATGACATGCATCCCGAAGATCAAGTAGTCAGGAGAATGTTGGTATTGCTGATCTATTCAATTAGATAAACTGGGAGAAGGCAAAATCCTCACTCTTCTACCCATTTTGTAACTACTGGTTTTTGTCCCTAAAATGTAAGGTAATTAAGCAGTCAAGGTCAAAATACACAGGGAAACTAGGTGTTTTTTGGGGGGGAGTGGGGCAGGGAGTCAATTCTGATTTCTATAGATCAGTGTTAGAATTTTTTATAAACATTGTGACTTCCAAATTGAGATCTCAGGTTAGCATCATTCCTGTAATAGCTGTAGATACCTTCAGGCTAATGGAGGGGAATGCATTTAGGGAGAATAGTTTGGTTCAATTTTATTTTGTTGTATTTTAGTTGTACCTTCTTGACTATTTGTTAGTTGAGACAGAAATTCTGGGATCATGTAAATTTTTTGGCAAGGGAAGAAGGAACTGAGATTTTATGTTGCTCAGAGTTGTTTCTGCTTATGACTTTATAAATATTATCTGGGGAGGAACTTACTCGAAGAATGATCAAATGGTACTGTGAACTTTCTGTAGGAGAAGAGGCTGGTTCATTCTTTTGCTTAAACTGGTGCTCCAGTGAAGGAGTAAGGGCAGGGAGGGGAAGAGGGCGCTTGCTTTGCCCTGAAGATCTGCATGGAAGGCAGTTTGCCTTGAAGGCTGCAGGTAGATTGTCTTAGCAGACTCATTCCAACTGACACAAAATCTTTGTGTCCCCACCTATCTTTGGGGATCCTCAATAATACATATGTAGGTATGACACATTTCCCCACTTCCACAGTCTCCACCGCAATTTGATTTGGATGACCGTGTAGTCTTTCCCTGGAAAGTGTCCATTTTGGAATGGATGGTAACTATAGCCATTTACATGTTTACCACACTAGACATCATTTTTCTTTTCATGTCTATCCTGTAAAAAAGTTAATTCCACAAACTGTAGGGTTTTTTGTTTGTTTTTAAGCCTAAAAATGTCTTCGACATGAAAGCTGTAAAATAAATATCCCCTTTCCTGTATTACCCTTCAGAGAGATATGAGGATTAAATTTTTCAGGAGGGTGGTGTTTGCACTTGAGCATTGTGTGCCCTGATGTTTGCAAAAGGTTTATAGGAGCTGTTGGAGGTTGCCTGCTCTGAGTAGGCTACAGACAGTACTTCTTTTGGAAAAGAAGTTTGCTGGAATCTTTGTGGGAGAAGAGTGGGAGCTTTTAGCGATGGCGGGGAGCAGGTTTCTAAAAACATTGAGAGCTTTCTTGAATAGGTCTTTGGCCCAGACGGAACAGGCAACAGTAGAGTGCTGGGGTGGATCCTTGCAGGGTCAGGGTGAGTGATAGTTGTGTTTTGGAGCCAAGATGCTGCTGTGACCAGGTGAATAAACTCAAGTAATTTAGTAGGAGTTAATGTTAGAAAGTTACCAAGGTATTGCTAAGTGTAGTAACTGGAGAGCATTTTAAGAGAAAATGAAGGCATTGAACTGCTGGAGGAAAAGACTAAAAACTGGAATAAAAAGTCTTTACAATACAAATAGCAATATGGAATGTTGCCAGAAAGTATATAATAGTAAATGTACTTTAAAATGAAGATTTCTTTGCTTTTCCTTTTATTATGTCTAGTAGCACTGTAAATATGAAGAGTTCCGTGGCACCCAGGCAGAAGCTGCTAGTTCCACATCATTGCTTGGTAGCGTTCAACTCAGGGTGCACATGAAATGAATTGCATTTCAAACAGGCAACAGCTACATTACGTGTCATTTGCTACTATGTTGTCCACAAATATGGACAGAGGTTTTTCTTTCCTCTCCCTTGCTCAGAGTTAAAGGCATGCCTGTGTCAGCTAAAGCATACTGCATGTGCAAGTTTGGGGTCTTGTACAAATGAATCTATGGCTTATATATTCTTGCTGATCTGATTGCAGCTTGCACTAATTTTCAAGCATGGATTTCTTTTTTGGCTGCCATGGTCATGGGCTCTCATGTTTTTAGAAAGTAAATTTAGTTCCTTCAGAGAATGCAAAGAATATGCAAAAAGCCCATCATTTTTCAATGTGATAGAAATTGTTCTACATTACATAAGCAATGGAGCGTTTGCTTTCTCTCCTTCCCTTGGATCAATTTTATGGATGACACTGTTCCTTTGACCATTAGTTTTTGAGATCAGCTGGACTGTGAGTCTGCATTGGAAATAAGAGATTTATTCTTCTCTAACGTTAATCTGCAAGTTGAAACAGTTTTGATTTGGAGTGAGATTTAGTCAGACCTTTTGCACAGGGGTGGAATAGTTGAAAGAGAAGGGCATAAATGAGGCTGAAAGTGTTCAAACTAGAAGAGTAAACTTGGCCCCAAGGACCGAGAATAAGCCATCAGCAGCCACTAGCCTGAGCTCTGCAACTTCTGAGGGGATGCAGTTGGGCATGTACAGGTAAGGAGTCAACTTAGGGCTGTTCCAAAAGTCTTAGCTGAAGCCTTAAGGCTAAGTGCACAGCTTTAGTTTCTGCCCCTTTGCACAAAGACATTAAAGATAACCTTGTTAATAACATGACTACATGTTATGCTGTTTATGAAACACTGCAGAGAGCATATATTTCAAAATCTCAGGGAAAATCTTATAGTGCCTGTGATTGGTTTCCTGCAAAATTTGGGAATTTGTGTGGCTAAGAGCAAAAAAGAGCAAAAGTAACTGGAAAGATATTAAGCATGGAATAGGAGAGCAGGCTTAGCCGAAAGCTTTGGATGTTTTTGAACAAAGTTACAGTGCTTCCACTTCCTTGGCACGTTGGGTGGTTAAATACATCTGTATAGCTAAAGTGTTCTGAAATTGAGTCTTTAAGAACAATAGCAGTAGATAATATAGATAATAGAACATGAAGGAAGACCTAGAAAACTATTCACATTGCATCCTATACAAATTCATCCATCTCACCACTCCTAGATGTAAGAGGGGGTGCTTATCTTTCGTAGACTTTAAATATTCATAAGGAAAACATAATAATACTGCAGAATTGAAATGAGATGAATCATGACTTCCTTTTATTCCCAAACGTTTGAGTTTCTCCTCTACATTTACTAGTTTTAAACTCACTCCCTGGTGTTACACTGAAATTTAAACTGTTTTCCCCTCCTACTAAGCAGCAGTAAGGATTGCAGCAAGATGACAGCTTCTTTCAGTAGACCTGAAGCCCCTTGCTCAGTGTCAGAGCCTCCTCTTCTGGTCAGCTGAAGGGTAGCCTCAGACTTGCCTAGTTTGGATGTTCAATCGCTTTTCCAGCTACTGAGATGAGGAGGGGGAATTGGGGGGAGACAGAGGAGAGGCAAGGGAGTGTTGGCAGCGTTTTGTGTGATAGAGTGCTAAGAGCTGTGCTACTGCTGCTCATTATTAGAAATCTGACCTTCAGATTTCAGAAAGGCTTTTCCTGTGTTGATCTGTCTTTTTATCATTAGACTACAAAGAAGCAGAATACTAATTTATTTTCAAATATCCTCCCAGGAAAAAGTTGAATGGCAGATACTTGATAAATCACAACAGAGAAGAGCTGAATAAGCTGGTTATTGGACAGCAATTGTTTTGAAGGAATTATACAGCTGTTTTTATCTACTTTGTGTTTTACCATTTTTACCCCTTAAGTGCAGGGAAAATAGCTACCTGAGAATTACTGTGAATACTAAGCCAAAATGGAGAGTATGAAGCTGGCACTGTTCGGTTGCTAGAAATTCTAGTGGTTAGTCACTTGTGTATCTTCTAGTTTATTTTAGCTGTAAATGGTTTGAGCAGTGAAACCAAAATTCTGTTCATGTCATTAAGTTTGACATTTACCAACACTGATTTCCTATGTCCATCTTCCCCGTAATTTTCCCTTTGCTTTCTCTTAGCATTCAGGAATGGTGAAACTATGAGAAAAGCATTTTGATTACAGAATATTTGATACTTCTGCTACTAGTAGTTTAAACTGATATCACAATCAGGTTTGATTGCATGTCTTTTTACAGTGAAGTTTAGAAAAGAAACACAATTTTAGGCAAATTCCCCGGAATTTTCACAGCAGTGTGTGAACCCAGCTCCAGCATATCCTTTATGTTCTCTTATTGCTTATGCACTAGTTTTTGCAATGTTTTTGTCCACTTTTGCCACCATGTAGAACTCAATTGCACAATTGTTAATTTATGAGCAAGACTTTATGTATTTGTCCCTTTTAAAATATATTTTCAGGGAGAAATGTAGTTTTTTTATTTAATGATACCTGGAAGCTTGTGGGGTAGTTGTTTGCAGTTTTGATGTCAGGATATAATGATTCCAGGATTTACTTTCAGGTCATATTTCAAATTCAATTTCCCTAAACTTTAGTATGCAATATAGCAATTGTATAGGAAAGCTCAAGAGGAGAAAATAAAATATTTTTCATCCTAGTGAGTATTAATATCTAACAAGTAAATGAGGTTAATTATAACAAAGACCATTAAAAGTAGAAAATGAGACTCCATGTTATCCTCAGGCTTACAGCTCATGCAAGGCTGAGGGGTGTATGTGTGCAGGCTGAAATGCCCCCATCAAACGAGGAACAGCCCAGTTACTGGGCTGTTCAGTTTTTTTTTTTTTTAGGCCACTGGTTGAGGAGCATGAGGGATGTAACTCTAGCATTACGCACCTGTATTGTGTGTGTATTTCTACTCAGGCAGACAAGCTGGCAAGTGGAAATTGTGAGGAAATGAGCAGATCAGAGCAGTTGTACCTGTTGGCAGCCCCCAGTCTGGAGTTCTCTTTGGAGAGTTGCTAACCTGCATGCCCCATTAGCATGAACCAGAGCCTGTGAAAGCAATGCAGCACGTGGGCTTCAATAGCTTAAAGTATACTTGAGGAAAGTGTGATATGGTTTCAGAAACATTATGTTTTTGTAATAACGGTGTTGAATTTTATGTTTGTATACTGTCAACTCAAATGATTCCAATGTCAGAACACAAGTTTCTTAATTATCCTAGGAATTAATAGACAAAGTCATTTTTATATATATTATTGCCATGATGTTGACCAGTACCAAATGTTCTTTCAGTGTTAACCTTTAGCTTGTTGACTTCAACTAAAAAAGCATTTGAAAATGCCTGAGTATGTAATGCTTCCCTTGTTTTCAAACAGTGAACTAAATGTTTTCTGAAAGGCTGTGTGTGTTGGCCTCTAATCTATTTATTGCAAGTTTATTGATGTGTTTAGAAAGCTGTAATTGCAGATGCATTGTTTTTGCATGTGTTCTATGATTGCTCTTTCCTTTTTTTCTTTTCTTGGCCTGCATGTTTGCTACTACAGGAACCTTCTTGGGAAATGAATGGCAGCAGAACAACCTTCGATCCTCTAACTAACACGACGCCTGGGCCTGTGGGTAGTATTTTAGCAACCAATGGAACATTTTCAGGCTACCTCAGCAAGCAAGATATCAGCATTTCAAATAGCTCTTCCTACTCAAAGACTACCACAGTTAGATCTTCCATGTCCTCTCAGTCTGTGACTCCTGACACTTCACCTGCAAAGAGTAATCTGGGTTCAAACCTGAGTCCTGTATTCACTGATGGCAATAGTCCTAAACACCAACTGAGCCCTGCAAGGCAGTATAACAACCCTATTGGCCTTTACTCAGCAGAGACTCTCAGGGAAATGGCTGAGATGCATAAATTAAGTCTCAAAGGAAGGGCTTCAGAAGGTGGACTTCCTAGAGGGTAGGTAACATGGCAAAATATTCACTCTTCCAATAAGTAATGAATTTTCTGAAAAATAAATGTAATAGTACCTACACTGTTGTGCATGTATATTGTAAACATGATTAACATCTGGAACAATCATTAAATTTTCCAGTATCCTCATGAGATTTACACAGTACCATTACATAACTCTTGGTCTTTGGTATCTGAATTTCAGGTTGAATTGTCAATAATTGCCGGAACATGAGGAGAAACACAATTACTGAAGTAAACTGTGATAATCTCAGGGTTTTGGCGCTTACCAGTTTAGTTTAGGGTGTGTAGACTCGTAGAACCAGATATCGTTACAGACCATTAGAGAAGCTGTTATAGAGGTCTGATTTTTGGTGCTTGCCTAATGAGTACTTGCTTTGATCAGCAAATCTGACATGTTAATCTCCTGCAAGATGCTGTAGCTCCCTCCTTAGTGTATTGGCTTTCCTGTGTAAGACAAGTCAAAAGTTGAATCTTTTGAATCCTTCAGTTTGGACATTGTGTATCATGTCTAAGTGCTGTTACTAACTTTTTATAGTTTTGTTAGTAATTTATATCTAAGAATAATCTCTAGTTACTACCCAGATATTTTGATATTTTGATACTCTGCTATTAAGGCTTTCATATTGCTGATTAACGCTCTTATCTGTGGGTGTGTGAAGCGTACTTGGACTACACAACAGCAGGGCTTACATGAGCAAAAGCAATGAGGGAAAAAAATCCTAACTTCTCTACCATCACTTTTTAATTTACAAACATATATCATTTTTACTTGTTCTTCTAAAATAAAGCTCCTTATTATAATTATGGGGGGAAAATGTGATTTTAATACGAAGGACCTGACTACACGAAAAGAAGCAGAAAAGTCAAACAATACACTTTAGTTGGGTAATATGTATTTTCTAGTACTTAATATCCTGTTGCAGAAGCTCTCTGTTTGTGTAAGAGTTAAGGCAATAGTTTTTAAGTCCTAGCAAAATAAGGCTATTTTATTCTGCAAAAAAAGCCATATATGCATGCTTCAGATGATTCATGCAGAGTTTAGATAATACATTTTTAGATGACTTTCAACACTCTGCATTAACCATCCTAACTAACTTATCTGAACAAATCTTATACTTCTCACTGGATAATTAAGAAAGGCAAGTAGTATTTAAAAGAAAATAATTTGAATTAATAAGTAGAGTTATCAAAATAAGCTTCAGAATGCTTCTTTTATTGTTTTCTTGAGGAAAACTAATTCTTGAAGCATTTTAACATATGAAGTTTCTTGGGAGTATATCTCACTGTCCTTCTCCCACTATTCTCCCCTGTCTCCCTGATGTCTGCCCAAGCAGGGGTCACAGGGGATATATTTCTGGAGTTTCAGTTTCCTGGCTATTTATTGAAACTACACACCACACAGCTGCATCACTAACTGATGTCAGGGCCAACTATTCTGTTGGTTCTGGAGGTTGTTGCACTAGGGCCGTATAACTACCCATGGCTGTTGGAGGGCAACATAAAGTTTTCCATTAGTGGAGATCTGTGGTTTAGGGGCAGTACAGAGAATTAAGAAGGAAAGTTTTATCTTGGAACCATCACCCTTAGGTGTGGGGTGGTGGTTTTTTTTTTTTTTTTTTTTTTTTTTTTTTTTTTTTTTTTTTTTTTTTTTTTTTTTTTTTAATTGTTGCTTAGGGGTTTTTGTGGATTTTTGTGTTTGGTTTCCGAAAATTCTTCTGAGGTTTAGGCTAGGTTATGAATTTTGACTGCAAGTAAACAGATTCAGAGTTGAATAATCCCTTTATTCCTTTCACTTGGGTATCGTTCTTGACTGGGTGTCTTTTTTCTTATCTCTTGCTATCTTGAGGCTTTGTATGAGCCAGGATGGTTTCTATCTCATTGTGTATGTATGACAGTGCTTAAGAAAGGCACTCTTAAGTTCTGCAAAGGCAGCTCTGGACTTTGCTGCTTTGGACACTGCTGTCATACAGTACATCATGAAATGCTGCATAAGGCCTGTGAAAGTATGCAGCTCCAAAGCTGTCAATCTGTCATGCATTCATCCACTTATCAGTAAGTGTTTAAAAACGAGAGAGAATTTGGGTAATTGGATAGATTTTAAGATATACCTTTATTTCAATGCTGCTTTGCTTTTCACTAAGTCATTTAAACTTAATCATGTGAGCTCTGATGGAGGTTTAGCTGAACGCTTTGGAAAATCCTACCAGGAGGCTGAAATTAATTCAGAGCATTTCCTTGACATTTAAAGGATAACAAAGCATCTGCTTCTCTGTTATATTTCTACATTATTAAGGCTTTATCCTCAAATATAGAGGTCTGTTAAAACTTCACGTGCTGAAAGCTCTGAAAGGGGGAATATTAATAAACATGAAGACTAAGCCATAGCTTCTCACATAGGAATCTTTTTTACTGTGCTGTAAGTTAAGCTTCGCATGGTCAGTCAATCCGCCCTGCTTGTGTTTATGTGACTGGTGGTTTGGGTTACAAGTTTCTTACTTATGTGACCTCTTTGACTGAACAAGTTGAGCGTTTAGTACTTGTCCACATTTAGAATCAAGCTGAAAAAACGTGTGGCTTTAAATGGGAGAGGATTTGCTCATCACATCCTTTTCGAAGGATACTGCAGTAATCTGTTCACTTTTTAAAAAATATTTAGTGAGATATATAGCTGTTAATTTGTCTTTAGTATGTACGTGTAATTTTTTTATCTCAACCTATTGTTACATGTTAATAAGTGGTTCTTCTCCTTAAAGCCTCTCTTAAGGACTCGTCTTCTCCCTTAAATGTGTTATTTTATGTGCAAGGCAGAGACTCAGATTAGAAGATTACAGCAGCCATCAGAGGACATTTTAGAACATGATAGTATTACACCATGTTTGATTAGAAGCAAGTGCCCAGCTGTCTTATAAATACCCAAAATGGATATAGGATCACTGATGTGCTTACTGGCTAAAACCTGTTCCTAATATATCTCTACTGTTTCCTGTAGAAGATGGATAAGTATCTCCTAATTCAGGGTTTGTATAACTTGCTGAATATTCTCAAATCTGACATCTGAAGAACAGGAACTGTAAAAAGCGATCTGTGATTGCTGTTCCATGGAAAAGCAAAAGTGCAAAGCCTTGACTGTGGCTATGGCTCACCAGAATATTTTTGATGGTGGAAAGTAGAGGAGACCGGGTCAGTTGCAGAAAGACTTGGTAAAACAAAACAGGAGTACCAAAGGTTCCCTGAGCAAAAGCAGAAAGAGACAAAATGCACTTGGAATGTCACTCAGGTTGCACTGTTGCTCTCCACTATCATTTATCCATTCCAGATCCACCCCAAATCCAGAAGCGTTGGTAGCAAGCTGGTAGGCTCAGTGCCTAGATCTGTCAACAACATTCTGTGCAGCTAAATAAGGGTGGATATTTAATAACTGATCCGTTTTCGTTTAGTCATACCCTGGTTAATTACTCTTCATCCAAGAAGAAAAACAAAAAATGGACATTAAGGTTTGAAACTAAGTAAAAATAATAGTAGTCCGTTAATACTGCTCTTGCAACCAGCAGAGTTACTGGCAAATAATAGGGCCTTACAGGCTGTGCATGTTCTCTGTTACATCTAGCTTTGGCTGGCCCAAAGCCTACATTTAGAGCTTTGTATTGTGTTTCTTTTGGATTATTGTGCAAGCCAGTTACTTATTGTTTTGGGAGCACAATAGATTATAGAATGAATGTATGTTTTTTTCAACTCCATACATAACAAATGGAGTAGATATCCTGATGTGAATATCCAAAAGATACAGAATGCATGGACTGGATTGCCTCTTTTCATTTCACACTGAGAGTGCTAGTAAAGACTAGGCTGAAATCAATTAGCTCACACCACTGTTGGCATAATGCAAGTGCAGTTAAATTTAGGCAAACAGTTTGTTAAATAGAAGTTTTTACCTTATTTTGAGTTTTAAAACATCCATGAATATTTTATCTGGCTATTTTCCAGCACATAAATGGCTAGATCAGTCTTGCAAGACTGATTCTCTGAGGGCAGCCTGTGGAGAATAAATTCCTCCCTGCATATTTGGTATCTGAAGGAAAAATGTCATCTCTATCACTCATTTACTACTTTTAGGTGAGAAATGTCTTCTGCAAATGTCTCCTATTTTTTGCTACTGTCGACTTAGGAAACAGTGCTTCTGAGATAAAAGTACTTCCAGGGATTCACAGTAATAAAACCACATTCAAGGGTCAGCCAAAATACCACTGTACTTTACTAAATCCTAGTGGATAAACTATAATCCCTACATTTTTTCCTTTCTTAATCATGTTGGGATTTTCAGGTGTACATTTGCTTTCTGTTTCTATTTGTAGACGAAATGGAAAAAAAGCTTCCATAAACTTCTGTAAATACTTCTTGTCCTTTGCACTCTAAAAACTATTGACAATTCTGTTTGGTTTTGATGTTTCTTCTTTCTCTTCTTTTAGGTCATAACCAACACCAGTTCCAAGTTAGTATGACTTCTGTGTAGTGCCAAGTATTTGTGTTACGCTGTTATGTGTGAAGATTTGTGTTCTGGGGTAGCATGATCCTGGTGTTCCTGCTGTGTTGGCTTGCAAGTGCAAATATTAAAAAAAATCTGTTTGGTATGGCAAGTGTCATACATGGCTATGGCATCCCCTGGTGGCTCTGTTCTAAGAATACCATGTGCTCAGAATTTCACAGTAAGATTCTAATGCTGCAACCGTAGTTAGAATTTGAGGTTGCTTGAATCTTGCAATTATTTTTAGACTTTTTTTAGTTTCTACAGCCAGGGTATAATTCCGCTCTTCAAAATAATTTTCATGCTATCAGGATTTGGGAAGTCTTAGTGATGGCCTTTTTTATTGATTATGATTATATTATTATTTTTATTATTTTAATTATTATTATTTTATTATTAGTGATGTTTTTAGCATTGACTTTTATGTTATAATTTTTAAAACCTACTCCACTAAAAGGCACACTTAGGGTATTTGCTGGTATCAGATATTGGTCTTGAAAAGATCCAAAAAGTTATTGACCTTACTTAAAAGTTTGCTCAGATAAGTACAAGCTATGGACTTGAAATGGTGATTGATCTATGTTAGTTAGGGCAATTTGCTAAAATCTCAGCTTTTTTTCTGTAGTTTTCTAAGGTAATGGCAGAGGATGCTTTGCAAATTCCTGCTTTCTGTCCCTGAGAAGAATGCTGCCCAGAAGTTGCTGAAGAGTTTAGGCTTAAACTTCAGCAATAAAATAAATGTCAGAATTAAACTGGTAAGAGAAGTATAGAAATAGTAGAATGCATAAACGCAGAAGTCTGTTCCATGAACATAATTCACACAGGCATTTTCTGTTGCTCATAAGGCGGCGTCTGGTTGCTTTGTATTCAAAGAAACTCTTGCCACATGACAGTTATAATTACTATGTTATTACTGTCTTGGGACAGGGAAGTTGCATTATAGTTTTTTCAATCTTTCTTTAGTATTCTTATCACTGATACTACTTTTCTTGTGTTTGGCATAAAAATAACCTTCAATTTTTATGAAAAAAAGACTTCAGCTGTCTCTAGGATTGTACCTCTGCCACTTTGTCCTAGAACACAGCAGCCCTTTCAGTCTTTAATATATCTCTTCATTCCCTGAGCCAAAATAAGAACTCTGCAGTTCAAAATCTGTACCTTTTTCTCTTCTTTTTATGGAAATCCAGTTGATTTCAGTAAATGTTTTGCTTTGGTATGGGTAGTCTGGCTAAATTTGATTACAGTTTCTGAAAGAGGTCATTCAGATGTTTCAGTTACATGAGTCAAATCTAAATTACCGCTGCCACTACTACTTCTACTACTTTTAGGGAAGCTTAAGCTGTTCTAAGGTCTTATTTGAGATCTGGTGGGATCTAATTTTTATTTCTTAACTGTCGAAACCAGCTGCTGTTTCATATTCTTAACCTTGATCTGTTTTCTTTGCAGTCCTCTCAAGTCTTGGGTTTAGAATCTCTTCAACACTTATGATAGTGGGGATAAAGAATGCTAAATTCAAAATATTGAGGACCTATGTGTTCCAAATGACCTGATTGTGTAGTATATTACAAGAGAAACGGTTGTTAGACTAAGGCATGTGCATGCTGAGAAGTCAGCAGTGAGTATAAAATCCTTAAACAGATGAGGTCTGTTTATTAATGATGTCATATTTGGAAAATAGGTAATAAAAAAAGTGTAAAAATGTCTTTGTAAAAAAATGGTTTTCACTTTTGCATGGATGCATGATGCAGCTTTCTGTGTCTCTCCTTTATGACAGTGATGCATGAGTTAAAAGCTGTGATTATACTGCAGCATGTGCATATCCGTGTCTTTGTTCTTGAGCATGTTGCTGCTGTTCTTCCTATATTTTGAATGATGCTAAACTCTCTTACTGTCCATCTTCAGTCAGGCATCCCACAAACAAGATGCTGAAAATAGAAGGATTCTGCTTGCTGGCTGCACATGTGGCACGCCACCTTTGATAGTCAGTGGAAGATTAAGTTAGATGGCTACCAACTTTACTTGATTTTTTTCTTTTTCCTGCATGCTAGGTTGAGGGTTCTGATTTATTTCTCAGACACCTACTGCAGCTAAACCATGAAATCATTTTCATAACTTCTTTTTGGTGGTGGGAAATATATCCCTTTCTAGCTTTTGCTTCGATTCAAAATGAAATTGTGTTGTGAGATACACTTACTTCCTAAAGAACAAAATTGTTGGCTTTACCCTGCTCTGATTAGCGTATAGGACCTGCACTGCATCCCCTTGCTGTTTGCAGGGAAAGAACAGTAGCTTAAAGAACAATGTGGTCTCCCAGTAGTTAGAAAAGAGCTGAATGACAGTCTGAGATTCAGGTAATCTAATCAAAGCCCCCCAAAATACTATGAGCTGACTCTAAGATGGTAACAGTCTGCAGCCAGGCAATGCCAGAAAGCTAGGTGCTCCTAGGTTGAAGTGTGACACTGAAGTGACTTTCTTTTGCTATGGAAGCTTCAGTTGTCTTGCCTGAGGTTCAGTTGCTCAAATCAAAATCCTTACTTATAAGTGGAACCACTAGGAAATATGGCTACAACTCTTCCAACTGCAGTTGTCCCATAGATTGCAGTGTAGGTTATTTTGATCTAAACTATTTTTCAGTGAATATATCATACTATAGCAACCCTTCTGGCAGTCCACACAGATTTTTGTGAAAATTGATTAGTGTCTGTGATAACTTTGAAGATTAAAAGGCTTCAGTATTAAATTTCACTATGATTAATCATCTATGCAGAAAACACTGTGACCTTCAAAATAATAGAGAATCTAACATATATTCACCCCGTTGCACTTCCTAGCACTTCCTAAGATCCATTTGAAATAGTGAAAAAACTAGGAATTCTCTGCAGCATGTATGTACATCCAAGTATATGCATATGTCTGTGTGTATATAGATATGTATACAATTATATATATGAGCATGTAAGAGTAGACTACTTTATGTAAAAATCACAGAAATACGTGGTGATTTCTCATGATTTTGTTATAAAATGACAACTATTTCACCTTTTTTGTTTATCTGGGAGCCAACACAAACATCTCTTCTATTACCACAGCCAACTTTTAACTATTACTTCTTACATTGGCTCTTACTGTGTGAGCTTTTGTGGTGAGATGCCATGAAGACCACGTGCACATTCCTCTGTTATTCCTGTTTTCTCACTTAATCGATTATCACGCTTTTGTCCTTTCTTCCCCTCCTTTCCCTGTCAAACCTCATTTGTGCATAACTCAGTACGGATTTTGTGGAACGTTTCAACCCCAGTGTCCTGAAGGACTCTGCCCTGTCTACGCACAAACCCATTGAGGTGAAAGGCTTGGGCGGCAAGGCTACCATAATTCACGCGCAGTATAACACCCCGATCAGCATGTACTCCCAGGATGCTATCATGGATGCAATTGCAGGCCAGGCACAAGCCCAAGGTGGAGAGTTTGCCGGGTAAGATTATTTCCTCCTGTGGAATGGTTCTTCTCTGCATGCTATATCATGTAGTGCCAACCTGCATGGCACAACAGCCCCTCTTTGGCCTTTCTCTCTGGAATATCTAGTATGTGGAAAAATACACATCAGTACAATGCCATTTTTGAAAGCATTAATATCATTTTGAAGCTTATAAGGAGGATAGCTAGAAAAATTAACATTTATTTTTCAGTATTATTCCTGGAACTGATAAACACTACTGAAATATGAGCTATGTCAGGTGCTTTGTATATAAAATAAGATGGTCTGTCACTTAGTACTATGCTTTCTTAGAGCCACTCTTGCACATGTGTAACTCAAAAAGAATGGAAAGGGGAGGAAAATGTTATTTATTGATCTATAAAGCATGAGAGGTGTTTAGTTGGGTTCTTCAGAGTAGAGTGTTGTGCTATACTATCCCTATGGGATATTCCTTAATGAATACTAACACTGTTTTCTCAAAACCTCTTGTTTAGAATTACCAGACTCCAAAATATTTGACAGAAGAGAATATATCTAAGCTAAAAATGCAAGTGTAATGTCATAGTGCTGTTGCTTTAAGAAATTTTATTTATAGATAACTGAAAACTGGTTGCACAATACCCCTAAGGGAATAATACTGTTTGGTGGAGTCAGAAATAATATTTTTAGATAGCATTTTTCCAACTCTCAGCCTTTGAATAATAGATCTTTCTTCTCAAATTTCTAATACTTGCATAAATTAGGAATAAACCCCGATAAAAAGAATGTACTTGCAGACACATGAAGCCAAGTTAGTATGAGGTGAGTCGGGACCATCTCTTTGCACACAGCAATTCTTGAGACATTCTGAGAGATGAGGAGGTGGAAGAAAGAAAAATGCATATCAGAATAGTTCATAGTACTAAAAGCAGGTTTTTAGTATAGCCCTCTGTTGTTGTTAGTGGAGTTTTTCAAATATAGGCACCTGGTAGATTACAGAATTGGGATCTTATTAAGAAACAAATTTGTATTTCTGTAAATATAATTCAGTTAACCATATTTTTTGACTTATATTCATCCTTCATGGAATTTCATTTATTCCAGTCTCTCTCCTATTAGGTATCTTTCTACCTGAATTAGAATATCCCTTCATTTGACAAAAAAAAAAAAAAAGCAAAACTTTCTAAGATAACGTCTTGTGAAGGTGCTGGCTACCAGCTTTCTCAGCATGTTGATATTCTGTGTAGTTGCCTGTGTTCCCTTTATGGATCATTTCATTCTCTTCTCTTTTTCTTTCTTTTTTTCCACTAATTTCTGATACTGTTTTGTTGTGTTCATCACAATTCTCCCTAGTGATGGGAAAGTATTAAGTACATCTATCTCAAAAAGAGCTAAATTAAGCAGATGGATAGTTTAAAAAAAAAAAAATCAGGTTTGTACAAACTGTTAAGTCTTTGTACCAGGGCAGCCAAAGCTGCATTAAATGCCAACAGCAATAGTTCTCACTTGTTTCTTTCATGTTGAGTTTGGGTTCCACCTATCTCATGACTGCTTTGAAATTGGATAGTTATTGCCATTAATTTTTATATATCAGACGATATTCGTGCAACATTATTCTGTTCAGATACTTCCTAGTACTTGCTTAGTGACTAAACGGTTTTCCTGTTGGACTCTATTCCTTAATAGTACAGCACTGTAAATCTAGCTATAAAGGCAAGGTTCTTGGGGGTTCTCCCTGATAAAACATTGGCTTACCCATTGAGTGATCCTCAATGATTTGAGCAGACCTATAGCTGAATTTTTTAACGTATCCCGTGATATTCTGAACTCTAATTAACAGTGCAAACTGAGGATGTTACTTAGCTTTCAAGTTGATCAGATCTGAGATTAGATTATATGTGATGCAGAAATAATTGAGAAGTCTGTTATAGAAAAGCAAATCAAATTGTGTATTGATTTCATTTAGTCTGTTCTCTGTATGCAATTTGACTTCAACACTTATTTACTCTTTTTAAGGCTTTTCACTTTGCATAGGACAATAAGTGCTGAAACCACAAGGTGGTACCTAAAGGAGTAAGCATCCCGTGATTACAGATGGAAGGAGTTTCAGTTCTTTTTAACAGTACCTTGAAGCACTCTTTAGTTCTCAGTGACAAAGAATGGACAGGCTTGGAATGAGGAGTCATTTTCTAGTTTAACCTTTTGAAATCATGACATCCATCTGATACTAGTGAGATCAGATTCTGCTCAGGTTGCTTAGAGAATAACCCATACATACTGACTCATTAAAGAAAGCGTAAAGGGAAGAATTTTAATTATTTAAACTGCAGTTATTTAGACCTTCTGCTGAAACTGCAGGAAAGGTTCAATGCCCTGACTTTTTCTATCTGTGTTGCTTTAATTATTTTGGTATACCAAGAACCAAGAGTTGTTGTCAATAGAACTGTGTAATCAGACATTTCATCTGTACTTGTATTAAAATTCTTAAATTCCTTTATTTGTTTTCAGACAAATTCACAAATCATTTAATCAGATATAAAACTAACAATTTAACAGGATTAAGGTCAGACAGTTCTAGTGGTAAAATCAATCATGTGACTAAATCTTGTTTTTATTTTAAAATAAGTCATTTTGCTTGAATAATTTGCCAATGTGTGTGAATCTGTTTTTTTCCCTTAGTGCTTTTTTAAGCCCTAGTTGGACTTGGTCTAATACCCAATGTTACGATGTTTGATTGTATGTCTACATCAGAGATAAAAGACAGTAGCCCTTCCTTCGATTTTATTCGTCAATTAACTACTTGATTCTATTAAAACAGAGTAATGACTTCCAGAAATGATTCATAAAAACTGTAATTTTGGTGTACTGCCAGCAAAAATCACTTTGCTACTTACTGAAACATCTTTGATTGTCTTGAAAGCTTGTTTTAATGTTAGTTAATTGTGCTTACAGATATGTAACGTATGTTACGATATGGAAAGGTGGTTCAGTTTTAATTGAATTCTACTGCAATACCTTAGAATAGGAGATGAAAACATTTCAAAAATTCTAGTGCAGATTTTTTTTTAGTTGCATCTATTTGAAGAGGTAGGTTTAACATATATGATATTTATGCACATATACAGCCAGAAAAGAGGAAAAGGTTTAACAGCCACTTAATATGTGCATACTAAGGCTGACAGTATTAGCCATCACATTTGGGTTTATGAAATGGTCATGATCAGGACTGCTCTGTATTTTACACTACCATGCTGAGTAGGTCATATTTCCTGGTTACTCATCTGTAATGTAATATTGACTTAAAAAAAAAAAAAAAAAGCCTGTTGAAATAAGGACAGAGTTGGAAATATTCCAATGTAGTGCATTAATCTAGTGAGCTTGCAGGAGGGTGCTTTCCTGTGCTAGGAGAGGTTAATTCCCCAAACTCTGTTTCCTGCCTTAATCATCTACCGTGAAGACAGAAATATGCCATGACACTCATTGCTAGTGCAGAACTTGCACTCTACAGTTGTTTAATACCTCTGAGTTAGGGATATATCTATAGGTACAGTTTTTATCAATTTTGTGAGTTATGGTGTAGGAACCAAGGAGCATAACTAGAATATTTACATAAACTAATTGGATTTGTGCATGACAAACACACCACTATTGCCACGGTAGTACCTGGCTGAAATCAGCAGTACTACCTACCTATGGGGTTGTTGTCCAGTCTGCTGCAGTCTATCATTTTGAAATGTGTCATCATATACAGCAATGTTACAAGGTTCAGCAGATTTAAAATGCAAGACTGGAGATAAAAAGGTAAGCAAGGCAGTAATGGGCAGTCATCCAAAAACATCATATTTTAGGGGATTTTCCCTATATGTTGTTGTTTTACACAAGATATCAAGACATGTTTTTTTGCTTTTCTGTGAGTCCTCTCAAATTTTCAGAACACAACCCTAACTTCTCTGTAGATTTTGTATGTACATCAATGTATTGTAAAATAATTTGAACGATACAAGTGAGTTTTACAACAAGTGACTGCACTGATTCCCTGAACTTTACAGCAGTGAGTTTGTTGGACCATATGGCCCTTAATTTTTTTTTAGAGCCATTTCTCAGTTTTCATTAGGTTTAATGTGCTACTTGCAAGGCTTTACAAAGAGTATCACATTAAAGCAGTCACAGTAAATCACTTGCTTTCAGAACAGATCTTGCATTTAGAAGAGTCCTAGACCAGAGCTATATGACTGCAGATGTCACACCCTCAGTGTGTGTCTGCAGCTCTTAAAATTTAATTCTGACCATGTGCTGTGGAAAAACTATTTTCTATCTCTCTCTCTCACACGTACACGCACGCACTGTTAAATTACTAAGGCTACTTCAAGCTTTTCTCATAAGTCAAAAAAGTTATTTCAGCTGATGTTATATACAGTTGTGTAGTTTTGGCTTCAGATGTGTAAAATTGAAACTTTCTTCCTGGATGTCACAGTGCAAGGTGATTAAGGACATCCTAAGAGTCTGAGGCACACTATGCTGTTTAAGATGTTAGATACAAGATGTTTATTCAGATTGTGAGTACGGATTTAGATCTCATCTTAAACAAGTTTCACCTGCTTAACAGATTATATGTACAGGACGATGAGTTTGATCTATTTGTTTTTGTTTTGTTTTGTAAAAACTGCTGTTTTTTAAAGCAGTATTTTGGGTTGCTGTTTTGTGATTGAGAAACTCTAAAATTAGAGAGGTTGGGGTGAAGAACACCACTGTGTGCTGTTTCACAACGTTGCACTTTGTGAATTGCAGTACTCTTCCAGTTAAAGATCCTCATGTAGACAGTGCCTCTCCAGTGTATCAGGCTGTACTTAAGACTCAGAACAAGCCTGAGGATGAGACTGAAGACTGGAGTCGCCGTTCTGCCAATCTGCAGTCTAGGTCCTTCCGCATCCTCGCCCAGATGACAGGAACAGAGTACAGTAAGTCAAATAGCAAAATGTACTCCCATCCTTGATTTTGGATTCATGCCTTTATTTTCTTATCTTAGTATTAGCAATTGATACCCAAGATTGATTCATGGTCTGCTTGTAAGTCATTTTCTATGATGCCCAAGATCAGAAAACCTTGAATGTAGCTGGAGGTAAAGTATTTGATTTCACCTTCTATTTTACTCAGAAAATTCATTCATCTGCTATGGGTGTCACCATAAAAGAACAGCAGACTATACAATTAAAGGATATCTGAGAGCAAATAGTTTTTCTTCTATACAATTCTAATGTATGCAGTGTAATTTTTTGCTTTCTGGTCAGGGGAGATGTGCAGAGCTGTCAGTTTGTTGGAAAGGGGATAAACTACTTTGTCCCTTGTAACAACACTCTTCTATAGAATTGACTTTCTGAGGTCAAAAATACCCATCTTGTCACTTGTTTTGTACCTGGGTTTCCTAGCAACTCTATCCGGACAGAGATCTGCTATGAATATCCTGGGAGCATCAACTCCTCTTTCCTTGTAGAAGTACTTTTCTGACCATGTAGTGCTTGCATCAGATCTTTTTTCTGATTTAGAAACAAAGAGTTCTTATTCAGGAGACTTGTCTGCATCCCATGGAAATATTTACTTGGTTATTTCCTCCTTATTTCAAAAGCATTGGAAACTACCACTGCTTTGGATGCTTTCCTATAAATCAGAGCCTTCCCTGTAGGTTCATTGCCTACAGCTGTGCAAATCTGCTAATAAATTAATATGAAGGGAAGAGCTGCTTTCTGTCTAGTCTCTTCCCAAGCTCTAGGGAACTGTTTTTCCTCATACAGTTTTTAGAAAAATCTATTGCTACAAAGTCAGCAAGCATTTATCTTTCAATAGTCTTTTAAATTATATTTTTCTAAGAACTTGTAATTTAAACACAAATTGCCATTTTTATCAAACTTTTTTTTTAATCTGTAGTGCAAGATCCAGATGAAGAAGCCTTGAGGAGATCGAGGTAGGCAACTAATTATGGGATTTACATTTTTTCCTTACTGATAATCAAATAATGCTTTAAAACAGCATTAATAAGTAGATGCAAAACTACCTTTTTTCTTAAAATATTCTAACATATTTACATAAAAATTACTAAATCAAAATGCTATCATGAGAGGCATTTGAATCAAAAGGGTAACAAATTGGCATGTATTTAGGAAAGATAGTAGAAGAATTCCTGAGGTGTGTGTTTGAATCTGAAAGCTCTCTGCGTATGTGATTTTCATTTAGTTTATTGGGAATGCGAATGTAATAAGTTTCTAAAACCAAGCCTGTGTAACTACTTATTCTATAACTGGATTAAAACATATAATATTGTGATGGTTTTAAATGTATGAGCAATTTATTTGGATGATCCTGTGATGGGCATTTGATTTATCAAAAGTAATACAGTAAAGCAGTGGTTTCCATTTATGTCCTTAATCATCATCTGCTTTTGTTTTCTGTGGAAAAAAAAATCTAATGTAGAATTGGAGAACACAGGACTGCTTTTGCTAGCTGAGAAATGAATTTGTCAGTTTTCAGATGTTCTACCAATAACACAGATACAAAGGTATATGTTAGAAGGCATTAAGGATTTAAAATATTTTAATGTTGTCCTACACTGCCTGGGGATAGTTTTATTAGAGGATCCTGTGTCTAGCTTAAATGCGGATTAATTGCAGCATCCTGCATGTGAACTTGATTTGCGTTCTTCTAATCCCTATATTGTGTCAGCTCCTCAAAGAAGCTGCCAGGAATGTATACAATACTTAACTCCCTTGCTTTTTTCCCCTTCTATGTGACTTGTGTATTGGGTTTTTTTTTTTTTTTTTTCTTTTGATCACAGTGTAGGTTACAAATACTGAGTCAGTAAGACAGGTACCTGCTGTCTTCCCTTTGAAGATACCAGGAGTGTACATTCAATTTGCTAGGTTTGTTATAAGGCTGCCATTGGCATTTGCTGAAGTTGATGAACAGGTGTCTGCACACCAGGCTTGACATTCCATCTCTTGTGATTTTTTTCCTTCTCTCAAATGTGTAAGCCTGGTTCCTATTAAATATATTGCACATCATATGTTTTGATGTAATAGTACAGGTGTGTAAGAGCACATTATAATGATGGTATTAAACATTCTGTTGAAGGGAACAGTCCCTCTTATGCCCATCTGAGGAAAATATGTAGTCTTAAAGAAATAATCTTTTCAGTTCTAACCTGTGCATTTGCAAAATAACAGATACTGAACATTTAACATGGTATATATTAAAAACAGTTAATCAACAAAGACACCACAAGTGGTGAACTTAATTCGGGGTATGTGGCTACATCCATTG
This sequence comes from Nothoprocta pentlandii, assembly GCA_013398315.1. Lineage (NCBI taxonomy): Eukaryota > Metazoa > Chordata > Aves > Tinamiformes > Tinamidae > Nothoprocta > Nothoprocta pentlandii. Next base: position 2,273,074 of record VZSG01000039.1, on the reverse strand, counting down.
TACATGGCACGTTGTCCACAGTTTTAAGCTATCACTGTGTTACCCTTTTTGACCAGGGCAGTTATAGGTCTGAGTACACGTAGGCACTGGTGAACACTATGTTAAGAATGTTAAGGGCATTCATGGATCGTAGAGGCAACAAAAAAAAAAGTATATAATAAATATTTGCACAGTGTGACAATGTTATTGGCAAGAGCTCGGATGCAAGGTGTGAAATGAGGCCTGCTATTCAGTTAACTAGTGCTTGCCCCATCTTGGTGGCCTGGTGTTCAGACCCATCCCAGTATGTCACCTGCAAACTTGGCAGTGCCAGTTGTGGTTGTGAGTGTGTTATGACTGCTCTGTCATTACTGCCTCGGGCCTTAATGGGCTCCTTTGGCTTAGAACTTTTGGAGACAGACCTGTGCTCCTCTTGTCTTTGTGAAAGTATGGATCTGTGTGTCTGATATCACTTTGATCCTTAACTCTGCTCACCCATCACAATAACAGAGAAGAAACTTCTCTTTATTGACTTCTGCAGGTGACCTGTGCAACCACCCCTGCTTATTCCTGCCTCTAGTTGGGGATCCTTCGTATAGTTTCCCAGTTCCCCAAATGCAAGAGATGTCCATAGGACTGTGACTCTGGAAAGACTCACTATTGCATTAAATCTGTGCTGTTCTGGGAGTCTGGAAAAAAAATATTTTATATTTGAAAACCTATAGTGCCAGACACTTCACTGAATAGAGTATTTTGCTCTCAGGGCGTGCTGTGAGGACGCTTGCTTGTACTTTTTCTTGTCTCATGGCATGAGCTTGTTAGTGCAGTCAGGGAGGATTGCTTGAAACAGAGGTCAAGTTTCTTTCAAATCCTTGAAAAAGAGAAAAACCTTCGTAGCTTTTTGGGAGAGGTGTTCCTTATGTAGAAATACTCACTTCTGGGTTACTGCTTCATGACATGTGCTCAGAAGGACCTGTAATGTTCAGGAATATTCAGGTGTCATAATGTTTTTTTCAGTTGATATTGATATTGATCTGGACACCAGTACAGATTAGGGGTGGACCTACTGGAGAGCAGCCCTGCAGAGA